>OZ024747.1:73437044-73452044 GCA_964016885.1 Eledone cirrhosa
AACCATAACCTATATAAAAATAACCACTACCACAGTCACCAACAGTCTCCTAAACAGGAAACTTCTTCCTCTCTTTTAGCCATAATGAATCTGGCAAAAGAACTGGAAAAAAACATTCGAGCTATCACCCAGCACCACCCTCCACTATCACCCCACTGCACAAACTCCCATTGCTGCCATTAACAAACAAACAAATTAACAACACACCAAAACAATTAAAACCATCCACTCTCGCCTCAACATTTTTGCTTAACGCCCAAGTCATCAGCCCTTCCATCAATACTCAAAAATGGAAGATCAAATTCCTGGAGGACTGGGTTGATGTCCATCCAAACCACATCCCTTTCTTCGTCCTCACTGAAACCCATCTCAGTAACCTCCACTTGGAAGCCGAGGTGAAAGTGAAAAATTTCAAAGCCATCCGTGCTGATCGCGCTGGCAGAAGAAAGGGTGGGACTGCCATTTATGTCCATAATTCTTTCTCAACAGAGGCTATGAACATATTTACTAATGGATACTGCGAAGCAGTCACTGTATTCAGTCAAACCAACAACCTAATAGTAGTTGGGCTCTATAGGCCACCCCAACATCTTAATGATGGGGGACTTCAACCTCCCCGGAGTTGACTGGTCCACAAACAGCCTGCCACCAGGTTCTTCTGCCTCAACCTCTGGCAGGGAAGCAGTGGAATCACTTCTTGACTTCATGGATGATTTCTTCCTGTCCCAACTGGTGCTCGAGCCAACGAGGTGCCACAAAAACGTCATAGACTTAATTTTCAGCAATCACACTGACAATATCCACAATATTGCAGTGGAGAAAACTCTACTCTCTGATCATGACATGGTTCTCTGTGATCTGAGATTCCACCGTCCAATATACAAACCCAATGTCATCTCTCCTGTCCATCCGTTTGACGCTATGGATTTCCACAATGCAAACTGGGAAGCGATCAGTCATGATCTTGCACATGTCGACTGGTCCTTCACGCACACTCATACACCCACTAACATCAAAAAGTCCTGGCAGACATTTGTGGACACTGTTACAAACATATGTGCAAAACACACCCCATTAAGAACTATAAACAAATCTAAGAGCAGAATCCCTAGAAATAGAAAAACGCTCATCAGGAAAATTAAGAGAACGAACAAAAAAATCAACAAGCTGAAATACTGTCAGCAGCAACACATCAACTTGACTGCCATTTCATCACTAGAGATTAAAAAACATAACCTCCAAAACAATATGATGTCTATCATCAACAATCAGAGAAGAGCTGAAGAGGCCTGGGCCATTGAGAAGATCAAACTCAATTCCAAAGTGTTCTTTTCATTTGCAAAAAAATACAAAATCACTGGCTCTACTGTTGGCCCTCTAATTGATGAAAATGGCACTCTTCAAGACAATGCTAAAACCATGGGTGAGATACTACAGAAACAATACTGCTCTGTTTTCAGCAATCCTGATATGGCCGATCTGGGCTGTATCGGCGATGTTACTCCCCATTACACCTTATCGGACATAACGTTTGGCGCCCCTGATGTCTTAGCGGCAATAAAGGAAATCAAGCATAATTCAGCAGTAGGTCCCGATAGGTTACCTGCTTGTGTCTTGAAGGCGTGTCAACACCAACTTGCATCTCCTCTTGCCAATCTGTGGCGGAACTTACTGGATGCTGGATATGTGCCAGAAAACCTTCTATCCTAGTCTATTGTCCCAGTTTTCAAAAAAGGAAACAAATCCCTTGCCGTGAATTATCGTCCAATCTCACTCACCTCTCATATCATTAAGGTATTTGAGAGAGTGGTGAGATCGCGAATGACCCACTTCCTTGAGAGTAACAATATGCTGAACTCCAACCAGCATGGATTCCGTAATGGAAGGGATTGCCTGACGCAGCTACTGCATCGCTTTGATGACATTTTGAGAGCCTTGGGAGAGGGTTCCAACACTGATGTTATCTACCTTGATTTCAGCAAGGCCTTTGACAGGGTTGATCACAACATTCTACTGAGAAAGCTGTCCAATATTGGTGTCACTGGAAAGCTGCTGCAGTGGATCAAGAGCTTCCTGTCAAACAGAACCCAACATGTTGTAGTCGAAGGAGTCAAATCCAGCCCAGCCAAAGTCAGTAGTGGGGTCCCACAAGGCACTGTGTTGGGCCCACTTCTCTTCATCATCTATATTAATGACATCACTGACATCATCAAACACAGCAACATTAGAATTTTCGCTGATGATTCCAAGCTCCAAAAGGTCATCAATGGCGTGGATGACCGGATAAGCCTTCAGTCAGACCTACTGGCTGTTACCCAATGGGCGGAAAAGAACAACATGTTACTGAACGAAGACAAATTCGAACTGATCCACTTTGGAAAAGAGGATGCTCTGAAACTCCCGTACTCCCTTCCCTCCGGTGAAACTCTCGTGGCATCTAACAACATCAGAGACTTGGGAGTAACCGTTGACAGCAACATAAGCTGGGCCACGCATATAAGCAGCAAAGTTGCCATGGCCCGCAGAATGTGTTCCTGGATCCTCAGAACCTTCCAGTCGAGAGATTCCCACACCATTATCCTTCTCTTCTCTACTTTTGCCCGACCACACCTTGAATACTGTTGTCCACTGTGGTCTCCCCACACGAAACAAAGTATCATGAAACTTGAAGCTCCCCAAAGAGCAATCACGAAAAAGATAGATGGCATGTCAGACCTTGACTACTGGGGTTGACTAGAAAAGCTGAAACTTTACTCACTCCAACGTCGCCGTGAGCGTTATATTATCTGCATGATGTGGAAAATGTTCCATCATCACTGCCCAAATGATGTTGGCATCGCCTTCAAAATACACCCAAGGCTTGGGCCCCGTGCTATCCGTCCCAAACAAAAATCTAAATCGCAACTCATAACAACAATACGGCACAATTATTTCACCTCAATTGGCCCTGCTCTCTTCAACATCACACCGGGACACGTCAAAACAGAAACTGACCACACAAAATTCAAGAAGTCTTTGGACAAATTCCTCCAAGTAATCCCGGACAAACCACCCACACCCGGATATGTCTCCGCAAACAGAAATTCTCTTCTCGAATGGGCCATGGTGCCCAAATCCTGAATTGAAAGATTTCGCCAGGTGGTGCTATTAAGTTAGACATGGCCTGGGCCAATACTGACCAAAACATTTCAAAGTTATATTGTATATATATATATTGTATATATATATATATTGTATATATATATTGTATATATATATATATATTGTATATATATATATATATTGTATATATATATATATATATTGTATATATATATATATATATATGTATACATATATATATATATATGTATATATATATATATATATATATATATATATATATATATATATATATATATATATATATATATATATATATACACATATATATATATATATATATATACACATATATATATATGCCATTTTGTTTGTGTATGCGTATGTTTACAGCCGATTGATTAAACATTGGAGGATATTAAAGGGAGCTAGAGCAAAGTGCCTTCCTGCGGTCAGGGTTTTCATTGACTTTAGGAAGGCCTTTGATTCTGTGGACCGTTACTGCCTGATGAAGATCTTACAGGCTTATGGAATCCCCAAGAAGATAGTGGACCTGATATCACTGCTCTACACCAACACCAAAGCCAAAGTCATTACAGCTGATGGGATGACAGAGTTCTTTGAGATACTGGCTGGAGTGCTCCAGGGAGATACATTGGCTCCCTACCTTTTTATCATCGTAGTAGACTATTGTATGCGCCTTGCACTGGAGAAACACCAAGACTCTGGCTTTACTGTAGCACCGGCTCAGAGCAGGAGAGTTAGGGCGAAAAAGGTATCGGATGCTGAATTTGCCGACGACATAGTTTTGGTGACAAATACAGTGAAGGAGGCAGAGGATTTGAGGCGGGAGGTTGAGACTATGTCGATGAGTGTGGGGCTGAGAATGAATGAGACTAAAACAAAATATCTGGTAGAGAATGTTGAGAAGCCAGAGGGGATCACTAATGTAGGAAGCCGCTAGAATTGGTTGAGGGCTTCCTGTATTTGGGAGCAAAGATTGGGAATACGGAAGATGATGTGGTTGAGAGGAAGAGCAAGGCCTGGGCAGCGTGCCACAGCTTGAGATCGGTGTGGAAGTCGGACCTTCGTAGAGACCTGAAAGTCCGCCTCTTCATTGCTGTAGTCGAGTCTGTGCTGCTGTATGAGTCTGAGACTTGGACACTGACCAAGAAACTCACTCAGATGGTGGATGGGTGCTACACGAGAATGTTGAGGATGGCTCTGAACATTAATCAGTATACACTGAGGTTGAAAAACTCAGAGCTGTATGGGAGCATCCCAAAAGTCAGCTCAAAAGTGACACAGAGGACACTGAGGTTAGCTGGACATGCTCACCGATATCCAGAGTTGACATTGCACTGAGTGCTCCTTTGGGAACCCCTACATGAACACACTAGAAGAGGAAGACCAAGGTTAACGTATGTTGATGCCCTAAGGACAGACACTGGTCTGTTGGAGACGCAGGACATGGCAGCGATAATGAAGGACAGGGACCGCTGGAGAGAACTCGTCCATGGATCTCGGAAATTTTACCCGCCTTAGATATATATATATATTGTATATATATATATACATATATATATATATATATACATATATATATATATATATTGTATATATATATATATATACATGTATATATATACATATATATACATATATATATATATATATATATATATATATATATATATATATATTTATATATATATATATATATATATATATATATAGGAACGAGTAGGACCCCGACGGCTAAGCTCAAGCCGTTTCGACGGCTAATTCTGGTCCTACTCGTTCCTATTACCCACTCTACTACCCTAAGTATTGAGTACTTTGGTGCGTTATGGTCCACCTAGTTCCTTACCAAATTTCCTCCGTTATATATATATATATATATATATATATATATATATATATATATATATATATATATATTTATTAAAATAACAGATTATAGTTTAAGCAAAGAATCGGTGCTTTCAGAAGATCCCGTTAAGGGTGAAAGCAGCGATTCTTTGCTTAAACTTTAATCTGTTATTTTAATAAATATTTGCTTTACGGTTCTTATATATTTTATATATATTTATCCTTATCGAACCCTCTTTGGATTTTAGTCTTCAAATTTATTATTATTACTATTATATATATATATATATATATATATATTGTATATATATGTATATATATACATATATATATATATATATATATAGATATATATATAGTATATATATATATATATACATATATATATATATACATGTATATATATATATACATATATATATGCACATACATATTGTACATATATATATATACATATATATATATAATATGTTGAGAAGGTAACACACCAGAGAGAGATATATTTTAAAGGGCTCAGGATCTCTTCCCCTTTGAGCACATTATTTACAGGGAACAACGACGGCCTATGCCTCCGTTAATTTATCGTGATATATATATATATATATATATATATGATCGCTGCCCCCTCGTTATTGAGTATGGCGATTGCACGAGAAAAAAAAAAAAAAAAAAAAATAATAATAACTAAATAAAAAAAAAAGAAAAGAAATATGTATATATATATATATATATATATATATATATATATATATATATATATATACATACATACATATATACACACAGACATGCATACACATACACTCACACATATACACACACATACATTAATAACAATAATAATAATAATAATAATAATAATAATAATAATAGCAATAATAATAATAACAACAACTGCTACCACCGCTACAGCACCATTACTACAGTAATACGGTCACATCACCGCCACCACTGCCTCGGTATCGACATCACCACCACCACTGTCTCAGTATCGCTACCGCCGCCAGTCTCCCACTTCTTTAGCTGGCTGCTGCCACCACATTATAGAATCCCTACTGCTAAAAAAGAGGAAGGCATCAAAATATATAGATAGACTCAAAAGAAAAAAGAAAAAAGAAAAAACAAACAACAAAACCAAAGCAGCACAGCAACAACAGCAAAAAACGAGAAAAACAAACAGAGAAAAACAAAAACAAAAAAAAACAAAAAAAAACTAAAAAACGTAAAGAAAATAAGAATGAAGAGAGAAGCAGGCGGACGGACAGAGAAAAGGGGGGAAAAACTAAAACTTAAAAAACAAAAACTAAGTCAGACATTCGAACACTACATTACAATGAAACTTATGCTTATTCATTTTTGGGGCCCTTTCTGCCTGTGTGTTTGTTTGTTTATGTGTGTTCGTATACAGCGTGGTGATAATGCCACACAAGGGCCAAGTGGAATGGCGGATCCACAGATGGATATGTAACCATACATTCGCCAATCCTCGATAAGAGTGTTTAAATATCGAACATAAACAGTTCGAATAACGGTGAAATGGAGACTAGAACGTCATGTGACAGACTCTCACCCAACAGGTGCCCCCTGGCTCAGCAGCAGGAACCTGACTGTCAACCAAATACTGCTGATGTTGGAGGAAGGAGAAGAAGGAAAGGGGCCAGAACCAACTGGACGAAAGAATTGAATAGAACTGTTATGCAATGTTACCTGAAAAGTAACCCCAAGGAGAGGGGGCTACAGGAGACGGATGCATAACATCTGGAACGAGATTGGTTTATTTAAATTAGATGAACAAAAATTGGCCGGGCAGGCTCGGGTAATAAGAACTAATGGATGGATAAGCGAGCTGGAACTGGAGGAACTGAGCAGAGAGAATGGCTTGGAGATGGCGGGTGTAGTATGCCAGACAAGCGAGCCAGTGGGAAATGAAGGTGAAGAGGTCCTGAGAACGGAGGAACCACCCGAAGCAGACAATGATCTGAATACTGAGATAAATAATACCTGGAACAGAGATACGGCCACTGAGGAGATGAATGCTGACGGGCTAGGACAAGATTCGGTTGACATCCTAAATTTAGTGGTAGATGAATTGAACAATGATAGTGGGAGACCTATGAACCTAAGATTTGTAGACAGGAAAAAGTTAAAAGAAACAACAGCTAAGGTAAACAAAGTCATCCCATACCTTGAGGCGAGGAGCCTTCACCAGTGCAACAATATCCTCAAAGCAACAGCAAATACGGTGAGGAAACTACTTGGTATAAAAGCGAGAGGAAACAACAGACAAGAAAGAGCAGAGCCGTGGTGGAGGAAGCGACTGAGTGGGCAAATCGGGGAAATGAGAAATGACATAGGAAAGCTTGAGTCACTACTGAATGGGACATTAAAAAACATAGGCACTAAAAATAGACTGGAAATAAAATACAAAACTAGGAGGAAAAAGCTAAATATTATCATAGAGGAACTGAAGCAACGCATTGTAGCAAAGAGTGCAAAAATCAGGCGATACGAGAACAGAGTCAGTCAGTATAAACAGAACCGCATGTTCGACAACAACCAGAAGATGCTGTTTGGACAGCTTGAGGGGAAAGAAAGAGGCAACAACTTGATCCCTGGGGCGGAGCAAACTAAAACATTCTGGAGAGGAATATGGGAGCAGGATGTTAGACACAATGCCCAGGTAGGGTGGATTGAGACAGTACAGAGGGAGATCGGTGAGCAGGCACAACAACAAACTGATTTGAGTATCACAGTTGAGACTCTTAAGGGGCAGGCCAAAAAACTAACCAACAGATGGTGTGCAGGGGTATTGGATTAAACATTTAACATCCCTCCACCCGAAGCTGACGGCCATGTTCAATGACTGCTTGGTGTCGGGTGAGGTGCCAGAGTGGTTGACAAAAGGTACCACAGTTCTGATAATGAAAGACCGAATCAAGGGTAATGATGTTACCAACTATAGACCTATCACATGTCTGTCCGTAATGTGGAAACTGTTGACGAGCATTGTGTCTGAGGAAATCTGCCATCACCTCCACACAAACAACTTGTTACCGGACGAACAGAAAGGATGCCGAAAGAAGTCACGTGGTACAAAGGACCAGTTACTTATTGATAAGATGGTAATGGGGAATTGCAGGAGGAGACACACTGATCTTGCCATGGGATGGATAGACTACAGAAAGGCATTTGACATGGTGCCTCATTCCTGGATCACCAAAAGTCTGGAGATCTTCAGGGTGGCAGATAACATCAGACAGTTGCTAGGCAGGAGTATGGGGTCCTGGGAGACAGAGTTGACATCAACTGGAGTATCCTTGGGAAGCGTGAAGATCAAGAGAGGTATCTTCCAGGGAGATAGCCTGTCCCCTCTGTTGTTTGTCCTTGCCCTGATGCCCTTGACCATTATGCTGCGAAAAGTGAGAGCAGGATACAAGTTGGGAAGGGGAGAGCTTACCATCAATCACCTCCTCTTCATGGACGATCTTAAGCTCTTCGGGAAAAGTGAGAAGGAGTTGGATGTGCTTGTTGACACTGTCCGTATTTTCAGCAGTGATATATGTATGCAGTTTGGTATTGGTAAATGTGGAGTCATTGTGATGAAGAGGGGTAGATTGAGCAGAAGTAACGGGATCCAGATACCAACAGGTGAGATGATAAAGGAAATTGACTCTGAGGAAGGATACAAGTATTTGGGCGTTCTGGAGGCTGATGGCATAAAGAACAAAAAAATGAAGAAATTGTTAAGAACTGAATACATTCGGAGAGTAAGGAGCGTATTGAAGTCACATCTGAACAGCAGAAATGCCATAAGCGCAGTAAATTCCCGAGCTGTGTCTATTATTAGGTACAGTGCAGGAATTCTGAGATGGTATGTTGCTGAACAAAAAGAAATGGATAGGAAGACTAGGAAGCTATTGACTATCTACAACATGTTCCACAAGAGGAGTTATGTCGATAGACTCTACCTAAGGAGATCTGAGGGTGGAAGAGGTCTTATCAGCATAGAGGACTGTGTTCAGATGGAGAAAAACAACCTATACAAATACGTGACCTATAGTAAGGAGCCAATGCTCAGAACTGTACTGAAGGAGGGGACAGTAGGCCAGGGGATGTCCAAGGAGGAAATAACATCAAGGAGGAAGAGCAGCCTTAAGGGAATATCCCTTCATAGTACCTTCTTTGAGAAAACTGAATTTAGAGATCCACAGACATGGAACTGGTTGAGAAGAGGAGACCTCAAAAAGGCTACAGAAGGAATGCTAATGGCTGCGCAGGAGCAGGCCCTCAAAACGAAGTGGTTGAAGCACCATATCTACAAGGAGGAGGCTAGCCCACTGTGCAGGATATGTGGAGAGAGAGAGGAGACTGTGGCTCACATTGTGTCCGAGTGTAAACACCTAGCCCAGACCCACTATAAGGGCTGGAGACACGATGTGATGGGCAGGGTGATCCACTGGCACCTATGCAAAGTAAACAATTTACCACATTCTGAGAAATGGTATGAGCATAGGCCAGAGGCGGTGATGGAGAACAATCAGGTGAAGGTGCTGTGGGATTTTAGGATACAGACGGACAAAAAACTGGAACACAATAGACCTGACCTGGTGGTTGTGGACAAAGAAAAAAGATCGTGTCTGATTGTGGATGTGGCCTGCCCGTTCGACACGAGAGTGCAAGAGAAGGAGAGGGAGAAAATTAACCGATACCAGGACCTAAAGTGGGAGGTGAAAAGGATTTGGAACTGCCATGAAGTCAAAGTGATCCCGATTGTCATAGGCGCACTGGGGACTATCTCCAAAAGTTTCCAGGGATGGTTAAAGAAAATCGGCCCCTTCACGCTTTTTGGAACGCTTCAAAAGGCATGCTTGCATGGAACAGCAAGAACCCTCCGATACGTCCTGAATATCTGAGGCTGCAGGTAGTGGCTTGATATTCAATCCAACGGACTTTCCAGTTAACCAACATCAATGACTGAGATTCAAGGAATAACAACAACAATAATAATATACATATTCATATATATATACACACACACGCACGCACATAAGCATATCTACACACACACACACACACACACACACACGATATCAACTAACAGTGCTGCGATCGAATGTGGTTTTTTAGCCCAGCCAATGATCTAAAATGTCTTGCACAGAGTCGGCAACCAAAACATTCACTGGGAATAGTCGGCTGTGGTTGGAGTTCGTGTACTTTTGCATGTCGCTTGAGCCCTCCTGCTGATTTACATTCTCTACCACATGTTTGGCAAGCATGATGAGTAGCATCTCCAACAGCAGCCTGGTAGTCAACCACTGGTCTTACTTTATGACTGCGAAGATGACTTTCGAGTCCAGCTTTGCTTAGGCAGAGTCTCGCACCAGACGCTGCATGTCAGCACTATAGGAGGACCCTCGCCGTCTGGAAGTGCAACAGCAATGCCCTTCCACACGTCCCGCTTTACTTTCTCGTGTGCGATTCGAGATGCCTCAAAGGCAACTTTTCCCTCATATACACGATCAGCAGCAATATTTTCCCATGTATCAGCAGAGATGTTAGCGTCTTTCAGAGAGGCTTTCAAGGAATCCTTATACCTCTTTTTTGGTTTATGTGGCGGTCGTTTTCCTTTAACCAACTCTCCATAGAAGAGTTGTTTTGGTATTCTAGAATCCTTCATCCTGGCAAGGTGACCACTCCAACGGAGTCGTTGCTTAAGCACAAGAGCTTCTATACTGTCACACATAGAGCTTTCCAAAATCTCGACATCACTGATGTGGTCCCTCCAGTGAACGCCATGGATCCGTCTGAGACACATCTGATGGAAACGCTCCAATTGCTTAAGGTGGCGTCGATATGTGACCCAGGTCTCGCAGGCATAAAGAAGACAAGAGAGTACACATGCCCTGTACACCTTTACCTTTGTCCTCCTGCATATGTCTCGCCGACCCCAGAGTCGCTTTTCTAGCTTTCCGAAAGCATCACTTGCTTTCCTAATCCTAAGTGAGATTTCACTGTCAAGGTTGCCGTATCGATTGACAGTGCTTCCCAGGTCGATGACTTTAGTCTAGATAGGGTATGGTATGGTAATCACATGTGATGGTGGGGAGAGAGTGTAGACGTTATTGTGGTGGTGGGGACAGTGAGATGTATCTAGTTCATTTGACCGTTTTCTTCTCTTAGCAAAATTTGAATTTTAGCCATGTTATAAGTAAGTAAATGTAAAATGTAAAATATATGTGAGGGAGCTTATAGATAGGACAACACACGCTGTCTTTTCGTGGGGTCAATTTTTAATTAATTTTTGTATCCTGAAACATCAAAATACAACAATTTTTTGGTCACTGGACTCGGGAATGTCACGACAGAAGTTTGTGGAAGTTACACAAATATTTTAGTATATTTTAGCAGAGCAATCCTTATTTATATATATATATGTATATATACACACACACACACACATATATATATATATATATATATATATATATATATATATATATATATATATATATATATATATGTGTGTGTGTGTGTGTGTATATATACATATATATATATAAATAAGGATTGCTCTGCTAAAATATACTAAAATATACTAAAATATTTGTGTAACTTCCACAAACTTCTGTCGTGACATTCCCGAGTCCAGTGACCAAAAAATTGTTGTATTTTGATGTTTCAGGATACAAAAATTAATTAAAAATTGACCCCACGAAAAGACAGCGTGTGTTGTCCTATCTATAAGCTCCCTCACATATATTTTACATTTTACATTTACTTACTTATAACATGGCTAAAATATATACATATATATATATATATATATATATATATATATAGTGAGAGAATGTATTTCACTCCTTGTTTTGTTAGTGTGATTGGTTTATGCCAACTGTGTAGAAGTCCTGCCGTTGGACGAATTGTAGCTGTTCTAGGGATGAACCTTGACACACACATTGTTACATTTATGGTTATTTACTCGGAAAAAGAGATAATTGAACATTCTGCCACTTACACTATAATGTAATAACTAGAGTGTTTAGTTGATCGATCAATTGGGTCCAATACAAGACCCATTTTAAATAATTTCTCATGTACATATGTACGCGTGTTTGTAAGACCCTCTACCCTGGCTGCACCTCCAATCATTGGATCACTTGTATATGCTAATACAGCATATATCCTGCGAAGCTGGATTTTACAGAGCATGAAAATAATATTCCCAGGATAACCACCTATCTAAAGGAGAGACATG
This sequence comes from Eledone cirrhosa, assembly GCA_964016885.1. NCBI lineage: Eukaryota > Metazoa > Mollusca > Cephalopoda > Octopoda > Eledonidae > Eledone > Eledone cirrhosa. Next base: position 73,449,274 of record OZ024747.1, read on the forward strand.
AAATAATAACTGATAGAAACCTTTCTCCGAGGGACATTGGAGGACGAACAAAATAATTCACTGAGAAGGTTGTACATGGATACGATGATCACAGAACATAGATGGGATAAACCGTACTAACAGCCTGACATGAAATCGGTATAAATATTCTCCTGCGACATGTGTATATGCATGTAAGCATGTAAGCATGTACATATGTATGTATGTATGTATGTATGTATGTATGTATGTATGTATGTATGTATGTATGTATGTATGTATGTTCTTCTGGTTTTATAATTTCACAAAGTTTTACCAATAGAGAGAGAGTCGGTTTCTAACATAGACACAAGACTCTCTCATTGGAATTTACACATCAACTAGGTAGATATGTATGTATGTCTGCATGCATGAATGTGTAGATATGTATGTTATTGTATGTGTGGATGTGTATGTTTTGAGTTGTATGTGTGCATGTGTATATGCTTTGTATCTGTACATGTGTATATGCAGTTATTAGATGCAAAATTTTTGGAATGTTTTACATATTTTTACTGTTCTATTAATGGATTGTACTTGTAATTTCCTAACTAGTTGTGTTCTTTCTGTTCCTGTGAAGCCTAGCTTCTCAAGATTTGTTTTGAGGCAGTTACTAACATATCCCAATGCCCCAATAATCACAGGCATAAATCTGAAGGTGTAATCAGGGTGGAGTATCTGCAGATTTCTCATCAGTTCTGCATAAATATTCTCCTTTTCACTAATCTTTGATATTATATTGGCATCTGCTGGGCAGCTAATTTCCACTACTGTGCATGTTTTCTTCTCCCTGTCCCATATCATAATATCTGGTCTGTTATGCCTGCATTTTATTGGGGTTTTTACTGGAACATTCCACCAGTACTCTTTCATATTATGTACATGGATGTCTTCCACATTGTTGTAGCTTTTAATGTGTTTATCATCGGGGCTATCATTTTTACGAACTGCATTGTACAGTGTTTTGGCCACTGCATCATGCTTCATAGGTAGATAGTACCGCGATGACATCTTTGGGCAGCTGCTGATGACATGGGTGATGTCCTCGATGTTAGTTCTGCAGAGTCTGCACTTGTTATCACATCTAGGTGTTTTGCCTGCATCCCTATCTCTTTTGTGAATCAGGTATTTCGTGCTAATCTCCTGTTCTTCGATTGCAAAAGCGTATCCTTCAAAGTGGGAGCCAATATAGCGGTTGTTGGTCCAAGATAGACTACTTTCCTTATCTATATTACTCTTACTCTGGAGCTTCCTGGCAACATATCCATGCATGATTTTTTGCTGATAGGGATGCAGTTTTTCATCCATGGATTCACTGCGATACTGCTGAGCGACATCCCTGGGTGTGAGTCTTTGATTATCACACAGGGAATATCTCTCAAGGAGTTCCTTCCCAATTCTCATGATCTTATCTGTTTCATGCAGATAGACTTGCTCTAGAAGCGGGCTCCTACGCTTCGAGGTTCGTAGATGTTGTCTGAGAGATATGATGCGACATTCAAATGTTGTCTGGACTGATGTTAGGCCTCTGCCTCCCTGCCTACGTTTCAAGTAAAGGCGGTCTATGTCACTGTTGATGTGGAAGTTTCCGGTGTTGTTCAGTATTTTTCGAGTTCCAACATCAACTGCTCGGATTTCGTCTATCGTCCAATTGAGTATTCCAAACGTTGGTGTTAGGACAGGCACAGCAAACACATTGTGAGCCACTGTTTTGTTTTGCGCAGAGAGTTCCGATGACCAGATCTTTCTTAATCGGGTGTAGTATTCCCTGGTTACGCGTTCTTTATTACAGATACCATTATAGGATATGTTCTCATCTATCCCCAGGTATCTGTAGCAGTCCTCATCAGATATCGGTGAAACAGTTAGACCATTGATGACAATGTTACTAGATTGGGTTGTTGTTTTTCCCCGCTTTACAGTCATGTATGAGCATTTATCTTGGCCAAACTCCATTCCTATATCCTTTGAGAACGTTGTAACCAGGTCAAGATTTTTCTTCATCCCATCCATGTTCTTGGCCTAGAGTTTCAGATCGTCCACAAAGAAGTTATGGGTTAGGTTCGTATTTCTGTCCTCCTGTGAGCCAATGATGTATCCCTCACATTTCTTGTATGTATGTATGTATGTATGTAGATATATATGTGTGCAATAAATATACATCCATCCACACGCACACATGTCTATGTATATTTATTTCTCTCCTTGCCGCAGGTGTGAGCCCCGCGGGAACGCCTTCTCCATCCTGTCCGCCGGGGCTATGGGGTGGGGGTGGGGGTGGCGGGCATCGCGTAACATTCCATATTTAGGTATCCGAAACACAAAACCTGTTTATTTAGTCTCCATCTATCTAGTAATATAGATAGATAGACATAGAGAAGAGGAGTGAGAGAAAGAGAGAGAGAGGGAGGAGAGAGAGAGAGAGAGAGAGAGAGAGAGAGAGAGAGAGAGAGAGAGAGAAAGAGAGAGAAAGAGAGAGATTGAAGTCACCAAATTGTCATTTGCGTGTATATGTTAAGTCATTCTTTTTATTTATTCGTATTTTCTATCTGTTTCTATGGGAACTATCTATATCAGTATATTAGACACATTTCTATGAATTATTAGGAAATATTTTACAATTAATGTGTTTGTCAGTAGAATGTGTACCCATGTGTATGTAGGCATAATATACACACATGTGTATGTAGGCATAATGTGTACACATGTGTATGTAGGCATAATATGTACACATGTGTATGTAGGCATAATAT
>OZ024747.1:73457044-73482044 GCA_964016885.1 Eledone cirrhosa
TCTACACATGATGGAGTATAGAGCCCAGACGCTGACTACGAAAGTATCTAGTGTGGTACTCGAACGAATGGCTGTACTAGTTGCACATCTAAATTGACCCTCCAAAGTCTGGCTGCACCAGTTGCGGGAATATGATTGATTAATTACAAATGATCGCAAATCCAATTTTATACTGGCTTACACTACCAGCAGTTTATTCCAAGTATCATTTTATGCAATGTGGCTTCAGCATGGCCAAAGATGAAATGTCAACACATCCTAATAAGTAGTCTGGCAGGGCAATAGATCACATGTCCACACATCCCAATAAGTAGTCATCATGGCCAAAGGTCACATGTCGATACATCCCAATAAGTAGTCTGACATGGCAATAGATTACCAAACCTAGAATTTCTGTGCACTTTATTTTGTTGAAGGCATGCTACGTTCATACACCATTTTGACAAGTCTTTTATTTTTGGTTCTGACGACTTTCTATGAAACCTCGCCACCAGGCTAGAGCTGGAGTACAGGATTAGTCACCAATGATCAGACTATGTATTTGGTTGTACTGAATCACATGTTCCCATGAGCTCTCACGAGGCACCTGACATAAATACATACACACACAGGCATACACACAGACAAACATTTACATATATACACATGAACACACACACACACACACACACACACACATACACACACACATATATATATATATGTATGTTAAAGGGATGTATCCCTACAATTTACAACGTTCAAATTCACTGAGGTCAACTTTGCCTTTCATCCATTCATCCAAATGTACCAGCTTGTACTGGGGTAGATTCTACTCCTGTCTCTCTTTCTAGCTTACATTCTCTCACTTTTTTAAAAAGAAATCTACTGTATTCGGACCTGGAGATGAGATGGGCTCCACTAGGTTTAAATATGTCCTAGAAACGCCAGTATTTACGGGACCAAACATACCTACTATTTATACTATATATAAGTTTCGCTAGCAAAATTTAAACAAATATAACATATAACATTTTTACACAGAAAGAAAAACATAACAGGTAGCTTTTACATACTTAACAGATAATTCACCGTTCATTAGAACACAAGTACTATCGTTCAGAAATACATAAATAATATTTACATCAAAGAGAACTAAAATTAAAATAGATAATTTAATTTGAATAATGTGGAAATGTTCACAATAGGCCATCTGTAATTATATTCTCATTAAACTTACCTTATGTTTTCTTATATATTTCTTTTATGTGTAAATATCTGTTATGTAATTCATTAAGACGTCAAGGAATATTTAGTATGCAAATTAGATTAGTACTTTCGCGTCGAGTCCTATATGCCGTAGTAATAACTACCTAAAAAGTTTAGATATACAAATGCACACACACACACACACACACACACACACACACATATATATATATATATATATATATATATATATATATGTGTGTGTGTTTGTGTGTGTGAGTCCATGAATATTCATCTCTTTCTCTCTCTCTCTCACTCTCTGTATATATATATTTAAAAGATATTTTCTTATTTTACGTCTTTTATATTATTGTTCTGCACCCTCCTGCATTGAACCACCTAGGTACTATGACATAACCTGTGTATTTGCTGGCATGGACGTACATCTGTGCGCCTATGTTAGTTGATATATTAAATTATCTATATTTATCTCCAAATCACTGATTTGTCGAGCAAACCTGCCAAAACCACTTCAAAATTTTTTTGGGGGTGTTAGTAGGCGTCAGTCATCTTACCATCCCATTCCTTCTAACTGGCCTCTATGTCACGTGATTGATTCTTTAGAATCGGCCATTTGACTGGAAGCAGTGAGAATTTCAGTACATAGAATCCAGTCCTCGCCTAGCTGTTCTTTCTACCGAATTATTATTTTTATATGAGCCGCCAGCGTCCGCGCATTGCCTGGAGGCTCAGCTGAGAATAGACTCCCTGATGACGCAATGAATTCTCGACAGTTGGATTATGTAACTGTCTTTATCCCATTGCAGAAACTAATTAGTTGGAGTGAAAATTTAAGTAAGTAAGTAAAAAATTTTTTAAAAATTTTTTTAAAAGATATTTTCTTATTTTACGTCTTTTATATTATTGTTCTGCACCCTCCTGCATTGAACCACCTAGGTACTATGACATAACCTGTGTATTTGCTGGCATGGACGTACATCTGTGCGCCTATGTTAGTTGATATATTAAATTATCTATATTTATCTCCAAATCACTGATTTGTCGAGCAAACCTGCCAAAACCACTTCAAAATTTTTTTGGGGGTGTTAGTAGGCGTCAGTCATCTTACCATCCCATTCCTTCTAACTGGCCTCTATGTCACGTGATTGATTCTTTAGAATCAGCCATTTGACTGGAAGCAGTGAGAATTTCAGTACATAGAATCCAGTCCTCGCCTAGCTGTTCTTTCTACCGAATTATTATTTTTATATGAGCCGCCAGTGTCCGCGCATTGCCTGGAGGCTCAGCTGAGAATAGACTCCCTGATGACGCAATGAATTCTCGACAGTTGGATTATGTAACTGTCTTTATCCCATTGCAGAAACTAATTAGTTGGAGTGAAAATTTAAGTAAGTAAGTAAAAAATTTTTTAAAAATTTTTTTAAAAGATATTTTCTTATTTTACGTCTTTTATATTATTGTTCTGCACCCTCCTGCATTGAACCACCTAGGTACTATGACATAACCTGTGTATTTGCTGGCATGGACGTACATCTGTGCGCCTATGTTAGTTGATATATTAAATTATCTATATTTATCTCCAAATCACTGATTTGTCGAGCAAACCTGCCAAAACCACTTCAAAATTTTTTTTGGGGTGTTAGTAGGCGTCAGTCATCTTACCATCCCATTCCTTCTAACTGGCCTCTATGTCACGTGATTGATTCTTTAGAATCGGCCATTTGACTGGAAGCAGTGAGAATTTCAGTACATAGAATCCAGTCCTCGCCTAGCTGTTCTTTCTACCGAATTATTATTTTTATATGAGCCGCCAGTGTCTGCGCATTGCCTGGAGGCTCAGCTGAGAATAGACTCCCTGATGACGCAATGAATTCTCGACAGTTGGATTATGTAACTGTCTTTATCCCATTGCAGAAACTAATTAGTTGGAGTGAAAATTTAAGTAAGTAAGTAAAAAAATTTAAAAAAATTTTTTTAAAAGATATTTTCTTATTTTACGTCTTTTATATTATTGTTCTGCACCCTCCTGCATTGAACCACCTAGGTACTATGACATAACCTGTGTATTTGCTGGCATGGACGTACATCTGTCCGCCTATGTTAGTTGATATATTAAATTATCTATATTTATCTCCAAATCGCTGATTTGTCGAGCAAACCTGCCAAAACCACTTCAAAATTTTTTTTGGGGTGTTAGTAGGCGTCAGTCATCTTACCATCCCATTCCTTCTAACTGGCCTCTATGTCACGTGATTGATTCTTTAGAATCGGCCATTTGACTGGAAGCAGTGAGAATTTCAGTACATAGAATCCAGTCCTCGCCTAGCTGTTCTTTCTACCGAATTATTATTTTTATATGAGCCGCCAGTGTCCGCGCATTGCCTGGAGGCTCAGCTGAGAATAGACTCCCTGATGACGCAATGAATTCTCGACAGTTGGATTATGTAACTGTCTTTATCCCATTGCAGAAACTAATTAGTTGGAGTGAAAATTTAAGTAAGTAAGTAAAAAATTTTTTAAAAATTTTTTTAAAAGATATTTTCTTATTTTACGTCTTTTATATTATTGTTCTGCACCCTCCTGCATTGAACCACCTAGGTACTATGACATAACCTGTGTATTTGCTGGCATGGACGTACATCTGTGCGCCTATGTTAGTTGATATATTAAATTATCTATATTTATCTCCAAATCACTGATTTGTCGAGCAAACCTGCCAAAACCACTTCAAAATTTTTTTGGGGGTGTTAGTAGGCGTCAGTCATCTTACCATCCCATTCCTTCTAACTGGCCTCTATGTCACGTGATTGATTCTTTAGAATCAGCCATTTGACTGGAAGCAGTGAGAATTTCAGTACATAGAATCCAGTCCTCGCCTAGCTGTTCTTTCTACCGAATTATTATTTTTATATGAGCCGCCAGTGTCCGCGCATTGCCTGGAGGCTCAGCTGAGAATAGACTCCCTGATGACGCAATGAATTCTCGACAGTTGGATTATGTAACTGTCTTTATCCCATTGCAGAAACTAATTAGTTGGAGTGAAAATTTAAGTAAGTAAGTAAAAAAATTTTTTTAAATTTTTTTAAAAGATATTTTCTTATTTTACGTCTTTTATATATATATATATATATATATATATATATAAGTTTATCCCGGCTTTAATCGGGGGTAACCACAGTAAGAAAGGTACTCAATACATAGTAGATTATAAATATTAATGTATATATATATATATTATATAAATATATATAAATATATATATATATATATGTGTGTGTGTGTGTGTGTGTGTGTGTGTGTCTGTGTGCATGCGTGTTATGTGTTTTACCGAACTGATAGTTATATTTTTACCGATCCCCTATCTTCTTCCAGTGTATTCACCGAGTGAAGAGTTTACTAAAATGTTGCGACACATCACATAAATGTGGTAAAGGTTCAGCAAGACATTTGCTTCAATAATTATTATAATTCAGGGGAATGAACTTGTCTTAATACAAATGCATATTCTTTTGAGGAATCATGGATTACGTACAATCAGATAATGCAATTGATTATTCTGAGCCATATTACTTGAGATGAAAATGGTATCACATATCTTTCAATGATTGTGTATCGTACGATAATTGAATTATTTACACACAATTGAAGAATAGACTCGTATTAAAGACGATACGTTTGTTTAGATAATATTTACAGACGAAACAAAATACATTCCCACATCAACTTAACAACCGTTTCTTTAAAACGATGTAGCGCATCACGAAGCATTAATCCTTACACCCCCCCCCACATTTCTTGTTAAGAGATACTAATATTTTATAACTTTTTCTGTTGTTTTAATATTCGTATTTTCATAGAAAGGGTCCACAGGATGCAACTCTGCGAAGATTATTATCACAGACCCAAATGGTACATGATATACTGAACCTAGTTTGTATATATTTGTCCACAAATATATAATATATCCTTTACACATTTCGATATTTAATGAAACCAACCCCACCAATCATCTTTATATTTCTGACATAGTATTTTGGGAAGTAATAATATCTTATTAATGGATGAATAGATGCAGCAAACTATAAGGAATATATAGACAAATATGAAATTTAACTCAGTGTTAAATTGAACTCAGAACTCCGATATACAGAAGATGATGCATCAAGCATATATATATATATGAATTTGAGTATGTGTTGGTTGGTTACCAACACTTCAGAATACATGGTAGAGCACTCAACGAAATCCCATACCACCTGTTCTTTGAGAAAACAACATCTTACTTCGGGACAAGGCATATCAAGGGACTGAAATAATGGAGGTAAACTTTGTTCCATCATTCTGTCTTTCTGTTTTTTTTCTCTTTAAGTTCTAGCTGACTGATGAGGTCATAGCTGTTGTATAATGGTTATCACCGAAATATATATGACAGCGAATATGAATAAACGAAGTTAGTTTTAACCTGTTGACTTGCATATATACATATATACATTTGGACGATGTGCAGAATCGCCAGTAGATTGTACACAGTACTGAACGCTATTTGTTGAGGTTCGAGAATGAGAGGGAGAGGGTCGATAGATAGAAAGAGTGGGGTAGAGAAAGAGATAGTTCACGAGAGAGTGAAGGAAACTCAGTGTGTGGTACATTTGCCAAATAATCCTTTAGAGTATCTTACAAATTTACAAATTGGTACATATAGCTGCACAGAACATAAATAAAAATGTATTGATTTTACCATGGAGCTAAATACTAGCGCAATTTGATATGAAACTTGATTTACACATATTTGTCTGAAGATGTAAATAAGAAAATCTATAGTAGTAGTAGTAGTAGTAGTAGTAGTAGTACTAGTTTGTAGTAGAAGTTGTAGTAGTAGTAGTAGTAGTAGTAGTAGTAGTAGTAGTAGTAGTAGTAGTAGTAGTAGTAGTAGTAGTTTGTAGTAGTAGTTTGTAGTAGTAGTAGTAGTAGTAGTAGTAGTAGTAGTAGTAGTAGTAGTAGTTTATAGTTGTAGTAGTTGCGGGAAATAGGAAAACAAGGATTGTGAGTGATAATAGTCTTACCTAACCTAAACACAGGTCTACATATTTGTGTAAGGGAGCGGAGTATACTCGTATAACATTTGGTCTTTTGGTATGGTTTTTATTTTATAAGCCCCACAAAAATCTAAATGGAAGTTGTGTAAGAGTTTGACCGAAATGTTAGAATGCTATATTTTCTCTGCCCTAAATACTTAAGAATATATTCTACAGGCACAATTGATTAAACGTATTTCAAAATTCTAATTGTTTTAATTTTATCAGAAGAAATTTGAATTAGACTGAGAACGGGAAGGGAGGTAGCTTGTAGCAGCATTCTGCTACAACATAACGTATTTAAAATTCCTATTTTTAATTTAGGGACAAATTCACGCGTTTCGTAGAAGACAGTAAATGAAATCAGATCTTATGAGTAGCAAGCAATTTCGTAGTCGTCAATAGTTTAATTGCCATACAAAATACCTGGTAAAAGCATATATATGGCAACACATTACATCTAAGATAACATCAACTGTTATATATGCCGCCATGGATTGTAAAAGATGTAAGAGAGCTCCCAAGGAAGCTCGAGTCAAATTTATATATATAAATTGTTTCCACACACACACACGCAGACACACAGACACACATAAACACACACACACACACACACACGCGCCCACACACACACATATATATATAGAAATATATATAAATTATTTACATGATATGAATTTAAAGAAATCGTTTGCTTGAAATGTCATACAGAAGAATTGAATTCAGAATCATGTGTTACAAACTAAACATTGTAACTACGATTACACATATACATACATCATATCCTTACAAACACACACATGTTTTAAACAACTTCATTAATATAAGTTTATTTTGTTTAAGATTTCACTTGACTGTAAATGGAAAGATGCTTTACAAATATATAAATATGAATCAGAGATGGAAAAATGTAACATTGTTCATAAACATAAATATCATTTTAGCACATTATCGAGAAAACAACATTTTTTCTACAGCAATATTGTTCGAGTTTGAATGATGAAAACACTTGATATTTTTCTATAAGATTTCTGTTTTTTTTTGTGTGAAAACAACTCTTAATATTCACAAAACATTAAGCAAAGTAATTTGCTGTGTGAAAATGGAATCCTCGATACCTTTTAATGAAAACCAACTATATTTATGAAAATGCATTGAGAGTTACTTTTGTTTCCCATCCTCTTTCGCATCTAAATGATTCGTTAGTGTTATTCATATAGAGTATATTCCTTAAAAAACTCTATCAGCCCATTCTATATTCAAACCATTTAAGAGTAAAGTCTAAAATCTGTCTCGAGCCCAAATACTCATTATGCCGTTGTTTATCTCGGTTTCCTTTGGTGTTAACCGATTGACTGGACAGGATGCCAGGCTATCACAGATTTAAACCCCAGATATTGCTGGTACTCATTGTCTGCTGAGCATACTGGAGCAACGGGAAATGAAGTGTTGGCTCAAGAACACAATATGTAAAGTTATGCTCAGATTTAAATATTTGACGGTCCTATTTGCATATTTACACACACATACACACATATATATATATAGTATGCGGTACTGGGACCGGGAAGACCGGAAATCAAAGAAGTACTCGATATATGCTAAAATACATGAGTGTTTGTGCCTGTGTTTCTATATGCATATTTTTGAGATTCTGGATTTTCGGCTGATAATTGATAGGTCATGAGTTTGTTTCCCAGCAGGCAGAATATTATGTCCTTTAGCAAGACACTTAATTTCAAGTTGCTCCAGTTCACTCAGCCGAAGAAACCGTTTTCTACCTGTTCTTCTAAATGGTCTACATTTTATATACCCAGCCTGAATCTTATTGAGAATGGTGTTTAGATTACACGTGTCTTTGAAATACTTCGCTACGTGCACGTTGATTCTACAGACAGGTTTTTCCGTTGATTAAACAACAGGAAAACTCGTCGTCGGTAACGACCGAGGTCCAACATCTAGATTTCTGAAATTTTCTAATGAATTTATTGGCAAGATAAAATCTTATTTCCAATTATTTTTCTAAGCGGTGATGTTGGAGTCTGTTACTTGGTGTAAGTGAGTTATTTACAATAATACTAAGTTAGTGTGTCGGCGAAGATTTAATTAAATTAAGTCACTCTGTAACGGAAAAGATAGCTAAGGGCATGTTGATTGGACAAAACGTAAGAGCGTCGACAATAACAACAATACAAAATATCATCTTCATTTTCATCTTTATCGAGTATAATAACAACAATAACAATGATATTGATAAAAAAACGATAATATTAATCGCGATATCAATATTACTACTGCTCCCGTGCTACTACTACTACTACTACTACTACTGATAATGATTATTTCATTACTGGCTGCTAGGAAGAGACATGAAGGAAAATACCAAAACAGGGACAGTGGGGTTTTACATAAAACATGTAAAGTCACATAGGAAACACACAACAATAACGTTCCACAATAGGGAGAGCAGCACCCAGGGGGAACTTAGGGACTCAACAGATCCCAAACCATATTAATATCCAAGAATATTATCTCCAGCTGGCCCTCTCCTCTCGAATCTTTCCAGAATACAGGTGTATGGTCCATGCAGGTCCGTTCACTCGGGTCGTTCTCTCTACCTTCACCCACCTTTTCATAAATGTACTGAAGAGGGGGACCGCAAATATTTCACATATTTGAAGAGTTTATCTTGTACTGATAACGTTTTAATATTTTGTTTTGCATACCACATCTAGACTCTGAAGTGGATGGGACGTTAGTTGGAGGTGGAGGATACGTTAGTTGCAGGTAGAGGATACGTTAGTTGGAGGATTCCCGTTCGGACGTCACTGTCTATTTCTTTAAAATTATATCTATGATTTGATATGAATGTTGTTAGGATTTTGTACCCTTTCATTACCATATTTCTAATGAAAGACTATTTAATCAAACTTTAAAATAGAAGTAGGCTATACTAAATGTTATACTGGTATAGCACCACTTACGATTCAAACTATATAATAATTGTTTCTACTTTTGGCACAAGGCCAGCAATTATCCCAGTGTATTACTGGTACTTTATTTTATCGACCCCGTCAGGATGAAAGACAAAGTTAACCTCGGCGAGATTTGAACTCAGACCATAAAGGGACGTAACTATGCTGGTAAGCATGTCCGACCCTCTACCGATAGTGACATATGTCTTAGAGACATGAGCAGTAGCTTAGGCTTATCATAACAACTACATTTCCCTCGTATTTTCATTATCAACTTACTTCACCATATGTTAAAATCAGTTTTCTCTTTTTAAGATATATTAAGGAATTAATATATAAAGTTTACGCAACTATTTATGTGTAATAAACTTAAAAGTGGACATAAAGTTTATTTTGTGCAAGGTTTTTAACCATATTAACTGGAATTAACTAATACATGGTCATAAGATCTCCTGGAATGTTACAACATACCTAGATCAAGAAATACGAAATTAACATACATTCTTTGTTTTTTGTGTATCTTTTTCATTCTATGATTTATTCGTTTATTCTTTCTACGAATTATCATTCTTTTCCCATTTATTACTCTACAGCAATCGCTTTCTTTTTATTTTCTAATGTTTTTCGTAATTCCAAATTCCAGTCTTTATCTGTTTATCCCTGCTAAACATTTTTATGGCTTTCGTTCGTTCCTTCTTTTCTCTATCTTTCTTTGTCACTTTCATGTCACTTTCAGCCTACTACTCTTTCACATCAATATTCCGACGTTTAACTTTCTTTATCTTCTTTATTTTTATTTATTCATATTTTTAACGCAACTTTCTTATTTCATTATTTATCTTTGTATTCATTATGTCGCCATTAATTTCAGTTTCCATCGCAAACACAGGCAACTCTGAGATATTATCTAACATACTACATCACTCGAATCCTTAACGTGCGAAGCATCACAGAAATTCTTCACAGTGTTCTTTTTTACTTTAGATGAATTTTCCATTCATACATGTTGAATATAAAGATTTAACTGAAGTTACTACTCAGGTTTCCAAACAAATTGTGAGCGCTAAACCTTTGGAATTACATTCTCTTGACACAAGAAAATGACAGACGAGACAGTTAATCCCACGTAGGCGAGGTAATACCAGTCTCATTCCTCGTCTTAGCAAGAAAATACATACACAGCATTTACCTCTATCTGTAGCAATATAAATTTGTGCTGTCTCTTTTTCTTATATTACACAATCATTTCCTCATACACAGACATAAGAGGTCTGTTGAAAGCGTATCCATACTTAGGTTGGGAAACAAATACGTCATCCCCATTGGCTCAATACGTCATCCCCATTGGCTCAATACGTCATCCCGATTGGCTCAATACGTCATCCCTATTGGAAGTAGGCCACTTGTGTCATTACACAACGATTACCTCACTGTTGGATGCACGTCTGAATTGATTCCCCCCGGAATGGCTCCCCTGTCACAGTCCGCACAATGTCCATCTTTATGTTTGGAAACAACCAGATCAGAACAACGAAATAACATTTTCAAGATAGTAGTTTTAGGGAGGACAAATACATTTATTTAGACAGTTTCAGATTGATGCCTGGGCGGCGGTGGAGATGAATGTCTCTCTTTTCTTTCGTAGCGTTTGAGGTTTGAAACGATGTTACGTACAAAGGAGGAACTATCCAGAATATTAAGTATATTGGAAATAATATATTGATATGTAATTGAGAGATAAACTTCCAGTTGGTTAGTTTAATGATCAGATGGTTGTTTATTTGTTTATTGTCAACGTTCCTTCGTCACGCATTCTGTGACCTCAGTCACTAATTTGTTATTTCGTGTCCCTCCTTGTTCTGTACTACACCCTCTTAATTTTGTGTGTCATATATACAAATATATATATATATATATATATATATATATAAAATAAAATAAAATATAATAAATAAGTCAAATGTTTAAAATTTGGCTCCGTTTATTACTGCTATATATATTTCGGTGACAGCCATCTTTGGTTGTGACCTCTTCAGGCAGTCCGAATTAGTGTGGTAGAGACGAGTACACTTCGTCGAGTGCTCCAGAGTATTGACAAAGTTAAACACCTCAATAACATATGTACTCGTCTCTACCACACTAATTCGGACTGCCTGAAGAGGTCTCAAACAAAGATGGCTGTCACCGAAATATATATAGCAGTAATAAACGAAGCCAAATTTTAAACATTTGACTTATTTATTTTATTTTATTTTACATTACTCCGGAGTAACCAAACCAACCTGCGCACTTCGTCGAGTACTCCAATCTGCATACTGAGGTGTTGGTATACAACCAACATATACTCAATATATATATATATATATATATATATATAGTATAAAAGAGAAAACACAGGTAAGCATTAAGAGAATGATTTTATCCAGGTATTTACGACCGTTTCATTGGTAAGTGCAACCTTATATTGCTATACTGCAAATAGCCGCCACTATATAAGGTTGCACTTACCAATGAAACGGTCGTAAATACCTGGATAAAATCCTTCTCTTAATGCTTACCTGTGTTTTCTCTTTTATACTTTATACTCCAAGATTGAACGGAATTCTTACAAACTTGTGGAGTTACCCCTAACCGTACGTTGAAACCATCCATGAAATGGCTTTCTTAACCCCAAACTGGATCACAATAAGCAATATTTTACTTCTCTAATTATATATATATATATATATATATATATATAAATTAATAAAAATAATGAATAAAAACAAATCTTATATTAAAAAATTCATCATTTTACGATCGTTTCTAGGATATATATGTGTGTGTTGGTATGTATATCATATAGATCTATGTAAAAATTTTACAAACTATCAGAGGGAATATACATACCTACAAATATATATGCTGTCTTCAGAAATAATCTATCTATCTATCTATATATATATATATATATATATACATATATATATATTATATATATATATATATATATATATATATATATATATATATATATATATATATATATAGATATATGTATACATGTGTATGTTGAAGTTTCTTCATCGATTTTTGAAAAGCAATGGTTTTATGCAGAAATGCATCTAAATTATTAACGAATTCTCTATTCAATTTTATTCTTAATCTGTTTTGAAATTATCAATTTGTTCTCGGTATTTAAAAGTAAACGAGATGAAGTGATGTATATAGTCATGAATTGTATGGAGGTTAAACATGTCGACGTCATTTATAAATACATATACATGAAGCTTTACAGAAACAGATTATCTCAATATCTTTAAATTCAATCTTCTCGTCGTTAACTAATCATGCGAATTTTATTAGTAACACTTTATTTCTCAACGCTACCTACGTTTCATATATTAATATTTACATTGACACCAAAGATGTCTTATACTATTTCGTTCTATAATAAGCATGACATTTTACTTCCATGTTTTTTCCATAGATCTAATTAAATACTGTATAATATACGTTCAAGACATGTGTAGCAGTAAAAGTGACAAAGTGACCATATATGGATGTTTTCCATCTGGGAGTAGTTTTGTCTTCGTTATGGTAGTCTGGTTAAATATTTTGATAGTCTCGATATCATCTGGAAATGTTGATACCCTCATACGAGGTGCCTTCTATGTAGTCTCATGATATTCTAAAATCAGATAAATCTCTTTCAGACCAGATCTTTCTGTCTTAAAAGGGAATGATGTATTAGATAATGAATTTATAAAAAGAAGACTCGAACAAGGCTAAGACCTCTTTGATCATGGGGTTCTATTAAGTTGGAGATAAGCAATTATATTCTTAATCGCCTTTCTCATTCATCTTCACATGATCGATAAAATAAAATACCAGGTTAGTCTCAGGATACGCTACACCCTTATATGTGCCTCTTTTAGAAATCAATAATTGTGTCTTTTTTTATTTTCAACTTTGGGTTATATATAGTCAACTAAGCAATTATGGATTAGGTTGGGAATTCCCAACCCAAACATACAACCGATGGATTATTTTCAAGTAAATGACAGATGTTCTTGTGCCAAAATACGAAAAATAAAAACAATATATAACACTGCATGCATTAATTTTACTTTTAACTTCAATTGTGAGAATGCTCGATTAAGAAACGCTGAAACATTAGATGACAGATACGTTTGACAAATATGGCATTCCAGCTTGAGTTTCGATAGAGAAGAACGCTTGTTTTTAATTAAGCCATACTATCATTAGATTCTTGCAAATTATTTTTTACGTCAGACAGTACAGCTGAATTAATTGGAAGTTGTTCGGTACAACTTCTACTTTCGTATTTGCTCAATGTCTTCATTAGCGATTTGCATAATGTTCAGGCAAGCAACCCATTATATAAAAAAAATACTTCCAATAATAGAATACGCTTAACGCAATGAAGCATTCCACTGTTTGAATTATTTGTTTGCTCTTTCCAAATATAGAGCACCACTAATTTTATTGGAATCCACTCATGTACAATCTTCTATATAATGCTATGAACCGAAATTTCTCTCTGTTTTCGTAAAAAAGAACTTTCTGTTTATGTAAAGTAGTTTAAGAGTGCCACCTTCCCTAATTTAAGATACTTTTTAAATATATTGATTAGTTATCTTTTCGGTATCTACCTATGATATACTTTGTATAATTCCGTAATTTAACGTTTCCCGAAATGTAATGGATGTTCACATATGATAGTATATATTTTAATTGTAAAATCCGGAAGAATATACTTTTTTACGCGAATGCCTTCCTAGCATGATTTTATCCCGAGTATCTTACATGAAGGATTCAATATTTATAAGAGTGTGTACGCGGTGAGATACACTTTCTATATATACATCAATATATAGATCTTACGAATTAGTGCTATAAAACGAATTCCTTGTCAATGGATTTTGGCCCTCATGGGCCTCCAATTTTAAGGTTGTCAAAAATCGTATCACTACTGAGTGTCATCTATTGAGAGGAGATTAACGCAAATAATAGTCAAACGATCAAATCTCTTCACAGTATTTGCTCTATTTAACAGTATTTAATCCAAAAGCTGACGGTCTTTACATTTCTTGTCTGCTTTATGTTTCTGAGAAAATTCCCGAATTAGTGACTGGCGTAAATAAAACCACCGAAACTGCAGTATGATCAGATTCAATAAAAGACAAGTGCTGCTCTCCCTCAGGAAATATTTCTATGTTAGTTCAGTACATAATTTACGGAGAAATATTAAGTAAAAATGATGTTATTGAACCCCCCCCCCCCCACACACATATATATATTTACATCTCTCTCTCTCTCTCTGTATATATATATATATATATATATATATATATATATATATATATATATATATATATATATATATATATACATGTATGTGTGCGTGTGTGTGTGCGAGAGAGAGTATGTGTGTATGGTTGAGTCAATTAGCTGAACAATGTATATATTTGATTTTGATGCAGCAATAGTAGGAAGAAGACGGTGTGTGAGGGAGGGTGGGGGTAGAAACAAAATTATTTTTTATATGAATGTTTAAACATATCAAACACATACCGAACGTAAAATATTGTATACACATACAGAAGTACTAGTACAAATATACACATAAACGCACATACATTCTATACTACGTTCATAGAACTTAGCACTGTCATTGTAAGGTTTCTTGTGTCTTTAGTTTATAGAAAACATCAACATATTTCACAAATGACTGTTATCTTTTCCCCTGCTTCTTTTCCATCTTCACCATCTGCTACCATCTTATATAATATTTACCTTCTTCTTTGGAGTGTCCATTACTGGAAAAAAGCCAACAGAGACAGCCTTGGCAAAGAACCAATATGTCAGTCTGAAAGATAACAATTTCTGTCTCGAAAAACTATCTACTTTGATTAAATTTGCTTGATGAAGTCATGACTTCGTTTTTCTGGCTCTATTTTGCGCTAAGTGGAAAAGAAAAAAAATAGGACACTTTGTGATATCAAATGAGAGACGAAACTATAGAAAGAATTGAGAAGGGGGGAGATATAGAAAAAGCGAAAGAATAAAGAAGGAAATAGAAAATGAGATAGATATATAGAGATAGATAACTAGATAGATAGAGTGAGTGAGAGAGAAAGGTATATATATGTATATATATATATAGAGAGAGAGAGAGAGAGGGAGAGAGAGAGTGTGTGTGTGAGAGGGAAAGAGAATTAGAAAGAGAGAGAGAGAGAGAGAGAGAGAGAGAAAGATATATATATATATATATATATATATATATATATATATATATATATATATAGAGAGAGAGAGAGAGAGAGAGAGAGACAGAGAGAGAAAGAGAGGGTAGAGGAGAGGAGTATTACGGAAAGAATTTATCATTAAGCTGCGAAAATAGTAATTTTTGTTTGCTGACAAAATATACAGATTTTAATCTATCAATGACTCAAGAGAATATGCTGAACTACGCAGGTTTGCTTTAGCCCTCACCAACTGATCACTGCAAAGGCTCTACATATTAAGGGCCAAATCGAATATACATGTCAATTACAGAGTGGTGTGTAGGTGTGTAGGTGATATATATTACTAGATTGTAACAAGTAAATAAAAAGATTCAGGATTTCGTTAGACATTTCTTTCTACTTGATTTAAACAGTGTGATTCAGATGAATTTTGAATCAGTGATAATATATTATTCAGATGAATCATATGTAACAGACCAATATAAGAATTATATTCCAAATGAAAATATTTACTAATCTTCTGCTCATATATTACAAAATCATAAATACATCAAACAAGAGTAGTATAAAATATGACTCTGGTTAATCACACAAGGAAGCGAATGTTGAAAAATTTATCTATGAACCTTGCAAATAAAATGCATTGACTGCCTGTTTACTTATGACTCACCCTGTATTCTAGGATTCTAAATGGGATAATAGAAGGGGACACTTAGCAGTGCCACGAGGATGTTGGATAAAATACTTTACGCTTTATGTAATCTGATATCAAATCCCTACAAAGTTAACATTTCCTTCCTTTTTTCGAGGTCGATAAATAAAGTATTAATCTAGTATTAAAGTCGGTGATGTGATGGTTACTCATTTTCTCGCTCTCTGTCTCTGGAAAAAATCTGTTGTGTCAAAACCTGGAGAGGGATGGGCTACGCCAGGTTTAAATTTTGAAGAAACGCCAGATATTGGTTAGTAATATTCATTGGGAAAACCTGAAGAAATACCGTCTGTTTCGTCCAAAGAATGGTTATATTTTATATATAAATATTATTAAAGCGAAAGAATTAGAATAATATTGCCCTTCTCGGGGATATATGCAAATAGACAAAGAAACGATAATTACTATCTTGGAATCATTGTATTTACATACAAAACACGTTGGAGATGAACACATATTCAGTGATTCGTTGAAACGATGAGTAACTTCAGATTCTCAATATAATGATCTTTCTTGAGGAATATACAGACACTCTTTCCATCTGTATTCATATAAGCTGTAAGAGCATATGTGATAGCAACGCTAAAGTATAGAAAAAGCCACGTACATTTAAAAGTCATCCTATGGTGAAAATATTAATAAATGTAACATTGTCACAATCTAGACAACGTAGAATATATAATGAGAGGTGACAGAAAACTAATGATCTCCGGTGACAGCATACAAATTACTGACCTTTCAACAGATTAAATTTACCTTATCAACTCGGGTATCCAGGCACTCAGACCAATTATCAAGTCTAAAACGACTTAGGAAACACACGGCAATAAAAATACGGATACAATTACGAACATAAAAATGGTTACTAGACTGTACCAGAATTAAAGTGTTTTATTTGGATAATAAGTGAATGATTATACACATTAATTGTATTTGTTATATTGGGCGATAGCAAAAATATCACGGAGAGAAATTATTATTGTTGTTAGAGCTAAACTTGAAGAGATCGATCAAAATTATGGATATCTTGTGATCATATCGACACAATCAAAGAACGTTTATCAACTATTAAGAGAATATATTAACCAATGTTTTTATAAATTTTTCTCAAATGGAAGCAAGTAAAACAAGATTAATGAGACAGTGCACGGAGACTATAAAGAAGAAAATACATGCCGTATCCAAAGAAGGGCATGAAGAAATGCTATTTTTTTAACAGACTTTTCAAAATTATGTTTTGAGTCTCAATACTCAGAAGAAATTCCTGTGATAAGGAAATAAAAATGTAAAAGGCAAACCATACAAACGAAATCAGCTATTAGATCAATATGGATATGGAATTATGCCTAGAAATGTTGGATAACATTGAACGTGCTTGTTATCATATGGAACATTAATTCACACACACATATATATATATGGAAAGAAATAGTTATGGTAACCCGGACAATAAGTACGGATTATGGTGATGATGATGATATATGTATAGTGGTAAAACGCCCGGAGGTTATATCCGTAGTAAGTAGAGCACTCAGTCCATAGAACGATTTCGGTATACAATTAGTTCCACAAACAATTAGGAAACCGTCTTCGAGGACGCTCGTTTCACCCAACGGATTCTTACAAGAGTTGAGACTCTGTTGGGTGAAACGTGCTGTCCTCGATGATGGTTTGCTAATTTGTTGTGGAACTAACTTTATATATATATATATATTAAAATATAAATATTAATAAAATAGATGTTCTTTTGATCAATTACCTTTTATTATACATATTTTCGATGTACAACAGTACGTTCCCATCAGACAAAATATAATGATACATGACATACCCTGAGATGTTAAATGGTTAAGATTTAATCAATGGTTAAGATTTAATCATGCCTACCTTGATTAAATCTTAACCATTTAACATATCAGGCTATGTCATTTATCTTTATATTTTGTCTGATGAGGACGTACTGTTGTACATCCGAAATATGTATAATAAAATGTAATTGATCAAAAGAACATCTATTTTATTAATATTTATATTTTAATATTAATAACTCCGGAAAATTATTTTTACCGTAGAGTTCTTCCAATCTACTGTAAAACTCATTCTTTGACATAATCATTGAATATCGTTTAACACTTTAATATATATATATATATATATATATATATATATATATATATATATATATATATATATATATATGTATGTATGTATGTATGTATATATATATATATATATACAGTTAAAGGAATAATATCCTGGGTATGTATCAGACGAGAGCAGTATCCAAAACGCCTGAGTGGGGCGCACTACTCTAACTTTATTAATACAATGAGTATATTGCATTGTAGGTATAATTAGTGGAATATATATATATATATATATATATATATTATATATATATATATATATATATATATATATATATATATATATATATATATATATATCTGTGTCTCTGTGTGTACTTACAGATATACAAACAGAATCACACAGACACTTGTATATATATATATATATGTATGTATATATGTGTGTCTTTATGAATGTGTAGGTCAGGATAGCTTAATAATTCCACTGTTTGGAATATATAGAGTACTAATCAAACATAACATTAATATTTGATGTTTTATGATAAACTGCGGTATCATAATTTGTTGCTATTACAAATTGCAGACATGTTTGAATCTATATTTCTAATATTTTACTTTCTATTTATCCATCATACGTTCCCTCTATTTGTTCTCAATTGGCTTATTGCCAATCTGTAACTGTTTTATAGTTAATACATTTCCATATTATTGATCTGCCATGAATATTATGCAAATTTAACCCTCAATCGGATTTGAACTTGGAACAGTTCAAGACCAATCTTTAAATGATATAAATCTACCATCTTAGCCTCTGTCTACTTTGCCACGACTGGCACTAACTAAACGAAAAGTTATCGATGTTGTTAATATCATTTAACCCCAGTGATGTTCCAGTAGATCAACAATCGCAAGCTCTCCTGGCATGGCCATCGCCACTTTCTAAAGCATTGCATAACATGAATTATATTATTCAATATTTTACTTTCTAAGAAGGTGATGCATGATTTGAAGAAGCCTTACTTACTATATCTACTGTTCATTGATCTTCCATATATTTGTAATCTCCTATTTCGCTTTAACCTCTTCTTTATGATACTTCCATTTAAAAAAGGCTTTGTCATGGATTTACTAGGGTGTCTTTTAAGGGACCAGGCCATAAAGAATCCAAAGAGCAAGTATCAGAGACAACTTTCGGGGTTCCTTCCTCAGATGGGCTGCTGTCTTTCCAATTTTAGGGAGGAGCTCGGCTGTACAGGGTCCAAGGACGCCTAAGATCTCGACGGCGACCAAAGATACTTATCGAACAAAACAGGCAAACTGACTTCCGAAGTGAGGAAAGTGATGTTGTTTTATAATATATCACCATTGTAACTCTCTCACTACTTCCGTTTCTTACTGCTGCATTTTCTACACGTGTCGCTGCTGTTTAAATTATCAATTCTACTGTTGCTGGTATTGATGGTCTTGTTGCATTAACATTATTTTCATTATTTTTAGTATTGCTTATTTTCCTGTACCAACTCATTCTTCTTTTGTGAGTGCATTCGTCACCATGTTTAATGACTCTACATTCATATAACTATACTTATATGTATATTTGTATATATGTTTGTATGTATAATAGAAGAGTTACGGGGATAGCATGTGTTATTGCCATGGAGTTTAACCTCTCCAGCGGGTGTAGCCCAACTCACTACACTTAGCCAATTACAGTTTGGTAAGGCTGTGTAACCCATCGTTCGGGTAGATGGCCCTTGACTCTGTGGAATGCACTTGCTCCCCTATGACAGCCCTTATTTTGAGTTGGTGGGTTTCCAATTAGCCCCCTTGCAAGACTCTGGTGGAGGAGGCGGTTAGGGTTAGGGTTAGTCACCGACTACCCGAATGTGAAACACGTTGTACTGGTCTATATGGTACCAGTAGCAGGCAGAGACCTAATCTGTGTGTATGTATATATGTGTATGTGAAGCTTGTTTACGTATGTGTGTGTGTGTGAGTGTGTGTGTGTAGGCTTGTTATCATCATATAAACGAAGCACCTAAAAGCTTGGGTATTGTTAAATAACTAAGCAGCAACAACAATAACAACCACGATACTTTCAATTTAACAATTTTATCACTTTTCACATCTCTCTGTTTCATTTCCGATATTTTTACATTATTTATGCCATGTCATGTTCAATCATACCCCCCTCTCTTACTCTCACAACATTTGTGTTCAGCCAACCCTTTTTACATTCTTCTGTCTTTGTTTTCTTGCAGACGAAGATAGTCAGCCTATGGACTTTCCAGCCTATGAAGGAGTGATGCTAATCCTGTGAAATCTCGTATGCATTAATTTCAAATGTTATTAATAACTGCATTGTTTCTGTCCATTTTGAAAAAGAAACCTCATTTGGTCATTCCATGAGAGTATCTTGATCAGCCTACAAACGTTTTAGCCGCCCTCATTAACAGACTATTAGTCACGTGTCTTATTGGTTAGAGTATTCGGTTAACGATCGTAAGGTTTAGAGATCAATTTCCGAAGCCACGTTGTGTCCTTGAGCAAAGCACTTTATTTTACATTGCTCCAGTCAACTCAACTAGCAAAAATGAATTTTACCTAATTTTAAGGACAAGCCTTGTCACATGCTGTGTCACGTTGAATCTCGTTGTGAACTACGTTAACGATGTGCGTGTCTATGGAATGCTCAGCCACTTGCAGGTTAATTTAACGTGCAGGCCGTTCCTATCAACTAGAACACTCATCGTCGTAACTGACGTTGTACAGTTTCTTTTACATTAGCCTCACACTCTTACGCTTACTCTCTCACCTCCTTTTCCATATATTTAGAAGGAGTCTTAAACAAATTGTGATGTAAAGACAAGAACAAGGTATGAGAATCAGAGAAGAGAACATTTTCCAGGTAATAATGAGTGTTAAATGCTAATTAAAAACTACAAACACACGTTTCTTATTTTTCTCTATCTTATTTCTCTCTAATATTTCTCTTTCCCTCTATTTTTACCTCCTACTTTCAAACATTTTCCAAATTCTCTAATTACTTCTCTTTACTCACATCTCTTTATGTTTCAACTCCACAAATCTCTTTTACTATTATCTACGTTCTACCTCTCTTTATTCGAATATATATTGACTTCCTCCCACCACTACCGTTCTATTGCTCTTTACACTCTCAACCTGTTGTACTTCACCACCCCCTATATACATTGTTTATCACGAGTGTGTGTGTTTGTATGTGATTGTGTGTGTGCATGTGCGTGCTTGTGTGTTTGTGTGTTCGCATATCTCTCAGCCTGCTTCTCTATATTATCTCCATTATCTCCTTCCTCCCTTTAAATTTCTCTATTCCATTTCCTGATAGGAATATTGATTCAAACACAAAATAATAACCAATTTTATCATGGCAAAGAGAAAGCTCATTTTAAACAGAAAACTACAAAGACAAATTTACACTCTAAAACAAACGTCTGAAAAATTGATATATAAGAATAAAAATCAGAGAAATGAAAAGCACCAGCATTTCACTATCAGCTTAAATGATTTTTCTGGATACTGGATATTGTTTGTTTATTTAATAGTTTTACTCATTTATCATTAAAATGTATACTTTCTGTATTTTGCACTATCTTTCAGCCAAACTGCGGTCAATGGCGTATAGAAGCTAAACTGAACGATAAGAATGTTTAAACGGACGCATTTACAACGAAACGTATAGAAACTGAGATACACATGTTCACACACACACACACACACACACAAACACACACACACACACATATATATATATATATATATATTTAAATTTATATGCATTATAATATTAGTGTAAAGTGTAAAGCCCCCACTCGGCCACGAATGATGGAATTTGCACTAGAAAGTTCCCTTCCCTGGCAAAAGTCCGGGCAACGTTGTTCTAGGGAAGACCAGTAGTCGCCCATGCATACCAGTCTCCCTTCTCCACGCCATCGATGTTGTCCACGGAAATGGCAAAGGTTGGCACTAGTGACGTCTTCACTCATTCCTACAGCAGAGTGAACTGGGGTAACGTGAAATAATGTTTCTTCTTCAAGAACACAATGCAAAGCCCGAACTCACAACCTCTTGGTTATAAACTCGACGTTTATATAAATATGAGTGTGTGTATTCGCAGATGTATATATGCGAGAAATTATTTATAAGCATGTTATACTATTGTAATTAACTTGAAGTAGCATTCTTATATAAATATTTGTAAAGATGACACTGAATGGATGGACTATAGGGTTGAATGAATGCTGACGAATAGGAAGCTTATTAAATATTACGACTTTAGCAAGTCTTAATCGTGAAGTGAATAATTTAAAATAGGAAGATAAATGTAAACTTTTCTAATGCGTTATGACATCCTCAGATTTATTTCTGTTGCAATCATTTACATATCTGGTGGTGGAAATCATTAGATAGAGACGTATAGTTAGAGATACACCTAATTATTCTGAATACATATGCGATGAAACTATAAATACGTTATGGTTTGAGAGATTATACATAGTTTGTAGGTTTAGATTGCTTATAGATTCAATATTCATAGATTAAAATATATTTTAAGGGTGTGTTAAATAATCATTTGAATGAATTTAATATATTCTTAATAGCAAAAAACCTACACTGTATTATGTTAAAACACGAAAGATGGATTAGTTGACAGAGATCTAATTACACTATATTTGTAATTGAAGGACTGCATGGTCACGACTAGACCATCCTCCACAATACGAAGGAATGATCAGTGTCGACATGCTCAACATCAAAATCCTACATCAAAAGTTTATTACCCTGCAATTGGTATAATGAACGACTGAAAGCAACCATAAACTCTCGACACTTAAAATATTTTCCCTTTAAAATCTAGTTCTTAATATGCATGTCTCTGCCAGATATTACACTTAGGAATAATTCATTTTGTATTCATGTGTGGATCCATAACACCCGATGGAGTGGTAGGTACACCATATTCAAATACGTCGTATCAATTCACTTTTTAAACCTGGAGTAGCCCATCCCTGCAGGTCTGAATACAGTAAATGTTTTGCAGGGGAGGATGGAAGAAAGAAAGAGATATAGAGGCAGAATCGACCCCACCCCCACCCACAGTGCTAGTACTAGAACGGTACTTTTTCTATCGAATTGGAATGAATGAAATGCAAAATTGAACTCGTCGGGAATTGAACTCAGTGAGTAGAGAACCGGAACGAATACCGCATAGTATACTATCCGACGTTTTAGCGACTCTGCCAATTCCACGCCAAGATTTCGTATGGTTAATGTTAATTATCTTGTATGAAGTAATTCTGGACAAAACGTCTCTTGTTCCAGCGAAAGGTATTGAGTACTTTAGAGTATGATAGAATTACAATTTCAGATTCGACTTAGATTACATGTTAGCTGATCTCACTCATATGAAACCGTATTCAGAAATGGAATATTATTTGTAATTCCAACTAAGTTATCTATATCAATAAACATTCCCATCAGCTTAGCTTGTAGTTCCATCAACGAATATTGATGGCATCTACTAGTGATAAAGAAAAGAATGTGTTTTCATATTTTGAAATGTTTGTGTCATAAATCATTGGTCTATATATATATATATATATATATATATATATATATATATATATATACACACACATATATATATATGTGCATATAATTATGTATATATATATATATATATGTATGAACATATATTCTTTTTTTCTTTTTCGACTTCTCTGTTGGCCTTGTCAAAACTAAATCTGTTTAAGTGCCTCGGCTCTGCGCGAACAGCGTAATGTGTTGCAAAATTTTCTTTTCTTTCAAATCGATCATATATTTAAGAGTTATTCTTTCCTATACTTCTCAGCATTTCTATTGTTTCCAGAGACTTTTGTGTCAAAATTATTTTTCTTTCACTCGTAAAATAGTTTATGTTAGTTTTATACTTACAGATTTTATTTATCTCTACAGCTTTCATATGGAGTACAAGGTTAAATATATTACAGATTTTTATCGCTTAAAACTTTTTTCTTCTTACCCCTGAAAAATATAACATAAAATTTTCTATTCTCGTTCTTAACTACTTGGTTGGTCGAAATATTCATGGAAATGTTTATGATGTAAATATTTAAGTTCACTATAAATTTATTTACTCGATTTTATTTCCTTAATTATTCAAAAAATATTTGTTTAGAGATCCAGAGGTATATATTCCGTTATATAATGTACCATAGTATGTATAGGGAGTAGAAAAATATACACGATTTGTTTTTGTGAATATCAATGCATTAAAGCAATGTATGGAGTCCAAGTTGTAGGCTACAGCTTTTCAAGCATGTAGCAGGGAGTTTGCAAAGAAGAGCATTTTCAAGAAAAATAACATAGTTGTATGAATGTCATTTCTTAAAAGGTGGGTGATTGTAGCGAGAGTGACCCGGGTGGAGTGGTCTACTCTGACCATGCGCCTGTAGGCTGGAGTATTTTGAAAGACCAGGGGCACCTTCCGAAGGTGATCTTGGAGATTATGGTGGTTAAGGATATATAGGGTGTCTAAGTTACCCTGGATGGTGTTTCACTCATTGGAGAATTTTTATTGTTATAATTCTGTTTAGTGTTGTCAGATATATTTGTTTAAACTTTTTGAATTTGTTCATCCTTGTGTAAA
>OZ024747.1:73487044-73498283 GCA_964016885.1 Eledone cirrhosa
GAGATACGTTCACTGACAGAAATGTTAGAACCAACAGTTGAAGTAATGAAATATTTTACTATAATTGAGCAACTTAATATTCCTTCAGTTTATTAAATATATCAAGACCGTGATCAACATTGAAAGTTTTACACACCCCATGAGTTCGGAGAATGAACTCAAGTTGATTGAATCATAAAATTATATATACAGCTCAAAGTACATGAGTGAACAATGGTGATGTGTATCCAAGAAGAAAAACAGGTCAAAGTCCTTGACGACCATCGACTAGCAGGTTTTACATCAAAGTTCTTCTTCTAGAGTGACGTCCTAAAAAGAATAGGGTATCTCACATTCACGCTGGCTTAAAGGCGCACTCCAGGATCAAACTGTACTGTTCCTTGTCATCGTGGACATGCCTACATATGTACAGATATACAAACGGTGTGTGTAAGCCCAAATCATAGTAGATTCAAATATCATAGAGAGAAAGAGAGAAGGTGGGAGAAATGAGGTGCAACAGAAATAAAACATGGATTACAGGTTAAAATATAGTCTAGATAGATGAGAAACAAAATGAGGATGGAATTTATGGAACACCCGAATGATTTAGAAGTCGACCTTAAGTAGGTGCAATAACATTAGGAAAGATATGAATGACAGCACATCACTTTATTTTGAAAATTTTGAAAGTAGGTTTATAAGTATGAATTTTGATAAAACTTTCGTAGTTGCCTCTGTGGCCTAGTGGTAGGTACTAGAGACGGTGGAGATGCTGGCTTTGTGTTCAATCCTGGTCAAGAGGGCATTGTAATCTCTTTTAGATTTTATTTTACATACTATAGCAAAAAACTGAAAAGGTTTACCGGGAACCCTACTTCCAGCCAGGATCGAACTTCAGACCAGGATCACCAAACGTCTATAATTCATCCAACTAGGCCGCCGAGGCAGCTACAAGCGTATAACGTAAATTAATAATTATAAACCTACTTTCAAAATCAAAGTTTAAAGGATACGGTGACGTTCATGGCTTTCCTAGAGCTATTAGTCATATTTAGGGTCGACTGGCTCTTTGGTACAACATTATTATTCCTATGTGTGTTTAACTGTTGAATTAATTTAATTTGATTAATTTAACAAATATATATATACAGTATCGGAGGAGCCAGGTTGCCCAATGACAAGTGGTTGTACATTCTACTAAATCTAAAGCAAATATAGTGAGTGAGTGTGAAAGAAGCTCATTATAAGTCTCTGGATTTCGCAAAATACATCATATTTTATATTGGAGAAGGTAAAATATTTTTCCCCAAAAATTTGATTGCACTATTTTGTTTCCAATTATATTTATTCATTATAAAAATTAAATGATAGCATTCTATATGTAGGTGGGCCCCCTTCATCTCCTGGCAACCGATATTTTTAGGGTCAGTCGGCCACTGTACACACCTACTAACATACATACACAGATATATACATACATCTATCAATCTGTTCATTCATCAATCCATAAATATCTATACATAAATATAGATAAACATATACGTATAAATATACATAGACGTTAGTGTGTGTGTGCGCGCAGTTATATGTCAGAGTGTGTAGATATTTGTGACTGAGTGAGACACAAGGGATAAAGGAGGCATAGATATAAAGAATCATCATTGAAACAATTCTCCAAAATTAGCAGCCTAGAAATTAACTCCCCTCCTCTTGGAGTTCCTCCCTGCTTTCCTGATGAAGGGCACATGTCCGAAACGTCGAGGCCTCATGCACTCTCCCCAAGCGAGAAGCTAATAACACTATATACCATTGACTCCTGCGTTTGTTTGTTTGTTTGTTTGTCCTTTTAAAAATTAACAACTTCGTCAAGAATTAAGCAAAAATAATAAAGAGTTAAATTTGAAATATATTATTGCTTCTGAAGTAAATATTTCTAAAGGATATTCTCATTTTATTTCTGAGACAAGTGAGCTTTAATCTGAACTAAGTCTAAACTTAATGACGGAAAACTGGTAAATACTTTTTCCATATAAAATGTTAGTAGGGAAGAACAAAATTCATATTTCATTTAACACACAACTAGACATATGTGCTCCACACATGTTATTATACATATTTCCATGTGCATATATACAGATACATACACACACACACACATACACTCTCACACCAACACACACACACACACACAGACACACACACACACACACACACACACACACACACACACACACACACACACACACACACACACACACACACACACACACACACACACACACATATATATGAATATATGGATGCAAATATTTTTATAAATGTATATGTATATATACATAGATGTGATTCATCTTTTAAAGTATATTTGTATAAGTCATTGAAAACATAACTCTTTTCTATTGATGTTATCGCCAACGTTTTAACAACTGCGATGTTAAACAAGATGAAGGAATTTCTTTCTCGATTCAAACGCAACAATTTCAATGTATCTTTAATGAGGTGAAAATAAATGTAAAAAATAGATTTCCAGTCAAGTGTGATTTCCTAGGAAGTTAGTATAGACAATCGTGAATTTCAAAAAAATGTGGTTTAGAATGATACGCTTCTTACAGGGAAATTCGTTTGAGCGAAAATGGCTTCTATCAGTTTGATGTTAAAAAGTAGGCTGTGGGGTAATTAACAGAGGAAAGGCGAGGTGAATACGGAACTATCTCTTACGTTCCCAAATCGAAGTCTGCTGCAGTTCAGCGATAATCCAAGCTTCCTCAACGGTTCTAAGAATAGATTTATTTATTTATCTGTTTATTTTATACCGAAACACCTTCTACAAGACTAAAACTGTTCCGTTCATATGAAATCATCAGTAATAGTATTCCCGATGATTTTATACGAATGAAACAGTTCTAGTCATGTAGAATACATTTATATATAAAATGAAGTTTCCTTTAACAACGTATTGAGTATATTTTATACCTGTCGCCATTTCTCAATCCCCATCGGAGATCCACCCATAATTCACTGTGTGTGTGTGTGTGTGTGTGTGTGTGTGTGTGTGTGTGTGTGTGTGTGTGTGTGTGTGTGTGTGTTTAGAGAGAGAGAGAGAGAAAGGGAGAGACATATGGATAGATAGATAGATAGATACAGAGAGAGAGAGAAAGAGCGACTTAATAGACTTAATAGTTAGATAGATGAATAGTTAGATTGACATTCACCCGCACATTTAAGCACACACACACATACACACACACATATATATATATATATATATATATATATATATACATTCATACATATCTATCTATCTCCCTCTCTCTCTATATATATACATATGTATATATGTATATATATATATACACATATGTATATATATATATATAAAAAGAGAGAGAGAGAGAGAGAGAGAGGGAGAGAGAGAGAGAGAGAGAGAGAGAGAGAGAGAGAGAGAGAGAGAGAGAGAGAGAGAGACAGACAGAGAGTGATAGAGAGAGAGAGAGAGAGGGGCGGGGAGAGATACATTTACATAAAAACAGGAAAAGTAACGTAGAGTTCTGTGATTGTTCAAATCAATCTACTATTTTGCTAAATGACTTTCCCTGCAGTTTTTATTATTGATTGTATTGGTGTAGTACTCTCGGAAAGGGGAAAAAAACATATCATGCTTGCCACTGAATCCCAGTGATGCGTAACTGATTATCATAGCAAGGCGATAGTGGGGATTCTAGTAGTAGTACAAGTTATGGGTGGGGGACGAGGTTCCGTTTATTAAGATCGAACTCAATTGTCAACAGTCAGCTGAGCAGTAGAAAAAAAAATCTTCGAACAAAGAGTTCTATTCACTGACGTATATAATGTAATGGTAGTGGTGGTGGTGGTGATGGTGGTAGTGGTGGTGATGTGGTGGTGGTGGAAGTGACGGTGGTGGTGGTGGTGGTAATGATGGTGGTAGTGGTGGTGGTGGTAGTGGATATGGTGGTGGTGGTGGTGGTAGTGGTGGTGGTTTTGGTGGTGGTGGTAGTAGTTGTAGTAGTGGATGTGGTGGTGGTGGTGGTAATGGGTAGTGGTGGTGGTGGTAGTGGTGGTGGTGGTAGTAGTGGAGGTAGTGGTGGTAGTATTTCTATTTTGTTGCTAGATGCGGTGGTGATGTTATGATTACTACTGGGGGGGGAGGGTGATAACAGTTGTGATAGAGGTGTGAAAGTGTTGTGAAGTTGGTGAAGATGGTAGTATCAACAGTTGTGGTGGTGGTGGTGGTGGGAGTAACAATGGTGTTAGTGGGGCGGGTTTATGTGGAGTCGGTCGTAGTATATAGTGTTGTTGGTTGAGGTGGTGATGTTATCATGGCTGCTACTAGGTGGTGATAATAATTGTGATGAGGATGTTGTGGTGTTGGTGAAGGTGTTTGTGTAACTAGTTGTGGGGTGGTTGATATGGTAGGGGGTCTTAGTAACAGTTGTGTTGTTGGTGGTGTTGGTGGGGTGAATGTGTTATTGGAGGTGAGATTTATAGTATTGTTGGATACGGAGATGAAATTATCATAGGCAAAAACAGGAACAGAGAGAGGGGGAGGGAGGAAACAGGGACTTTGTTCGAAGAGGGGTCTCTGTTATGCAAGGGAATCCCAGGGCATTCGTCACTCTCCCTACCCACGATAAATCCGACCCTTAGTGTATGTGAATGAGAACGAGAGATGAAAGAAAGATAAAGTAGAGTGAAGAAATAAGCAAATATATAGACTGAGACATTCAGTTCATAAACATTAAACTACAGCCTAGCATAATATGATAATATGTAACAGGCTTTCATTAAGGGTTATCAGTGCGTATGCAATCACGACCTTCCCTTCCTCTATCCAGCGATATATCCAGGCTGTAACAACTGGTAGGAGAGTTGTCTCCATCATCACCAACACTGAAGTGAAAGTTAGAGTAGATGTAGGTGGAATTTGAACACAGAATACAGAGACCTGGAACACTTATTGATCGCCTTACATACTCTGGTAAATTTAATGCCTTACTGATACATTTAAAGGAGCAAAAGAGAAAGACCAGGGAGGTATACAAACACACACACACACACACATATATATATATACAGAGAGAGTGGGCCAGAGGGGCGTAAATACGGTGTGTATGTGAAGAAGTGGTGTTTGTAGAATCATCTATCAGACAGATGTAATGAAGCTTAGGCTGAAGATAAAAGCAGTTCCCAGACAGTAACATAAAGAGCGATAATTATAAATGGCGTAGCGATGATAATGGCGATGGTAGTGAATCGGTAGCGATGATAATGGCGATGGTAGTGAAATCGGTATTGCATTTGGGAGTGATTTTCTTAATATGTTTTATTAATAAAAAAAAAAACAAAATTCATAAACAAATCTATTTTAAACAACAACAACACTAGTGAAAGCGATATTAGTAGTGTTGGGAATTATTGTAGTTTTTGTAGTGTCAATAGTGGCTTTAAGGCAGCGGATTGGCAGAGTCGTTAGAACATCAGGTAGAATGCCTTGCGGTATTTATTTCTGCTCCCGAATCACCAAGTTCAAATCCCACCGATGTCAACTTTACTTTTTATCCATTCCAAGTTGACAAAAAGGTACCAGTCGAATACTGGGATCGATTCTCCCTCTATAATCTTTTCTCACTTCCATTCTCTCACTTTGTATTCTTCTCTGGAAGAAATCTGATGTATTCAAACCTGGAGACGGTTTGTGCTCTGCTGGGTTTAACAATACCCTAGAAGTTCTGTATGTCAGCACGCCGCCCTTACGACTCCTTCAGGCATGATAGGATCATATCATCATATCAAGTGTAGTTATAGGTGTAACGGTGCTGTGTGTTTTTTTTCAATAGCTTCTGATTTAGATATAAGTCTAATAATTTAGTGAGAGAGGAAAGTCGATTAAATCGACTCCAGTGCGTTACTGGTATTTTATTTTATTGAACCCGTGAGGATGAAATGTAAAGTTAACCTCGGCGGGATTTGAACTCCGAAAGTAAACAAACTCTATGCCACAAAACATGTTTCCAACGCTCTAACGATATTGCTAATCTACCACACGTTTTCTTTATGGGACCCCAGACCAGGATTTCCACCGTCTCTAATACTTACCAACATGGTGGAAGTATCCAGGCCATAGTTAGTTGATCGTTATAGTGTTTATATTGATGTTGTAAAAAATTGTTATTAAACTGTGTAATGTATGAAAATTGTTCTAGTTATCTTGTTTGTGTAAAAGCAGTATAGTAATGGCAATAACGTTATGATTCAATGATTTAAATAATTGTTTCTACATTTGGCACAAGGCCAGCAATTACCCAGTGCATTACTGGTACTTTTTTATTGACCCCGTAAGGATGAAAGGCAAAGTTAACCTTGGCGGGATTTGAACTCAGAATGGAAAGGGCTGTAACTCTATGCTGCAAAGCATGGCATCCGACCCTCTACCGATACTGCCAATCCACCGTCAATGATTTAAATAATGCGCTGGTAGTGATGATGCTGCTGTTTGTAGTTAGAGTTCCAATGGTGCTGTTACAGTTGGTAAAGATCCTACTTCGATGATGAGTTCTACTCATATCTACATGCATCAGGAGTTCACTGTTGTACATGCGTCATTGATTTAACATACTACTTCTTTTACCGAATTAATCTAGCACTCCATTTAACACCGCCACCACGCCTATTAGTTCATCATCACCATCATCATTAAAACCACAGTCTAACATTCGTGACAAAGTTTTGCCATATATTCACGATTTTCCATTGCTTCTGGTAACTGTTCCCTACTAAATTTTGTATCGTCTGAGAGTTGATGAGTGAAGGTTTGAGCATGTCTTCCTCCACTGCGTCTCCTGTAAGTTGGTTCCCACAATAGTAACTTGTGTATTACTTCCTCATTACTTCTAATTGTAACCGTCTTTCAGCAAATGTAGTTGTTATTTTGGGCAAGTTTCCATATAAACTTTCATTTGTAATAGGTTGACGCCAGCTTATATTTTGTACAACCCTAAGCATTTTGTTACAAGTATAAAGTTAACAAAATTAAAAACATTGGAATACATTCGTCTGTGGTGACAACGTAGAAGAGCCAAACTATTCGGGTAGAAATCTTTGATATTTCATCTCCTCTCGCAGCCAACCAGGTTATTTCTTCTTTCAACTGATTCTTCTCACTAATTGCTGGCACAGTCTATAACTACAGTTGTTGGTTCCGACTGTTGTATATTGTAGAGAGCTGTATAGAGAAAGACAAGGACATGAAATACATAAAACATGAAGAAACAGATGATAAAGAGAGGGTGAGGAAGAAGAAAAGAGAGTTGTGATGAAGTGAGCGGGGTATGGAGAGAGAGGTGATTGGGGTGGATTTATAAAGGTGAGAAAGATAGAAAACTATATATATATATATATACATGTATATATATATACATATACATATATATCCATATCCATATACTCGTGTGTGTGTATATATATATATATATATATATATATATATATATATATATATATATATATATATATATATATATATATTTTCATTTATATATACATATACATATATATCCATATCCATATACTCGTGTGTGTGTATATATATATATATATATATATATTTTCATTTATATATACATATACATATATATCCATATCCATATACTCGTATATATGTGTATATATATGTGTGTGTGTATATATATATATATATATATATATATATATATATATATGTGTGTGTGTGTGTGTGTGTGTGTATATATACATGTATGTACACAATGAAATTCCTTGAAAGGGCATGATACACACGCGCACACACCTACGCAAACGTATAAACACAAACATACACACATACACATAACACACATATACCGTGTCTCTGTCTGCACACGTGTGTGTTTGTGTTTGTGTTAGTGTTTGATTGTGTGTGTGTGTGTGAGGTCGTTTTAGTTTGTGAATTGATGATGACAAAGATGAAGAGAAGGATGGGGTGGGGTCCATGAAATAATATAAATGGGTCACGTGAGATGGAAACAAGTGCAGTAAGGGTGACAGGAATTATGTTGAAGGTCGGGGATGCGGTAGGGATGTCACGAGGAAATGGAGTTAAATAAGGATGGTGGTGGTGGTGGTGGAGGTGTTTTATTATTGATAGTATCGCAATTGGGAGTTATGAATAGCGAGAGAGAAGAGAGAGAGAGAGAGATTCGCACATATAGACAGAGCAACAGAGAGAGAGAGAGAGAGAGAGAGAGAGAGAGAGAGAGAGAGAGAGAGAGAGAGAGAGAGAGAGAGAAAGAGCGAGTGAGAGAGTTGAGAGAGAGAGGGAGGAAGAAAGAGAGAGTGAGATAGAGAGATTGGCACATATAAACAGAGCAAGAAAGATATAGAGAGTGAGAGAGATGAGAGAGAGGGATACAGAGGGAGA
This sequence comes from Eledone cirrhosa, assembly GCA_964016885.1. Lineage (NCBI taxonomy): Eukaryota > Metazoa > Mollusca > Cephalopoda > Octopoda > Eledonidae > Eledone > Eledone cirrhosa. The sequence goes on from OZ024747.1 coordinate 73,495,458, forward strand.
GAGAGAGAGAGACAAAAGAAAAAAACACACATACCAACAGACAGAGAAAATGAAACAGAGAGAAAGATACAGAAGAAGAGAGATAGAGATGGAGAAATGGAGAGAGGGTGGAGGTGAGAGTATTGGTGGAAGAAAGAAAGAAGAAGGTGTAATTAAAAGAAAGGGGAAAGAAGAAAATAAATAAATAAAATAAGGAAAGATGTATCAATATTGCGAAAGAAAGGGTAGCGAAATGTGACCGAAATAAGAAAGACTGAGAAACGGCAGGAGAGAACGATATATATATATATATATATATATATATACAAGTGGAAGCTTAGTAAAATCGAAGCTTTGGCTGCGGCCAAGCAAAGTCGACCTACAATAAGGAATGAGTTAGCAAAGCACTCAATAAGGGTATGTCCTTAGAGTAATAACATACGTTTAAATAGCTTGACAAATTGAACATTGCGGTAGGCAAAACCCAACCACACAATACCAGAGTAACGAAAGAACTAACAGGTTAAATACACCTGGACAAATCAAACGATATACGTCTAAAGTGTTTCTATGAATCTGAAATCATTTATCCAACTTACGTAACACGCACGCTCGTTGTATTCCATGATCAAACAGACGATTCATATATATATATATTTGAAAAAAAAGGAAAAGAATGACTTCACTTGTAGTGTTAAAAAATTTATGATTTAATGTTACAATATAATATAATATTATGACTTGGTAGATCCAGTAAGTTCTTTGTTAACTTCGGTGGGAAGAATTTTAGAGATCTCTAAAATCATCGTCCCCAGTAAATCTCACACTCCCTCGTTCCCTCCTACCTTTCCCTTTTTCTGTCTTTCTTATCTGCCCCTCTCGCTCTCTCATTATCTCTCTCTCACTCACTCTCTCTCTCGCATTCTCTCTCTCTCTATCTTTTGTCATGCCCCTCCCACACTCTCTTTCTCTTTTACAATCTTACACTCTCACTTACAAGTGTACAATATACACTGTTTATTGACATACTCACACACACACACACACAATAAACACACACACACACACAATCAACAGATACACAAACACTCACAACCACACACACACACAATCAACACATACACAAATACTCACAACCACACACTCTCACATACACGTGTACACAAGCATTTTCCATACACTATTTGCTATTTCTCATTCTTTTCGTTTCTCACATATACACAAACACACACACATTCTACTCGTTCCTTTTCTATCTCTTTGCATTTCCTTTACACTTTCTATTCTGCCTCATTGCTCCCAACATGTTGATCCTTCTCTCACCCCACTTCTCTATCTCTCTCTGTTGATCAATATATATCTATCTTTATATTTTTAATACATATATCTATCTTTATATATTTATATATATATATATATATATATATATATATATATATATATATATATATATATATATATATATATATATATATATATATATATATTGTTATACTTGGGGAGGGTCATATTTGTGTAATATTGCCAGAATTAATAACAGAACACACTCACCGCTATATATATATATATATATATATATATATATATATATATAGAGAGAGAGAGAGAGAGATAATGAGAGAGAGAGTGAGTGAGTGAGAGAGAGAGGCAGATAAGAAAGACAGAAACAGGGAAAGGTAGGAGGGAACGAGGGAGTGTGAGATTTACTGGGGACGACGACTCAGGAAAATCAATATTTAGAGGGAAGGATGAGTGGGGGTTTATAAAAATTAAAATCGCATCATGAGGATAGAGGAGTAGAAAAGTAAAAAGCAGAGGAGGGGGTGATAGAAAGAGTAAAGGGCAGCAGCGGGGAGTAATGAGGTAATGAGACGAGGTAAATGGTTGAGGAGGAATTTTTAGTTCAACAAAATGTAATGATAGTTGCGGATGTTACCAGAGAACAATATTTGTAAATGATTCTAAAGTGCAGAATGGTAGCAATAATTAGATTTAAATAAATACATAAATAATTGTTTCTACTTTTGGCACAGGCCAGCAATTACCTCAGTGCATTACTGGTACTTTATTTTATCGAGCCCGTAAGGATGAAAGGCAAAGTTAACCACAGCGGGATTTGACCTCAGAGCATAAAGAGCCGTAACTCCTTGATGCAAGGCATGGCGTCCGACCCTCTACCAATACTGCCAAACCACCAATGTATGTATGTTTGAAGGTATGAATGAATGAATATATGTATGTGTGCATGTATATATATATATATATATATATAATATATATATAATATATATATAATATATATATATATATTTATAATTACACACACACACACACACACACACACACATATATATATATATATTTATAATTTATATACATATACATATATATGAATATATATATATAATTAAATAAGGATTAATTACAAATCTATAGTGATCATCATAAATGGAAATGGATGAGGAAAAATATGTATAAATGTGTAAAAAAATTGAATAATAATATTAATAATAATAAATGAATTCAAATAATAGAGAAATAACATTGATATAAACAATAATTGTTTCTACTTTTGGCACAAGGCTGGCAAATAGCCAGTACATTACTGGTACTTTATTGTATTTACTCCGTAAGGATGAAAGGCAAATGAACCTCGGCGGGATTTGAACTCAGACCGTAAATGGACGTAACTATGCTGGAAAGCATGGCGTCCGACTGTCTACCGATACTGCCAACCCACCGGTTGATATAAACAATAATAAGAAATAGGGAGAAGTGAAAGAAAACAATAAACAAATGTAAAAAATATGAGATGTGGAGGAGAGGTGAGGACAAGGGCGTGGTGCT
>OZ024747.1:73498483-73500983 GCA_964016885.1 Eledone cirrhosa
AGACTGAGAGAGGGAGAGAGAGGGAGGGAGAGGGAGAGAGAAAGAGCGGGAGATTGATAAGTAGAGTGAGATAGAGAGAAGAGAGATAGAGATAGAGAGAGAGTGAGAGAGTGATAGGTAGAATGAGATAGAGAGAAAATAAATAGATAGATAGAGTGAGAGAGAGAGAGAGAGAGAGAGAGAGAGAGAGGGAGAGAGAGAGAGAGAGAAGAGTGCGACTGAGAGAAGATATAATGAGAGGGAGAAAAGAAATTAAGGGAGATTTAAAGATAGTAAGGTAAAGAATAAAAATTACTTAGAAAAAATGCATGTGGTTAGGAAGTTCTTTTTTTAATATCCCTCTCCCCTCCCCTCTCCCCTCCCCTCTCCCCCTCTCTCTCCCTCTCTCTCTCTCTCTCTCTCTCTCTGTCTCTCTCTCTCTCTCTATATATATATATATATATATATATATATATATATATATGTATATATATATATATATTAAAATACAAATATTAATAAAATAGATGTTCTTTTGATCAATAAACACACACACACACACACACACACACACACACACACACACACACACACACACACACACACACACATACATATATATACATATATATATAGTTAAATAGGTCTGTACTATATATAGAGACTCTCCTTTCCTTTACCTTTTCTATGGAAATACTCAATATATATATATATATATATATAAATGGAAAAAAATGAAACGAAATTTCATTTCCCACTCTTAGTACAGCTGTTACTTAAACATAAGTATGTATACGTACATACATATATGTATACAGACGATATGCAAATTGGGCTACTCAGCCGTTAATATGCATAAGGAAAGTATATACTTTCGGACGTTCAATCATCTGGCAGGAAGGTATACGTTGCGGACGATAGCTAATAAGCTTGAAACTAGTCCAGCGTTCCTTTGTCAGTGTTGAACAAACGAGCAATACGGGATGTTTGTTTACAAACACGCCGAGCATTATAATAAATGTTCGGTGAATCCATACGTACATATATATATATGTGTGCATGCATGTATATATATATACATACTACTGTACGTCTGTATACATATATCTATGTACGTATACATACTTATATTTAAGTAACAGCTGTACTAAGAGTGGGAAATGAAATTTCGTTTCATATTTTCCGTTTATCGTTTTCGGTGCACCCGGCCGATTAACCCACTCGATATGCAAATTGGGCTACTCAGCCGTTAATATGCATAAGGAAAGTATATACTTTCGGACGTTCAATCATCTGGCAGGTAGGTATACGTTGCTGACGATAGCTAATAAGCTTGAAACTAGTACAGCGTTCCTTTGTCAGTGTTGAACAAACGAGCAACTGTGGTTGCTAGACACTACGGCTTAATACGGGATGTTTTTTTACAAACACACCAAGCATTATAATAAATGTTTGGTGAATCCATACGTACATATATTATATATATGTGTGCATGTATGTATATATATATATATATACATACTACTGTATGTCTGTATATATATATGTATGTACGTATACATACATATATACATATATATATATATAAAATAAAATATAATAAATAAGCCAAATGTTTAAAATTTGGCTTCGTTTATTACTGCTATATATACTTTGGTGACAGCCATCTTTGGCTGTGACCTCTTCAGGCAGTCCTAATTAGTGTGGTAGAGACGAGTACACATGTTGTTGAGGTGTTTAATTCTGTCAATACTCTGATATGCCCAGTGAAATAACAACCCAACCAGGAACTGGACATATCGGAGTATTGACAAAGTTAAACACCTCAACAACATGTGTACTCGTCTCTACCACACTAATTCGGACTGCCTGAAGAGGTCACAGCCAAAGATGGCTGTCACCGAAATATATATAGCAGTAATAAACGAAGCCGAATTTTAAACATTTGACTTATATATTTTATTTTATTTTACATTACTCCGGAGCAACCAAACCAACCTGCACACTTCGTCGAGTGCTCCAATCTGCATACTAGGGTGTTGGTATACAACCAACATATACTTTATATATATATATATATATATATATATATATATATATATATATGTGCATGAATGCATATATAGGTAATATAGATGTGTACGTACGTGTGTTTGTGTGTATCACTCTCTCTCTCTCTCTCTCCTCTCTCTCTCTCTTTCTCTCTCTCTCTCACTCTCTCTCTCTTTCTCTCTCCCTCTCTCTCTCTCTCTCTCTCTCTCTCTCTTTCTGTATGTTTAAAATATATTGAAAAATTACATTTTATATGTGGGTGTATTTAGGAAGGCAAGTGTTGTTCAGGTCATTGGTACTTATAATCTCGAAAAACTGTATTTGTTAAATACTTGTGAAGTTATCAATATGATGTGTCTGATATAGGTTTACTGAATTTTCTAGTTGCATCATTTTTAGGAAACAGCTCATTTGTCAAGTAAGATTTCTCTTTCTATGTCTGGTACAATAATTGTTTCACAATAGTCCG
>OZ024747.1:73508483-73513483 GCA_964016885.1 Eledone cirrhosa
ATCAATTTGAGACGGTTGCTTCTGACAGGACCCACTGGACTGAGTATTTGAGGATTCTGTCCACACGACCATTCTAGGAATAATATTATTATGTCAAAAGTGATGCAGCCAGGTTTTACCAGTCATCTTCTATTAATCCCAGTTTCCTTCTATTCTCATTAACAAGGTTTCCATGCAGACACATCAACGAGCTACTTTTATTCAAATTCATGGTTGGGGTTTCGCTAAATACTCTTTAATCAAACTTTATTTACAGCAATTATACTTTAAATTAAATTTATGACTAATATTTTGTAATATTATTTTGGGCTGGGTTAAATAAACAGTAGAACACTCTATCGAGTTCAATTGCACGTGACGAGAGAAGAAGTGTTTCCTTGTCTGGGCGTCGACCATTTTTCCAGCGTAATTTGAACTTAGAGAGCACGGCAAACCTGAACGATTACCGCAAGTTTTTCTACCCGACATTATATCGATTCTGTCAATTTACCACCCACTTTAACAAGTATGAATTTACAAAACATTTAATTACTATTTGGTAATCATTTTGACGCACCCATTATCTCTTAACTTAATAAACTAGTATTTTCTATAGATATTCTGTTGTAACAAAAAAGTATCATTTTTCAAGGTTAAGATATTTCAAGTTTTTAATTAAATATCATGTCTTAAGTATACATATTTGCCACTAGCACATCGATGCAAGAACACCAAGTAGCGGAGAGCATATATATTTGAGTTTATCCCAATGATACCAGAAAACACCACCAGCAATATAAACGTGTTATCTAGAAATCCAAGAGAGTTGTAATTTATCAACTTGCCTTTAACTAATGACAGTTTTCGTTTACTAGTCGTTTATATCTTTATACAAGCTTAGGAAAGTTTCAAAAAAATTGTATATAATATTTTCTACAGCAATGAAGAGGCAGCATAGCAAAATGGTTAAAATATTCACTTCGAAATCAAGAAATCATGGTTCAATCCCATAGAGTGGCATCTTGGAAAAGTATAATTTTCTAAAGCCTCGAGTCAACCTATGCTTTGTGAGTGAGACTGGGAAGGCAGAAACTGATTTGAAGGTCGACATAAGTTAATTTGTTTTACAAAACAAAATCCTCTAATAAAGGGAAGAAAAAAAGAAAATGAAACGAAAAAAAAGAGGCACCAAGAAACGAAAGAAAGGAAGAGGGAGGAGGGACAGATACTACACTCCAGTCTAGGTAGTGCGTCAGTCAGGCCTTACTGACAAAAAACGAAAGGTATTAAAGCAAAAAATGGCAAAAATATTACTGTGGAGGATGGTTAGACTCCTGCTGTCTCAGCCACCCGAGCTTACGTGACTCTCCTCACAAACGAGCCATTGTATTTGGGAGGAAATCAAGAGTGTGGGGTCCAAATACACCGTCTCGGCAGACACTGGTACAAAGTGGAAGTGGTCTGTCAATCCCCGTTATTCAACTACCGGATAGACCCTACTTGTAAGTCAATATTACACTAAATTTCACACCGAAATACACCGAGAATTACTTTAAAGATACACATACCTTTGGAATACTCAGCCACTTACATATTGATTTTATGAACAAGCAGTTCTACTGTTTGAACAAATGATTTCCATCGTCAGAACAGACGGAAGTCCATTCAACCTTTACTATATCACAGATAATATTGAACTAGACTGGATGAAACATGTTATATACATCACTAGCTCGTATATCTAACGGTTAAATGGATTAAAAGCACGTTGACATAGTAACGCAGCTACTAATAGCGATGAAATGAGAAACCATACTATATATATATATATATGTACATAAATATATATGTGTGTGAGTGTGCGTGTGTGTATCTGTATGTCTAGGTCTTCTCGCTGAAATACACTGATTTTCCCAGAGATCTCTATTGAAGTCAATTGAGAACACTGTAATGCTGCACCAATAACTAAAACGTCGTTAATATATAACTTAATTTCTGGCTTGCTTGACATAATCCCTTCAATCTAGTACAGTGGTGATCTTTTTCAAATTTTCCGTGATGTTTCAAAGACTGTATTACCGATCTAAAGTCACCGCAGGATTAATTTCTTCATTATATATACATCTCATAAGAAGTACTTATTTGTGATGGCAATCGCCATCATTTCTAACATATTCAGGTCATGCTGATAAGAAAAACTTCCTACAAGATGTGACGAGGCAGTAAAATGGTTAATTAATAGAAATGGAGTACTAAATCAACGTGGTGATTTAGCAGAGCCATCAGAACATTGGTGGAATATTTTACATTATCCGTTCCGTTGGTCTATACTCCAAGATCAAATCGAGTCGTAATCGCTCCCATAAGACCACTCTGTTGGAGTGTGTATATTTCAGTACTTGTAGTAAAGAATAAATGAAATAATCAAAAGATTAATTCCCTGGCTTAGGGGAAATATTGTAATTTTGCTCAGCATGGACCCATTCATTCACAGAAAATCATTTATTTGCAGGAAATAATTTATTAGCTGCGTGAAATCTTTTATTTGAATTGTTCCTTTGTTTAAATAGAGAAATATATTTTGTTAATGATGAAGTTCTAAAGACTACCAGTTGTTCAGGATGTGTGTGAAACATTTCCAATTTCGTAAACAATAGAACGTGGAGACTAATGTTCATGGTAGTCTCTTGTTGGCAATCAAAGGTCATACTTATCTCCCAGTGTGTAAATTAACTTTGAAAGATTAATTATTAATTTCTTGAAATTATCTTCCGTTTCTTTGAGAAACGCTGATAGCTGCTGATTTTTGTCGTTCTCTTTCCCCAAGAGAAAATAATCTTAATTAATTAAGAATTTCTATGTACATTATTCGCAAGAACACCCTTTCACTTATTTATCCAAATTCAAGCCATTAGACTATTCGAGTTTTTTTCCCTTACCTCATTTTAATATTTGATTGTGCAACATTTATGGCCAAAGAGTATCTGTAAGTTTTTTTTATATGCAAAGAATGCTTCTCCCCTTGGTGAAGCTCTGACTTTCATCTAATAATATATATCAACATTAAAAAGCATAATCTTTAGTTTCTTGAAATTGTCTTCTTTTTCTTTGAAAGCCGATAACAGAGGTTTTGTTTGTTTGCTTTCTAGAATTAAGAGATCGACATCAATTAAGAATCAATCAAACCCATTGCCTTTTAAAGTATCAAAATATTCCTGCCGTTTGGACTATTTTAGTTATTTCCTCCAATTTTATTATGAATTATTATAACATCGGTCATTGTGGATGGAGTTTGTAGGGTCCCACACCAATAGTCCTGTTAGAAATCGGATACAGTGTCTTTTTTCAGATTGATATATACTTTATATTTTTACAAAACCCACAAGAAGCAACATACTTAGAAGCATACAAGAACGTGAAAAAAAGCAAAACGATAAATTTCTGAAGGAAAATACGATGGGGTGGGATTTAGTAATAACACTTTATATTAAGAAGAAAATAAATGAACATGATTCTTATTTTCTTTTTCTCTTAATGACATTTCAGGTTTGGAAATATAATAATGTGAATATTGAGTGACATTAATCCAAAGAAAAGTGATTCTTAACCTGCAGTCCTCAGACACCCAGGATTCCAGGAAGGTATTAATGGGGGTCTGAGAGCAAAGTACAAAATGTCAAATGGTTTATTTATGAAATATATATTAACAAAAATTAACATAATATCAGATATTTGTCCAATTCTATAAGAACAGTTTAATATTTTTAGAGTCGTATCTACGTATAAACGTCTCTGCCTTTGGAGTTGAAATTTCGCACATAATATCAAAAAGTAGCAACAACCATCTCATTAAATAAATACAATAAATAATTGTTTCTATTTTAGGTATATTACTGGTACTTTATAAATACAATAAATAATTGTTTCTATTTTAGGCACAAGGCCAGCAAATACCCAGTACATTACTGGTACTTTATTTTATCGACCCCGTAAGGATGAAAGGCAAAGTTAACCTCGGCGGGATTTGAACTCAGATCATAAAGGGACGTAACTCTATGCTTCAAAGCATGGTGTCCGACTCTCTACCGATACTGCCAATCCACCGCCCCCAAAAATATGGAACGCTTCACGAATTTGCGTGTCATCCTTGCGCAGGGGCCATGCTAATCTTCTCTGTATCGTTCCAATTTTAGTATATGTACTGCCGAATACAATAAATAATTGTTTCTACATTTGGCACAAGGCCAGCAATACACCAGTATATTACTGGTACTTTATTTTATCGACCCCGTAAGGATGAAAGGCAAAGTTAACCTCGGCGGGATTTGAACACAGACCATAAAGAGACATAACTATGCTGGAAAGCATGGCGTCCGACTCTCTACCGATACTGCCAATTCGCCGCTCTCTCTACCGATACTGCCGATTCACCGCCGAATACAATAAATAATGTTACCTATTTAAGTAAATATTTCTTTCAATTTAGAGGTGAAACTAGAAGAATATATGAAGGGGATTGCTGATATTGCGAATTCTGGTGTGTTCTGATCTCAGAGAGCACAGCGAACCGGATTGAGTGTTGGAGGGAGTTCTAGTCGACGTTTTAGCGACTCTTCTAATTGGCCTCCTACTTTAACAAATATAAATTTACAAAACTTATAAAACCTGCGAATTATTGTGACACAATTTTTACTTTTAACGGAATAAACCAATATTTTCGCCCAGCAAATAGGAGCAGTATATATCCTGTCTATTGCGAAAGAAAATATATCGTTGTAAGCAGTTTGAATTTGTGAATGAAGTAGTTTGTTTTACATATATACATAAATGCTTCTATTAAGTTGAAAATAGTCGCAGGGGATCAGTAACAATAGGTTGTTGTTTTAAAATAATTCAATGAGAGATATTTCAAACGTTTTTATACAAAGGAAATCAATATGCAGCTCATCAAATTGAGTGAATGTCTATGTTGCTGCAGTGCTGTTGTTAGCATATTCGAAAGAAGATGCTCGCAACAAGAC
>OZ024747.1:73530983-73558483 GCA_964016885.1 Eledone cirrhosa
ATTGGTGGAAAACTGGGATATATGTTAGATTATTTCTGACAAAGTTATTATGCTGAAATTGAAATGAGATCTTCTACATAATCTCTGCACTGTCGGCTAAACGACTATGTCTCCAGAGCTCTTCAGATATGAATATTGGGTGGAGTGAATTTCAGACCTATTGGAATCATTATCATTATGACAATTTATATTATTCAACTTGATGTCACTTGACGTCGACAAACTGCTTCGTATATGCAAGGCTATGATTTCTTTGATTGATCCGGCTAACTGACGATTGATTACACACACACACACACACACACACACACACACATATATATATATATATATATATATTACGTGGCTTTGTTTGGTATACGATCTGAAGATCATAGGAACAATTCTCAGTGACAGCGGCTTGTGATGTTTTTCAGCAAAACATTTATTTCGCGTTGCATAAATGTACTCATCTCAAGAGATTGATGTTCAACGATACTGGTGCCATCGTGTAAGGGCATTTGATTTTTTCTATTTGAAAACAACATTGGCGTGAAGAGGTGTGACGAGAAGACAGGTGATTGCTAGTTTTTCAAAATGCATCTTGCTCGGGTTCATGATATGGAAAGGAAAGTTTCAGAGGCAAACGTATGATCATTTATAATTCTGGGGCTAGGCATATATATATATATATATATATATATATATATATATATATATATATAAATATATGCAAAAGTTCTATTTAAATTGTTGGGATACAACAAGCAAATATTTTTATAACTGATATAAAGCACTCAACAAGTATTTGGAGTGGTGTCCTTGAAATATGTATAATAAAATAAATATGGTTTTACAAATATAGTTTCCATTTGTTAATATCGTATATATATATATATATATATATATATATATATATATACATAAATGTATGTATGTGTGTGCGTGTGCGCGTGTGTGTGTGTCCATGTCCGTGTCTGTGTGTCTGTGTATCTGTGTGTGTTTTTGTATGTATGTTTATATAGGGGTGCAAATGAAAAGGTATGCCAATAACATTTCGAGTTCTGTCTCAGTCTACAACCAACAACCTTTTTATTCCTGGTATAATCCGCGAAGGAAGATAAGAATCTATTTCATTTGAGTAAAACCATTAGAACACACGATGTAAAAAAACCCAGAAAAATCCTTAATGAAAATCATGTCGTATTTATTTTTAACACTAGTTTCTAAAAAATAATTAAAACGAATGAAAATATATACGATGTAAAAAAGAAAGAAAAACTTGCCGAAGCTGCTTTGTGAATATATACATAGCATTCTCCAGGAAAGTTAGTTATAAAATAATGAATAACTTAAACATTTTATTTTTCTCTTCATTTTCTCTTGAATATTTTTGTCTTTATACAAATAATTTGTAATGTTTTTAACACTTTTATTTCATTATTTTGTGAAACAATTATCTCAATTCTTAAATAGTTTTGTTTTGTAATATTCCATATTTTTGTTATTTAAATAATTAATCCTTCTATAAATTACCTATATTTAAGTTGATTGATAATTTACCAGTAGTTTTCCATATTATTACATCGTCAATCTTCATTTATTTTTGGCACAAGTAATCGTTTGGCACAAGTAATGATTAATAAAATTTAAATATATTTAAACTTAGCGTTTATATATTTGGTTAATATGAATAAAGTCTATTTTCTTTATGTTGGTATAAATTTCAATGCATAATAAAAATGTTGTTCGCTATAAACTGTTTAGATATTCACGACTCTCATTAAAAAAAACAACATTATTTCATATATTTTAAATTAAACACTACCAGTTTTGCTAGAGGTTTCACTATATATATATTTCTATATACATTATAGAATATCATACAGGATTATTTATTTTAAATTTTATTTAGTATATTTAGTATATCAAGTATATTTAGTATATCTTATTTGATGATTATTTTATGGATTGTTCGATTTTCACTTCTAACTCGTCATTTTCTCTTTTTCATGTTCTCTCACGTTAAGATTAAACGCTGATACTAATTTAAAATACAATATATAGAATCTACTACGAGTATGTCGGTTGTGCAGGATAAGGAGTTACAGAGAGATATTTTATTAACTTTAGACTTTCATACACTATCTGTCTATCTATCCCTCTCTCTCTATATATATAACTAGCCGTCCCTCTCTCCAAGGCCATATACATACAATATAAGAGGCAAATAATATTTCTCTCTCTCTCTCTCTCTCTCTCTATATATATATATATATATATATATATATATATATATATATATATATATATATATATATATATATATATATATATATATAAAACTGTAGTTGTCTGTGTAGGTGTGTCCTCATTTTTGCAAAGTCTATACAAATCCACATTTCTACTCCGATTGACTTCAAACTTGCATTTATATATTCCTTGCGGTCTAAAGATATTAACTACAGCTTTTACTTTTCAATTTTATGTTGTTAAAGGGGTGTTAGGCGCCGACTATCGATCTCCGTTAAGCCCTTATAATATCTGTATGTATGTCTGACTGTCTGCATTACGACATTATGACAAACATTGATGACGTATTATGTTCGCTATTTTCCGTTCATTGCCAGAGAACGTCTTCACGAACCAAAGTATCGTCTTCCTGTTTTCCCACGGTTGCAACATTTTTCAAAATATTTACTTCTGCGTTCACAGATTGATTTTTTTAGTTTCAGAAGATCCCGTTAAGGGTGAACGCAGTGATTCTTTGCTTAAACTTTAATCTGTTATTTTAATACATAATATAAGCGAGGTAAGCCAGCCCAGTTGCCACTTCTTGCCAATAAACATTAACCCTTTGTGCGCCATTCATCTAACTGTAGACCAACAAATACCAACTAAATAGAGCATTGACAAGAACGATGGCGAATGAATCTTCGAAGTAAGCAGTTTCCCCCCGAGCTGTTAGTTCACGCGGGATTCTCTGCTACACCTTTTCGTAATAACAACGTACTGCTGGTAACTCCTTCCTCCAAAAGCCGTACAAAGCGGACATGTGCATCGGGCAGATGGATCGGGTGCAAATCTACACCAGGCCTGCGCGACTAATTCGTAAGGAACTGCACCGAGAAGGATAGAGAGAAAGAGTAACTTAGTGACAAGAGAGCGAATGAAATTTTGAGGTAAGTAGCCTACGCCTTACTGCTATTGCACAGGAACCTTCTGCCAACTTAACCTGTGACTTTCTCTTTCACATTTACTCCAATAGGCCAAAACAGAGGTTTATGAAAAGAAGGAGCTCAACAAGATTTCTATGAACAATGCACGTAGACAGCTAAACTGTACTTTCAACTTCTTAATTCTCTCCAAATAAAACAAGTTTCTTGTCGGTATATTTTCGTGAGTTTTTAACAGGCACTCACAAGTAAACGTTTCTCATTGGATGTGCCATTACCAATGTTCTTACCAGTGCAACGCCGGGATACACTGCTAGTATATATATATAACTAGCTGTCCCTCTCTTCAAGGCCATATACATACAATATAATAGGCAAATAATATTTCTCTCTCTCTCTCTATATATATATATATATATGTATATACATATATATACTCATTACTATTATATATATGTATTTATATATATATATATATATATATATATGTATTTGCTTATTACTTTTATATATATATATACATAAATATTAAGGGAGAGAAATGGAGAGAGAGAGAGTGAGCGAGATATAAGTTCATAAAAATAGAATTAGACAGAGATATGCAACTCCTTATATTTACTGAATACTTATCATAAACCCCTTCTGAATTTAATGATTCTTACTAATCGCAGACCACTCTCAAATTAATAGATTTTACCCATACAGAAACGGTTTTATATTTACACACATCTCTGCTTGTAATTCACCCGGTCTTTGGGAATTCAGACAACTCCAGTGTATATAAAACCTGTAACATTCAAATACCAGACCTTTATACCCTTTCAATGATAGTGAGGGTTGTACATATAATTCTATACACACAACACATCTCGAAACATGGCTCGACGTCACAAGGAGAGAAGATATACTTTTTGCTTGCGCACCTTCATTCATGTTTCCTACACTGCATCTCTGTATATCTATGTTTTCAACACCTGTGTCAGAATATATTTATAGTTGTATCACTGTGTGAGTGTGAGTGGGAACATTTGTGTATGTGTGTGAGAGTGTTTGTGTGTCGACTCATAAGTTAATGTATGCGTATGTGGGCGTATTTTTAGATTATAGGCTAACGACATATTAATACTACATGCATATATATATATATCTGTTCCTTTAATCTTTTCCTATATATATATATATATATATATATATATATATATATATATATATATATATATATATATATATATATATATATATATATATACATATATATACACTCATGTATATATATAAATATATATATATATATATATATATGTATATATATGTATATATATATATATATATATATATATATATATATATATATATATATATATATATATATATATATATATACATACATGTGCATCTGTATGATTATGTGTACACGTGTGTTTACGTAAGGTGAAAATGTGTAATATGCTCTGTGTGGCAAGTTGCTGGTAATATAAAACCTAAATGTATTTCTTTCAGTGTGTATGGCAAATTCGTTAATATATTTACTAATTCCCAACTTTCCAATCTCTAAGTAAATGTGGCATTTAATGAGTTAAAGATGGCGCCTAATCATATCATGGTCCATTTCTTCATACATATGTATGATAAATGATAAATGATACGAGAGATGGCTGACAAACTAGCAACATATCCACATGTAAATGCTCAGCTTAAATGAGTTACGACTGGATTGATCTGCTTTCCTAAAATGTTATCTGATATTGCTTTGTATGTCTCCAATAATTTTTTCTTAAATTTAATTAGAAAATCCTGTGGCAAACACATATGTAGATAAACATGCAGACAGGCAGATAATAACATCATTGAAAACATGCAGACACATGCAATTTCCAAACCGGTACAAATAGACACATACACGCTAGCCCGCATACATAAGTACACAAACACATACACATATATGCACAAGCTCACACACCGACACAACGCACTCACACACATATATATGCACATGTAAATACACATACGCGTTGCTATGTGCAAGCACAGAAAATCACGTTCACATATATACGGATGAAGAAATACATACAAACACACACACACACAACAACACTCTCACAATCACCAACACAGAACCTAATAAAACACACATCCTCATTTAAGCGTATATGTATTCCCACTGGTATGTGTAGGCTTGCGCCGTTATATGTGAGGTCGTGTGTTTGCTGTTAAATCATATTTGTTGCTCTGTTTGCTGTGAGATAGAGTTTGTACGATTGCAGTGAAAAATGACACTGTTAATATACTATCGGTATTTCTCATAAAACATCATAAGTTCAAATTGTGTCACAGATTTTAAGTCTTATCGCTTCCCTAAAGTAAAATTTATTTACTGTTGTCTAAATGTTTAAGTAATTGAAGTTTTAGTTTAGAGGAGAAATTCTGAACATATTTATTACAATCATTTCATGGCAAAAAGTATATGAATCCCTCTGAAAAGAACACCTGTTTCAATAAAATATTGAATTCTTACCTTTTGTTCTTGTGCAAATGACGCTCTACCAGGCTTAGAATACGCAAGAAACGCTGTATCACAATACTGTACCCCTACGACATCCTCAGGGTTTACGGGAAAATACCATACCGACATAATATATTGATATCTAATTGTATTCAAATGTGAAAGGATTTAAAACCTGTAATGTAGTATGATATAGCAATGTAGCGGTATGTGAAATAAAGGGGAGAAATAATTTGGGTACTATTGAGAAGAAGGACATTATAGTCTACATGCGTTGTGAATGCTTAAAATAAATGTAACTATGTGCCTCAATATATTAACGTTGACGTAATTTTTTCTTTTTTATTGAAGTTTAATTCTACCATCAGACACTTTCTGGTGATGGGAACATTAAGAGAGTAATGTTCTTCAAGTTACAGTAGATGATTCTAATCCTGTGTCCTCTCTCGCCTCTACTATTGTTGTTATTGCTTTAGATGTTTGCAATCTTGTTATTGCTCTAGCCATGGTGTAGGTAATGAATCGCCGATAACTCACACGAATATAGGAATAAGATATAATGGTAATTTAGAAGATACAATAGATATACTATATATAATAAATATAAAATATATTATATATTTACTATATATATACTATATATATACTATATATAATAAATATAATATATATTATATATATAGTATATATATACTATATATAATAATATAATATATATTATATATATACTATATATATACTATATATATACTATATATATACTATATATATACTATATATATACTATATATATACTATATATATACTATATATAATAAATATAATATATATTATATATATACTATATATATACTATATATATACTATATATATATATACTATATATATACTATATATAATAAATATAATATATATTATATATATATACTATATATATACTATATACATATACTATATATATATACTATGTACAATAATTGAAATTACATATTCGTTCTAAGCATACATCTTTCTTTATCCTTGGTAACACATCACCACACACTACCTTGAATAATTTATATTCTAAGAACTTCTCCCCAATAATAATCCATCAGACTCTTCACTTGTTTGATAATAGTCAACAAAATTCAGTGGACATAATTCTGTAATTAGTAATATCTGAAAAGAATCTCATACTATGTTATGAATAAAGCAATTCAAGCAGTTTATGTATATTCAAAGCAAGATACATTTATTCATTTGCTTCCCCTGTTTATCTCTATAGAATTCCGCCCGTATATTATCCAAAGCATATTAAAATATGTTTCCGGTCATATGTAGAATACATAGGAATACATGAAATGGTATCCAACTGGCTAACAACGGAATATATTCCGTGCATAATCACGATGATTCCTCCGTCAAATTCAGCGATATGCATTTATTTTTTGGAAGAGCTGATCTGTCTACGACGGTCAGCTGAAACGTTGTTAGGCTGACCAAGATACTCTCATGGAATGACCAAATGAGTTTTTTTTTCAACATAGTTCCTGGAAAGAAACAATGCAGCTTTTAATAACCAGAAATGAAATTAATGCGTGCAAGATTTCACAGCTCTTGGATGAATCATTTATAGTCAGCCTATGACCTTTTCAGACGACCCTCGTAGTCGTTAATTATCTTATAAGAGTATTCCACAAATATGTGCACATTTAAATTTATCCATCGTCCGAAACTGTTTTTGAATTAAAAATACAAGGCATCTGACGGACTTTCACGCATATTCCGTGAACCTAATTTCCCTCATAGGGATGTTGTTGACTCGAGGATATAATAAACGACACTTTCACGGAATACCACGTAGTCAGGTTTTACTCGAAACCTCTTAATTGTAAAGCTAACGTCTTAAACCTCGCTAGGATTGAATGAATAGAGTTTTACTAACACAGTTAAGAACACTATACCCCGAAAACCCAGTCCCGGAAACGAACACATAGCATTATGATCGTAAGGCTCATGCCCTTACGACTAGGCCACGGACCTCAACACTCATTCCTTTGCTAATTAAAAAGAAAATAAGCTAAGATAAAATGGACTTCAACAGGATTCGATCATGAACACTTATTCTTATATGCAGCAAGGTGGATCTTCTGATTTACCGAACGCGATAACCACCACCTTTCAAACTTGCCGAGACAACGTACTGAATAAGTCAAAGTAGTAACTTTGTAAACTTGAAACCAACTTCAAGTAGCTGGAGGGATGGAGAAAAATGTGTGTTATGAGAGTAGAAGGGATTATAGATAACAATATTAAAATATTAAGTGGGAAAGTCAGGCGTATACCTATTTCAGCAAAGACATGGCAAGTTGGAAAAAATGATATCAGGAAATAAACATAGACGAAGGAGATGAAGACAAAATTAAAAGAAAAATTGGATGATGGTAGGGGGTGAAATGAATGCATTTGTTAGTGGGGAGGGGGGAGTGAGAGCGGTATAAGTGTGAAAGGAAAATGATGTGGAGCAGGGATATTGAGAATATTTGGTTATGTTTTCATTTGGCTTTCATCTGAAAGACTTTTGTTTCCGACTGTTGTTTCCGACAGTTCCTTTGTCAAATAATTTTATTGTTGCTTTTATTGTTGTTGTCTTACTGATGTAGCAGTCCTTGTATTTTGACATTTCTTTTAGTATATCCGTGACTTAAAATACGCACTGCTTCATAATCAGGATACTTGACGTGAATATAGGTGTTGTTTTGTTGTTGATATTAATGTTGTTATTGATGTTATGATGTTCTGATTTGGGTGATGTTCGTAAAAACAGTTGCTTTTCTTTTTTGCAGCTTGAAGTTCTTTTGTTTTGTTGCAGTATTTGTCGGTGTTATCAATTTTTATTTGTGATTGTTGTTGTTTTGCTTTCATTGATATTATTGTTGTTGGTGTTTTTTGTTGTTATTGTTTTTGTTGTCATTGTTTTTATAATAATTCTTCTATTATTATTGCTGTTATTATTCTCGTAATTATTGTTGTTTTGTTGTTGCTGCTGTTGATTGTGCCTGAATCATGAAATTGGAAGAGATATTGATGTCTGACAACGTGTGATATTCAAGTATTGTTCAGTGTTGTTTGATCTAATGCCGTCTAGTTTGTGTAGTACATTGGAATTCTGTAACAATTGTGATATAGTGATATGTTGTAGTGTTATAGCATAAAGCCATATAAATATTGTTGTTTAGCCCTAGGCGAGAACCAATCTATTAGAACTGTGATCATATATATTCCCGCCTTGATAATCTTGTCTCCTCAGATATTGTTTATCCCATTCTACATTATCCAATATCCCATTGTTTCCACTCTTTAAGACAGTGGAATACATGACTGACGCTAAGAAATAAATTATAAATAAACATGAGGTAAATTTAACAGACTTTGAATGATAACAAAATAACTCTTCCACGATGCAATAGCTTACAGTATAGTATTATTGGCAGTATCGGTAGAGGGTTGGACGCCATGCTTTGCAGCACAGTTACGTCCCTTTACTAACTGAGTTCAAATCCAGTCGAGGTTAAATTTGCCTTTCATCCTTACGGGGTCGATAAAATAGAGTACCAGTAATGTACTGGGTAATTGCTGGCCTTGTGCCATACGTAGAAACAAGTATTAGAATGTGATTTGGTTGCTATTTCATGCCGGTCGAGTGGGAAAATATAAGGTCCTTTGTGGCTGGATTCTAACATAATGTGATAGAGTGGAAATGTAGTGTAGTTTTAATTTAACTGTAGGTGACCGCTGATTCAGCAAGCCTATTATTGAAAGCGTCACATCCGTGAAACGTCTTGTCGTTTTCAGTTATCTAAGATTATTATCCAAATCATTTGTCCTCTCTTTTTTAACATAACACCGTTGCTATCTAGAAGAGATTGTAGCAATCTTTAGCAGATTAAATGATTGCACAAATTACCTTTCTGTGTGGTGAGTATACTGGCATGAAATGATAGATTTACGTTCAACAAGGTCTTGCACGCTGGCGGGTACAGCTGGAATAGAACAATTGCCTTTGCCAATAAGAACAGACCCAGGTCTAGAGAGAGCTTTTATAGTCTGCAAATAACTTCTCTTTTAAGTCATATAGTCTGCTTTCTCCTACGACGTAGATTTTCGAGATTATTTCTTTTTTACACTAAGTTCTGTAAATCGTGAACAATTGTGCTAGTAATATCTTCTCATTTATCATACTTGTGACAAGATTAATATGTCGGTTGGTTTAATGACGATACCTCATCCTTCAGTATTTCAGCGGAGTTCACTACTACTACTACTACTACTACTACTACTACGACTACTACTACTACTACTACTACTACTACAACTTGAGAGAGAGAGAGTGTGTGTTTGGGGCTTCTAAACAGGAGGTAGAGACACAAGTATGAGAGAGGTACTTCTTATAATAACGTGGACAATTTTGAAAAACGTATTTGTCCAGGGCAAGACTTGAACTCAGAGCTCAGTGAGCTGAAAAAAATACGAAGCATTTTTAATCCGACATCCTACGGAATTCTGACAATGGACCGCCTACTTCTGTTACAAGATAACTTTCACATTACTTTCTCCACCTTTGTTTCCGCTTCCGTTTTTTCCTTTGATATCAGCTTTGATGTTCCTTTGATTGAACCTTTGCCGAACGAAGGTTCAAAATATGTCCCTTCATCTCAGTAGGGAGTAGAACACGATTAAAGATATCAGACGAAATTTAGTTTAAATGAAATATTCACGTTGAGTCTGAATCAGAATCTTATTTAGGTCATATTGATTCATACACAACAAAATACATACATATACACATAAATATAACACATACATACATTCACCTTTTTACATGTGCATATATATATATATATATATATATATATATATATATATATATATATATATATATGCATATACATTTATATATACATATTTATATATACATACACAGATCTATCTATCTATGTATCTCTCTCCCTCTCTCTCTCTCTCTCTCTCTCTCTCTCTATATATATATATATATATATATATATATATATATACGTATCTATATCTCTCTCTCTCTCTCTCTCTCTCTCTCTCTCTCTCTCTCTCTCTCTATATATATATATATATATATATATATATATATATATATACATATATATATATATATATATATATATATATATGTGTGTGTGTGTGTGTGTGAGTGACTGGGTGTTGTGTATATGTGTGTGCGATTATTGTTCCGCTTTTCCACACTGAGATAAATTGGAATTAAGGAAATAAAAACTACTCACTACAATGACTCACTACCATCATGAAGGATGGGGTAACATTATTTATTCTGAGCGGTGGATTGGCAGTATCGGTAGAGAGTCGGACGCCATGCTTTGACGCTTTGAGTTACGGCCCTTGCCATTCTGAGTTCAAATCCCGCCGAGGTTAACTTTGGCTTTCATCCTTACAGGGTCGATAAAATGTAATACACTGGGTAAT
The DNA here is from genome assembly GCA_964016885.1 of Eledone cirrhosa. Classification (NCBI taxonomy): domain Eukaryota; kingdom Metazoa; phylum Mollusca; class Cephalopoda; order Octopoda; family Eledonidae; genus Eledone; species Eledone cirrhosa. The sequence goes on from OZ024747.1 coordinate 73,542,135, forward strand.
TTCTGGCCTTGTGCAAAAAGTAGAAACAATTATTTATTTTGAGCGGAGGTTGTGTATATATAAAATAATTGTATCTTTGAGTTTAATCTCATATCGTCACTTTTAACAAATTGGTATATGTTGTGGAAATGGTATTATTTAATACAATAACGAAAACAGATGGCCTGAAATTAAACAAAAATCTGTTAAAGTAATGCAGATTTTCATAACACAAAATTAAAGTGAATTTTAGACATAAAAAAGGCTTAAGAAAGGCTTAAGAAATTGGAATGAATTGTATAATCTAGAATGGTTAGTGGATATGAGTTAGTAGAATGGTTAGTGGATATGAGTTAGTAGAATGGTTAGTGGATATGAGTTTATGCATTTCAATTAAAACTGGTAAAAAAAAGTCATCAAATCAGAAAATAAATTTATTCAAGATTAATAAAAAGTATAATTTTTTTGAAATATATTTACGACTTTTATAATAGGATATATATGATACATTGAGTTTAATAATTAAGCCTGAGGTTAAACAATTAAATAAATGTATCAGAAAATATAAATTTACTAATTTCTAAGTTTTGTGTTTATTATGTGCTCTTGTGTAGATTCGTCAATGTTGGAGAATATTTGATCATAATTCTTATCGCTTAAGATTGATCTTTGACTAAACAACACTATATCTTCTCCATATATATGTACGAGATGTAATTTTGGTTTTGCTTGATTAGCATGTCTGATGAGCAGATTGGGTTGGAGTCAGCCCTATGGCACTTACATGGAACCTGAGCCAACCATCCGTGAAACGGTCGTCTTAACGTCTTAGCTGTACATAATTAATAAAGTACTTAATGTGAGACCTCGTTTTGTTCTTTACACACACACACACACACACACACGCACACACGCACGCACATACACGCACACACTCACACACGTACGTGCACACGCACATATATATATATGCATTTATAAGTATGATATATTATATTCCTTTTCCCAATATCGCTTTACTTAGAAACCAAAACGGGCTCCGTAGAAACGGTTCCGCTTCGTCATGTATCTCGGTTAAACAGGGAATAAAGTTAAAGGACTCAATAAGGGAAATGTAGAGAAAACAAGAAAACTTAATATTTCCTTTCTTTGTTTTCCTTTTTTTTTTTCACCTCTATATTAATAATTCTTTGTGTAAGAGAAGACAAAAAAAAAAAATGCAGAAAAGCTTTATAAAGTGAAATATCATAAGATTTATCCGATATGTTAGTTTTTTTCCCTTAAATCACTGCTTATCGATAATGTTATTATATTTGTCTGAAAAACAAAAAACAAAAAAAATCCCAAACAAGAATAACAATAGGCTGATGGTGAAGAGTTACGAGATGACCTGATAGAAATAGACCATCTTTGAGATATTCAGACATCTAGAAGATTATACAATCTCATAAAACAATATACAATGAAATATAAAACTGAACGTAATAACAGACCAGTGTTAGTAATATCATTTGATGGAATGGCGCATTTCTGTGGCTAATATTTTAATATACGTTTAAGGATTCTAATATTTCTTGCTCCTCGTGTCATTCCCAAGCTCAAGCAGGGTTTATTTTAATGTAAATCTTCATAGTATTTCATTGAAACTTGCCATGAACTACTTTTGAACAGATACCTACTTTTGTTTTGAGTTTTCATTGTACCTTTAATATATTTTTTTAGGGTCATTTATCTGGAGTATTTTATGTTTAGCTCTTTTAGCATTAGTCTATTTTTTAACATCCATTACTAAAATGTTGTCTTCGATTAAAACAGATACTTCATTTATACTGGAGCAAATCTTTACTGTTTCTGTATTTTTTTAATGTTTTTCTTTTTTCCTGGAGAGTAATATCTATTCCAGTAATTATATACATCATAAAGTAGGGTCGATGATCATGGCAGACAGAATGTTATAGTAGTAGTAGTAGTAGTAGTAGTAGTAGTAGTAGTAGTAGTAGTAGTAGCAGCATCAACAGCAGAAGCAGCAGCAGCAGCAGCAGCAGTAGTAGTAGTAGTAGTAGTAGTAGTAGTAGTAGTAGTAGTAGTAGTAGAAGTAGTAGTAATATTTTATCGACACCTGAATTATGAAGCTCGGTGGAATTCGAACTTAGAATGCATAGATTGGGAACAAATATCCACACTACATTTTGACCAATGCCCTTCTGAGGAAGTTTAACTACATAATGACATTGCTATCTGTTGTTGGACTGGGAATCGAACTCACAACCTCATTGCTGTATGGACTGTTAAATTTCTATTCAATTTACACGTGCTCACACATTTGCATATGAATCACGTGACCTGGGCAGTCAGTCAGCGTTGGTATTAAAAACTCGGTCACAGACTGCTACTTACTTACTTTATGTTATTCTGCTACTGCGAGGAGGGGCGTTTTGGTTGTTTCGCAAATTACACAAATTATTTGATATAACTCGTTGTGTTTTCTCTGCGAGTACCGAGAGGAATACAACAGAGTTTATTGGCGTCGCCGATAGGATTTACCTACATTGCCGATAGGATTTACCTACATTGCTGATAGGATTTACCTACATTGCCGATAGGATTTACCTACATTGCCGATAGGATTTACCTACATTGCCGATAGGATTTGCCTACATTGCCGGGAAATTGTTTATCACAAAAACATGGCGGAACAACAAACAGCGGAGCTAATAAAGTTGTTTAGAGAACAGATGGAACAACAAATGCAACAACACAAGAAAGATATGGACACTCTGATAAAACTGTTTGGTGCTCGAGATTCTGAACAACAGAGTTTATTGGCGTCGCCAGTTGCTTCGACACCAACAGCATTCATCCTACCATTTGCTGCTTTTGATTCAACAACAGAACTATGGCCTGATTACTGGTCAAGATTCTGCACGTTTGTGGCTGCTAACGCTGTACCCGAGCAATGCATGGCACAAGTGTTCCTGACTAATCAGACGGCTGCTATCTACAAACAACTTGCAAATCTGGCTGCTCAAAAAATCCGCCTAAGAATATCAACAAGTTGACAATGGACGAAATTGTTGACTTCATGAAAGAACAGTTCGACCCAAAACTTTTCATTGTGAGAGAACGTTTCAAGTTCTGGAGTGACATGCAACGGAAGCCAGGAGAAACTCTCCAGGAGTTGGCAGCACGTATACGTCAGGATGTAGCTACCTGTGATTTTCCTTCGATCACAAATCCACAAGATGAAGCTCTAAGACAGAGATTTATATGTTCTGTCAATAATGAAGCTGTGTTGAAGGCTATTTTCAAGATCAAGAATACAGAACTAGATTTCGCCCGTGCTGTCCAAGTTGCCATCGGGACCGAAGACGCAGCAAAGGTTGCCAAGGAAACTTTTTACGGTTCCAAAACCAAGCAAGTCTACAAGGTCCAGCAGAACAAGAACAAGGGTCCTCGAAAGAACTATCAGCAGTCTTATTCCACAGACCAGGAGATGTGCTACCGATGTGGAAAGGCCAACAAAGCGACAGACTGCCCTTTCAAAGAAGCCAAATGTCATTTTTGTGACAAAAAGGGACATTTGCAAGCGGTGTGTAGAAAGAAACAACATCAGCAACGTAATCATCGCTCACAGAATTACGTGAAAAGAATCACGAAAGCTGAGCTAGTCAAGGCGATCCGTAGTGAAGTTCCCCACGATACTCATAGTTTGAATGTGCCAATAACAATCCAGAACAGACTTTTCACAATGGAATTGGACACAGCTACTACAGGCAATTTTGTTTCCTTGTCAGTTTGGAAACAATTAGGAAAACCGAAGCTGCAAGATGTGAAACATTTGAATCTGCCAGCAAGCACGACCTGCCCGTTCTGGGAACTTTCATGGGCCAAACCAAGGATCCAACTACCGGTAAACGGAATTCAATACCCTACATCGTCACCAAGATACCTGATCTTAATTTGCTGGGACGAAACGCTATCCAGACTGGGAATTTCCGTGGACAATGCTCTAGGATTGAAAAGCATAGACAGCCAGGCCAAGAGTGAGGGTGCAGAAGTGATGCATCCAAAGACCTCAAATGAGCCCTATATTTCCATGCAACGAGATTGTCACAACATGTGATGAATTCCCAGATCTCTTCAAGCAAGAATTGGGATGTCTTAATGACTTCGAACTGGAAGTGAAGTTCAAGTCGGACGCGACACCGGTCCTTCACAAGGCACGCCCGGTCCCGTTTGCTCTTCGTGATGACCTGCCCAAAGGTTACGAAGAAGGCATCGCCAAAGGAATCTGGAAGCCAGTACAGTTCAACGAATACGGAACGCCAGTGGTACCGATTCGTAAAGCACATACTTCAGGCAACCTGAAGCCCAAACTACGGATTTGTGGTGACTACTCTGTGGGAATTAATGACCAACTTGCAGATCATCGTCATCCAATGCCACTCCCAGAGGAACTGATGCAGAAGCTCGGAGGTGGATTCGGATACACAAAGATTGATCTTGCTGATGCCTATAATCAGATCAAGCTGGCTCCAGAAAGTCAACGCAGGCTTGCACTCAGCACTTACCGTGGGGTGCTCCTGCAGGAACGACTCCCTTTCGGAATCAAGTCAGCACCTGGTTACTTTCAGGAGATCATGGACAACCTGACTCAAGATCTACCTGGTGTGGCCGTCTTCCAGGACGACATGCTCATTAGTTGGAAAGATGCAAACGATCACCTGAACAACCTAAAGTGTCTGCTCACACGTCTGTGCGACAAAGGATTCAGATGTCACCGTGACAAGTGCCAGTTTGCACTACCCAGTGTGGAATACCTTGGACACACCTTGTCGGCTGAAGGGATTGCGAAGGGATCCAAGGTCGAAGCAGTTTTAAAGATGCCACCTCCAACGAACGTCTCAAGCTTGAAGTCTTCCCTGGATTCAGTTCACTTCTATGGAAAGTTTATCCCAAACCTGGCCAGCATGGTAGAGCCACTCTATTGCCTTACGAAAAAAACGACTACTTGGAAGTGGGGAGTTGAAGAACAGTCAGCTTTCGATCAGTTGAAAAATGTGCTTTCATCGGATCAAGTTCTGATACACTTCGATCCAAACAAAACTTTGGGACTGGCTTGCGACGCGTCAAACGTTGGTATTGGAGCAGTCCTGTTTCATCGCTATCCTGATGGAAGCGAGCGCCCAATATCCAATGTGTCCAAGACTCTTACTTCTGCACAGCGTAACTACGGCCAAATTCAAAAGGAAGCCCTGGCCATCATATTTGGCTTGCAGAAGTTCTATCAGTATCTCTACGAACATCAGTTTATACTCGTAACTGACCACAAGCCACTGACATCACTGTTCAGTCCGAGGAAAGGGACGCCACTTCTCGCTGCTAACCGACTAGCACGGTGGGCCCTGTGGCTGAACCAGTTTGACTACACCATCGAATATCGGAAAACAGCGGATCATGGCAATGCAGATGCCCTCAGTCGCTTGCCATTTGGTAATGACATCGACTTTGACAGGAAGGAAAATGGTGAAGACATGGACATGGTGTGCGCCATCAAAGCTCTCAGTCTTCAAGTCCAACCTATCGATTCTAACGTCCTCCGTCAAGAGTCAGGGAAAAATCCAGTGATATCTACAGTGATACGCTACGTCCGTGAAGGCTGGCCACCAAAGAATACTGAGATCAATGACGAAGTCAATAAGTTCCGGAAGTTATCGGATTCACTCAGTATCTGTCACGGATGCCTTATCCATGGATCGAGAGTTGTGATTCCACATAGCTTACAGCCAAAGATCCTCAATCTTCTGCATCTCGGACACTTTGGCATGGGGCGCATGAAACAATTGACAAGAACTGCTGTTTATTGGCCTGGTATCGATGCCGCTATAGAGAAAACCAGTCGACAATGTGATTCGTGTGGTGAACATCAAAACCAGCCATCCAAGTCTCCAGTTCACCCATGGATGTTACCTGAAAAGCCGTGAAGCCGCTTACACCTGGACCACGCAATAAATTTCATGGGCAGTAATTGGTTGGTGATCACGGATGCTTATTCCAAGTATCCATGCTTTCATCCTACGTCATCCACGTTCTCCAGAGCCACTTTAGATCTGCTTGAAGAAGACTTTGCGCACTTCGGATTTCCTCACACGCTAGTCACCGATAACGCACCAACTTTTATTTCTGAGGAGTTCCAGAGCTGGTGCAAAGAACGTGGGATCACGCACCTGACAGGGGAACCTTACCACCCAGCTACTAACGGAGCAGCGGAACGTTTGGTGCAGACCTTCAAACAAGCTCTGAGGAAGACTTCTCTTCCGCCGAAGCGAGCACTTCAAAGAGTTCTTGATGCAGTACCGGAGAACACCGACATCCAGTGGATTCTCTCCGAGTGAACTTTTGAATCACCGACAGATACGGACAAGGATTGATTCTCTGCTGCCCTCGCCAGCACACATCGCTCAAGGCAAGCAATCTAAGGAAGCATATAAGTCTCAGATGACTCCGGACTCGGCAAGTGTCGCTAAGGTTACCAGGCAGTACAAGGCTGGAGATCCTGTGTATGCACTGTACTACGGACCTCGCCGAGACAAAGATCCCCGATGGGTACCAGCAATCATTAAGAAGTCATTGGGTACTCGCTGCTTCAACGTTAAGGTCATACCTCATGGCCCGGTGTGGAGACGACACTGGGAACAGCTGCAACCGCGGTACACTACTGAAGAAGACAATGAACCTGGTGATGCAGTAGACAATGTTTTTGAATTTGCAACAGATCACCCGATGGAGATCTCGGAAATCGTGCCACTAACTCCAAGACAGACCAGACCCAAGACGTTGTTGCCCGTTCCAGAGTATGGACCAGACAATCGAAGACGGTCCAAGAGAACTCGTAAACCCCCAGAGAGACTTTGCTGTTGATGCTTCTTTTGTCGCATCAATTTCGGTGGGGAGGTGTTGTATGGACTGGGAATCGAACTCACAACCTCATTGTTGTATGGACTGTTAAATTTCTATTCAATTTACACGTGCTCACACATTTGCATATGAATCACGTGACCTGGGCAGTCAGTCAGCGTTGGTATTAAAAACTCGGTCACAGATTGCTACTGACTTTATGTTATTCTGCTACTGCGAGGAGGGGCGTTTTGGTTGTTTCGGAAATTACACAAATTATTTGATATAACTCGTTGTGTTTTCTCTGCGAGTACCGAGAGGTACAGATCAATTTCAATGACTATTATTATCACCTCGATTCTAATCATTATCATTTACCAACATCTTGGTCATTAAATAAACTAATAGATCGTAGTTACTGTTCTCTATGTTATATTATTGTTCTCATGTTTTGTCCTAGACTGTTTGTCTGAGAGACGTATTTCGCAGTGGATATTGAGAGATAATTGTTGCAGTGATATCAAATTATCTGGTTGTGTTTGGATATCAATAAAACAATTCTGAAATTAAATGTTAGAGATATATCTCGAACTATATCATTATAATAATGCATATATTTATTGTTGTGTGGATATGAATGCGTATGCCTGTGTAGAGTCATTAATATCTGACCATATAGGTGTGTATAGGTTTTTATGTACGTGCTTTTATAACATTTTGCACACAACACATACTGACTGACATACATACGCGCGTGCGCACACACACACATATACATATGTATATATAGATCCTCACAGGGAGGATTCAATAAGACATTAGACAGACAACCAGGCGGTGGGCCACTTGCGCATACTCTAACAGTGTCAGAATGCTATGTATATGGCGAAGGCATTAAACTGACATAGATCCATATTAACTGTAAGTATCAAGGAATGTCATATTTCACCATACTAAATAGGAGCATGCGTGCTTAAGTGACGATTGTTTTATTGCATTACAGTATTGATTAGTCACAGTTATGGATCCCTATTCTCAGCATATGTGGTACGCTCTAGGGAAGAAACATCCAGAAAATGAAAATATTTTTCAGACATAACATTTACCCAAATTTAAATTTTCCTTTGTACGGATATCGTCTCCCTTGTAGCCATTAATCTTTCTCGTGGATGTTATAAGTATTCAATGTGAGGTTTAGCTCTAATCCGGTTTAAGGAAGAAAATCTATGTTCCCACTCTGTCCATCCCGTCCTTGTTTTTCATACAAAGGGCGTTTAGATTATATTATTAAATATAATCTTTCGTTTTTTAAAGATGCTGAGTCAATAGGGTCTTCCTTTTAAAACTTTCATTGAAGAGTCAATGAACAATTAGACAAAGAAAATGTTTCTGGTGGAGTTAAAATATTCTGATTAAACAATATTTGTTGGAATTCTGTTACTGGTTATTTTCTTTCTGGCGCTTCTGAAGCCATTGGAATATGTGTAATAACGTCATAGCTTTCAACACTAAGATTACGTCAATGTAATATCTAATTATGAAGAGAGAAAGAGAGACGTGGTAACGAAAGAAAATACTTGATTATTCTTTATATTTTCAACCATCACGCGATAACTTCTGTACGTTGAACGGAGTCAAGTGCAGGCTATTTGTTGTTAAGGAAATGTTTGTGTTATATGAATTATTTTAAGAAAGCATTGAAAGTAAATTATGATGAGAGAACATCACTTTTATTTCTGTTCCTATAATTGGTAGGTTGTTTGCGGAACAATGGATATTTTTCTCTGCAGGTCACAGAGTACACAGAGTAGTTATCCCCATTTCATTTGTAAATTTCTTATATTATTTTATGGGTTTGATGGTAAAAAAGATGACAGAGAAGGAGAGAAAGAGGGGAGACGCTTGAGAAGGAAAATGAATTGGTCCAAAATCTTGTCAGAAAGAACGAGAGAAATATCAGATGCTGTGATAATATTATCATTGTGAAAACACTTCCTAGTTACACAATAAAAATAACTGTTCAGATTGAATCAATTTCTGCCAAACATTTTTTAATAGAGATATTTACAAAAAGAAGCTTCTTTTTGTTATAGTAACAATGGGAAAACGAGAAACTGTTTTGTCGTTTCAGTTATGGTTGGCAATATAGCTTATTATTGTCTCATTAACAGTATGTCAGAAAAACGTGATTGTTTTGTTCGGATAAAACTAATTAAGAATTATATAAGACTGGATACGGAGCATTTCACAGACACACAGGTAAATTGGAAACTTGCCACATATGCAATACAGATCAAATAAGACGAAAGGTCAACATTAAACGAAACATTATATGCATATATATATGAAATAATTTAAAATACTTAATTTGTTTTAAGCATGAAACATGAAATTATTGTTTCTACTTTTGGCACAAGGCCAGCAATACCCAGTACATTACTGGTACTTTATTTTATCGACCCCGTAAGGATGAAAGGCAAAGTTAACCTCGGCGGGATTTGAACTCAGAATGGCAAGGGCCGTAACTCAATGGTCAAAGCATGGCGTCCGACGCTCTACCGATACTGCCAATCCACATAATGAACGACAATTATGCCCGGTTACTAAACTGAGTAATGGATTACTAACCTTACTAATAATGGTTTGTCATTTAGACACGAGGCCAAATATTTGAGTGGGGGGAAAAGGCGATTAAATTGACCCCAGTGCGTTATATGTATTTAATTTATCGTCTACGTCAGGACGAAAAACTAAGCTAACCTTGGTTGGATTTGAACTCAGAACACAAAGGGACGTAACTACATGCCGCAAAACATGGTGTCTGACGCTCTACAGATATTTCCAATCCACCTCCTCAGTTACCTGAGTAATAATCAAAACTGAATGGAATATCAAGAGGTGCGTGTGTTTCTATTGGTAGACTGGCCCTCCCAAAGTATAACAATTGCCAATAGAGAGGCACATAACACATTCACACATATGTACATGTATACATACGTATTATTGAATGGATTCCATTCGATTTCAACTTTAATCATTCCTGTTGTTTAATCATCAGAACTGCAAACTCATTGAATTAGCGTGTAATTAACTGAATATTTCACAGGCACGTTAGATATTTACTCCTCAGGAAGAATCAACGACAGACATATGCGTTTCTTCACAATTCCCATCTTTCCAATTCCACTCACAAGACTTTCGTCGACTCGAACCTGCCTAAGATGTCAGGCAGTGTGATTGAACCCGGGACATAATTAGAGCGGAGCAAACTTTGTCCCGTGGGCTTTACTGCCTCCAAATTTCACATTGTTGAGATAGCACCAAATCTACGGTAAAAAGATGATATACATACATAAACACATATTTGTACGTACATACATATATACGTATCTACGTACATACATACATAAACACACATTTGTACGTACATACATATATAAGTATGTTTGTTGTATCAAAATTGTTGTATCAAAATTGTTGTATCAAAATACAACAATTTTTTTTGGTCACTGGACTCGGGAATGTCACGACAGAAGTTTGTGGAAGTTACACAAATATTTTAGTATATTTTACCAGAGCAATACTTATTTATATATAAGTATGTACGTACATACATACATAAACACGCATTTGTACGTACATACATATATACGTACGTACGTAAATACATACATAAACACACATTTGTACGTACATACATATATACGTATGTACGTACATACATACATAAACACATATTTGTAGGTACATACATATATGGTGGCTGCCAACTCGTTTTCGAGTACGGCCACTACTTTATATCCATGTAGGAGAACCCCTACCGATGCGCTGAACGAATGTGACTTTTTAGCCCAGCCAGCGACTTGAAAACTCTGGTACAAACACTACACTTGTGACAATTATTGACACATAGTGCTGGGCCCATGGTACCATGTGACGACAAGTGCAGAGAGATCTCCAGATATAAAGCAATGCCTGTGCCGTGAAGTTTTTACAGTGAGCAAAGGCACTGCACAAAGCCAGTCCCACTCTCTTAACCAAGATGATATTTACCAAAAAGAACAAGTCAACATCATTGGATACCATCAGAGTTGCAGGTGTTATATCAGAGTTCTCCTTCTCCTAGAATTCTGCCTTGACAAAGGCTAAGGGGTCATCTCTCCCGGTGATTTTGGATGGCCATTGACTCGTAAGAGCTCCTTTACCCTTTGACAGGTTTTGTTTTTAGTCCTGCAGGATGTCCAAATATGTATGTATGTATATACGTATGTACGTACATCTATACATACATAAACACACATTTGTACGTACATACATATATACGTACGTACGTACATACATACGTACGCCAATACGTACATACATTCTTACGTACATACGTACGTGCATACATTCGTTACAACAGTTCAAGTGGTTTAGTTAACATAGAACAGAAACTGTTTGATTCCATCTTCTCACTAAATATTTTTTCATGTATAAAGATTTATTATTTATTGTTTAAATTTTGTTTAATGGAAATTTAAAAAAAAATCGTTTATTGACAAAATCATAAAAAAATCTATATAATGTTATTTGTCTTGAAAGAGTATTGGGTAAAAATTTCAATGGTTACTGACCTTGTGCAGACAAGAAATATTTACACCTTCTATGAGTAAACAACTTTACTGATGCTTGTAAAAATAATGAATAATTTGTGTGTAAGACCATTATCATTTAAAATCATTGAACAAAAAAGATAAACAATATAAATCTAACATCTTATAATTACATTTCTTTACATTAATTATAAATTAAGAAGCATTTATATATCGTTGACTCCTCTACATATCAATCGTCTAATTTATACACACACACACAGACAATCATACATACGCTCACACACACACACTCACACACGTACACACACACATATATATACACACAAACACACGTACACACACATATATATATACACACACACTTCAGAATTTACTATATAATCAGAGTATGTTTCTGTGAAATTTCACATTTTATCGCCGTGTAATCATGAAATATTTTGTTCATTGATATGTCTAGGGAACACATCTTTTGCTGGCTGAGATTCTAAACGTGATTCTAAAAATAACACACGATTTTTTTCATCTTTTGTCAACAAAGATCTCAGATAGATAATAATTTCCTCAAACTGTGTGCAATACCTAGGAAAGTCACCGTTTGTATTGCACTTAACATGTATAGTATTCCTAGCCGCTTTAAGAAGTTTTCAAGTTTCAATGGTTTTGACCCTAATGTCCCGATCACAACTGCATTCCAAATAGTTTTGCCAGTTCCACTTCCAATTTAGAGTAGTTGATAATTTTTTTAAATATTCGAGTCATTTGTTATGACTACGTCGATGATCTGGCAGTATTTGTGTTTCTTGTTGATTGGCAGTATCGGTAGAGGGTCTGACGCCATGCTTTGCAGCATAGAGTTACGGTCCTTTCTGATCTGAGTTCAAATCCCGCCGAGGTTAACTTTGCCTTTCATCCTTACGGGGTCGATAAGATAAAGGATCAGTCACGCACTGGGGTTGATTTAATAGAGCTACCCCTCCTCCAAAGTTGCTGGCATTGTGCCTCAGTCAGAAACGATTATTATTATTACTATGTACAAACTCAAATGTTTGATCCAATAAAATAGATACTGCGATTGGCTGATAAAATTCTTTTTTCATTTTAGGAATTATTTTCGATACATAAGTTAGGGAGGAAAATAACATTAACTCTAAAATTGAGAAGAAAATAGAAAACACGCAATGTTAAAACCAGAGTCTGTCTGTCTGTCTGTCTATCGATATATCTATTTATCTATATCTTGGCCCGTGTGAATGGGCCTTCACTCTACATCAGACTATAGGTGAGGAAGATGAAAGATCAAGGGATCACCCCCTATCTGTGTTCCTGAGGAGAAGGGTTGCACACTTTTTTAGGGGGGGGGGGCTGCGACCCCCCATGGCGCCTCCTCCCTATTGAGGATTTTGTTATTAAATTTATTTTTGTTATATTTTATATATTATTTTTATATTTTGTTATTGCCTCCTCCTTATTGAGGACACCTTTTTATGTAAACTACCCCATTGTACTTGTCCCACTTTTTGATGCCCTGGTGGCAAATAAAAAGAAAGTTATCTATTTATTTATATCTATATCAATGCATGTATTATGCATGTATGTATGCATATTATAATATATATATGTATGCATGTATACATATATGTATGTATGTAAGTATGTATGTATGTATGTATGTATGTATAACTGTATGTATGTATATGCGTATGTATTTATGTGTGTATGCATGTATATATGTGTGTATATATGTATGTATGTGTGTATGCATGTATATATGTGTGTATATATGTATGTATGTGTATTCTCTCGGGGTATTATATTTTCTGTAGTGAATGCTTGTGTGTTTATTTACATTGTGAGAAGGAGTGGTCGTGAGAGAAAGAATAAAAGAAATATGTGATACATTTGGCAGTTTTATTGCTGCCACGCTTTAATGCAGTAATGATCTACAACATATCATGGAAATAGCGTTAAGAAGCAATTCCCAGAAACCAAAACAGAAGGGGATAGCTTTAGTCCTTCACCTATTGGCATTAAAACCATTCAGCAATATCAATTGAAGCATTTAACTCAGAATACAGTCATATCACTATATTTGCATCATTGAACGTAAGAGCTATCGATAAGTGGAAGTCAGCTATTTATATTGATGTCTGTATATCTATAAATGTTGCCAATAAACATGGCTTTTACTCATTACGTTTTCTGTGTTTCGGCCCCTCTTCATTATTTTACTTTTGTTTTTTATTGTTTTTACCTATATTCTCTAAGATCTTTCATTCTTTTGTTTTTCTTCTTCTTCTTCTTCTTCTTCTTCTTCTTCTTCTTCTTCTTCTTCTTCTTCTTCTTCTTCTTCTTCTTCTTCTTCTTCTTCTATATTCCATTCTTTTGAAGATCTAAAAAAATAATGATTATTGTCTACTTTACCATATTTCTTCTCCGCCATTTCTAGTCTCTCTGCTATCCTTTATTTTCTAGAACCTTGTTTTTTTTTCGCGTTGTTCCATTTTCCTTTTTACTCTCCCGATCTTTAAGATGTTGTCTTATTAATCTATTTCGCTTAGGAATGGATTTTTCTGTTTAAATCTCTTTCTCACAATTTTCCCATCTTCCTTTATACTTCCATATTTCTCTGACCAACTATATCAGGATTCCTCTTTTATATAAAAACAACAACAAAATCTACCAATAAACTAGCTGTCCTGCAACATAAATCTACATCTACACAACACTACGATTTGACACATACATATACAAGAAAAAAACGTGCGCACACATGAATATACAAATACATATTCATACTTGTACACACATGCACGCAGTTACTTACACACGCACACACATACACATCCAAACACACAAACAAGCAAACACACACTGAAACATATATGAAATCCAATGTGGTCACCTGACACACTACGTGAAATATTTGCGTCAGCAAATATTTCACGTATTCGTTAGTTTCAGTATATATATACACATGCATAGATACATGCACACATATATACATACATACATACATATAATCATGCACACATACACGTACATACATACTTGCGCACACACATACATACACACATACAGACACCCATACATACACACTCATATATGTACACACATACATACATGACAACACATACATACATGACAACACACGCATATATATATGGAATTGAATACTCCTCCGCCTGTTTCGACGAAGAGGTGTTTAACAATTGTTTGATACACCGAGTAGCCTGCTCGTGCAATTATCTCGTAAATGTTCAATAGAACACAAACTGACCAGGCAGACCCTTAGAATTATAGGCATAGTTGATCAGAACTACCATCGATCTAAGCAAGAACAACAAACGAAACAATAGATCTGATGTTTGCAAGTAACAATTCATCTTATATACAAATGTTTAATTATTCTCCATGTTGAGGTAGATTTTATAATTTAAAATATGTTTAGGAATAACTATTCAAGAATATATATACATTAAGTACCCTATATTCTTCTCCCAATATTTTCTTTTATTAAAAGTACTAAGATAGCACATGATATATTTATAGTATGCAACATTACAGCAGAGCCAACTTCGAAAATGTTACACGCTCCATCAATCTTCAGAGAAATTGCAGCAAGATGTTCTTCAAATACTACACGCCATCGTCTTGAAAAAGTTGAAAAATAAGACACATTGTGAATAGAGTTCTGGATATAGAAATATGTCAATATGATCTTGACACGAACATCTTTTATCAACAATAACTACGACAACACAATTATGGGAATGGACATGGGTAATAAGAAGTATATTCAATAATGTGATACCACAATGTCAATAATGTATTTTTGTGTAATGTAAATACAAATAGTACTTCTCATAGGAAATGCTTTAGTTAAAAGAGAGGAGGGATTTTTGACAAAACAATGGTTCTATTGAGCCAAAATCATGAGTGAGTTACAAAGAATTTCAAAGTCTTTGTTTTGAATCCATGATATGAAATTCTCGTTCGTGATATTACACTACACTTATTCTTATTTTTTTTAATATCATTATTGTTGTAAGGGTTATTTTTGTTATTGCCATCAAATGGAAGACTAAAGCGACACACGTTTTATACCAATTACACATTCCACTAAAGTCACTTTTGTTTACCTAAATATACCATAGTGCCTTCCTTAAAAGGTAAATATGTTTATATCTCCATTTCAGATCAGAATAGGAATATATGCTTCTTATAGCAAACGATTGGACTTTGATTTGTACATTTTGTGTACATATAACCATTCCATTACGTATGAATAGAAGTGAAAATACACACAAACATACAGAGACAAACAGACATAGACACACAGACGTAGGCACACAGGCGTAGTCAGACATACATAGACACACAGGCGTTGACACACGCGTGTATATAAAAACATATACTATATGTTTATATACAATAAACATATGCTTAGCCTCGCTATATATATATATATATATATATATATATATATATATATATATATATATGTATGTATATGTTTATGTATATGAAAAGATTCAGGACACCAACGGCTGAACTCCGGCCGCTTCGACAGCTTACCCCAAGATATCGAGTACTCTGGTGCGTTAATGTCCACCTGGTATCTTACCACACTCTCTTTGTTATGTTTATATATAGAAATATGATATTTATGTGTGCATGTGCGTGTGAGCATGTGTGGGTTAGTGTTTATATTGTGGATGGAAATAGAGTAAGATCTGCGAACACATTCCTCTCTGCAATATATATGCAGATTAAATTTGCTTCAGACGCCATCTGCATAATAATTAGATCGCTATGTAGTCGAAACCACACCTAATAATTAGAGCATTCAACAACTAACGTTTATTCAGATAATCA
>OZ024747.1:73560983-73570983 GCA_964016885.1 Eledone cirrhosa
CGAATTCATCTTGTTAAATTCATTCGGTTGAAATTGAAAGTCTGTTCCTGTATTCACATATTTTAATATGTTGTATGGAATTATTTTTGGTATATCTGTAAATTCCCTGTGTATATAAACACACACACACGCACATACGGGCGTATGAAGCTACAAACGCACACATATACACGGTCAGCAACAGACATTCACACATGGTATTTAAGTCTGCTGCTATTCTGTGTTTCTCCAATCTTGAAGTCAGTCAAGGCGCAAGAAGCCACATGTTTCCGTCTACCAAATTTCACTTACATGGCATAGTTCAACCAGAGGCTATGATAAATGATACGGGCCAATGCGAAGCCTTGGGATCAAATCCGAGATCAATTTATTGTGAAACAAAGTGATCACCGACTTGATTATTCCTCGTCCACTAAACGTGAGTCATATGTACAATTTATCTCGCCCCACCGAACCATAAGCTAGTTTGGTGTCTATGATGTTAGCCAGTGTAATAAGCCACTATAATAATTATTCAACTAACAGATATGAGGATCGGCTGACAAGTTTATAGACTGACCAAGATCCTCTCATGGAATGATCAAATGAGATTTATTTTTAAACATAGTCCTTGAAAAGAAACAATGCAGCTATTAATAAAAAGAGTTGAAATTAATGCATGCAATATTTGTTCGTTCTAACATCACTCCTACATAGTCAGCTTATGATCGTTTCAACCTACTCTGGTAAGTTAGTCACGTGTCGACAGTTTTAGCCAGTATAACTAGCTATTACACTAATTATTCAACTAAAATCTAACAGATATGCGATAACGTGCGATAGACATGTTTTGGAATTTTATTTCCTGATACAGCTTCTTTCGAGCATCTTTAATACAGAACAAGAACAATAAGCACTAGAAGATACGTTAAGGTCACAGCGGTCTTAAACCGTTGATTTTAATGAAATCTTTTAGTTTCTAACTTGATTCTGTCAGAAACAGTTATAGATGTCGCGACATTTAAACGAGTGCTATGTAAGTGACTGTTTAATTGTATTTTTGTGTGCGAGTGTGTGTGTGTGTGTGTGTGTGTGCGAGGTATGTGTGTGTCCACGTTTGTGTGTTTTTATGTGTTTATATATGTGCCTGCTTGGGTATTAGTATATGCGTTGTGTGTTGTGTGTATGTGTGTGTGTGTGTGCGCGATTTATGCAGGAATCACAATAAAACAGGGTTCTATATCTACAAAAACAATCACAAGAGCACGTTCATATACACATACAAGTTGTATGCGTGTATTAATGTTTATGTATATCAACATGCACAAGCACACAAAGAGCTGCGTGCGCACACACGTATTCTCAGACACACACATGTGTCTGTGTATGTCTGCTCAGCTGCATACATGTGTAGGTATTTATATTCTCACAATATTACATATACACATGACTACCTAATTAGTGTAGCCCAAATTTCAATCAAAGAGAGAAACCTTATATCGAGATTGGAGACTGAGTATTACTGTATTGGAAAGCAAATGGAGAAATAAAACCAGAATATCTTACGTTCTTACGCATATTGTGTCTGTTATTTTATTGTTTTTGTTTTCGGAATTTACTGAACTGAACAGATTTCGTTTTAATTAATGAGAACTGAGAAATTGTCGACTA
The DNA here is from genome assembly GCA_964016885.1 of Eledone cirrhosa. Taxonomy (NCBI): domain Eukaryota; kingdom Metazoa; phylum Mollusca; class Cephalopoda; order Octopoda; family Eledonidae; genus Eledone; species Eledone cirrhosa. Next base: position 73,562,634 of record OZ024747.1, read on the forward strand.
GCATAGTTTAGTGAACGTAGGAGGAGCGAACACAATACTCTATAGTAAGCCTGTCAGTAGAATAAATACGGTAATGCTATCAGATAGTAGATTCTTCAGAACAACAGAAACGGAAACGCGTGGTGCCACTTCCATTTCATGGCGTATGCAAGCTTTCACGAATTGCGAAATATTTGAACAGTGAATATGTAAAACCAGAAGAAGAAGAAAGAAAGAAAGAAAGAAAGAAAGAAAGAAAGAAAGAAAGAAAGAAAGAAAGAAAGAAAGAAAGAAAGAAAGAAAGAAAGAAAGAAAGAAAGAAAGAAAGAAAGAAAAAGACTGAAATCAATCCACTAGAAGATCGAAAACAAAAGATAGAATGATGAAAGTAAAATACGGTAACAAGAAAATAAGTATGAGAGGAATGTGTATATTAGTGAGAGAGGGAGGGAGAGAGTGAGAGAGAGAGAGAGAGAGGATGGAGTCGTAGGAGAGGGGAGAGAGATATTCAAACTTAAGTCAGAAATGCATACATACACGTATATATATATATATATATATATATATATATATATATATATATATATATATAGATATATATGTATATATTTCGATCAGAGCAAACATCACGGACGCTCTATCTCAAAATTATTTTTGAAAAGCATTAGAAATGCGCAACCGATAAAACTTAAAACCAAAACTGAATACTAACCAATACAATTACTAATTCTCACTTATTCCTAATTAAACTATTTTTCACTGTGAACAATTTGTCAGCATTTTCTATTCCGTTTACCAATATATATATATATATATATATATATATATATATATATATATATATATATATATATATATATATATATATATATATATATATGTATATATATATACGTACATATACACGCAAACACATACACATTACAACCTATATATTTACATAACTTCAGACATAATTACACATCCATCAACACATGTAGAAAAGCACCCACACACACACACACACACACACACACACACACACACACACACACACACACAGGCACACACACACACACACACACACACACACACACACACACACACAGACACACACACACACACACACACACACACACACACACACACACACACACACACACACATATATATATTTATATATATATATGTATATATATATGTGTGTGAAATATAGAGGTGATTTGGGGAACAGCTTATGGTGCTACCAATACGAGCTCTCAATGCAAGGACTGAGTGAATATAATAAGACAATTGATTTTATTGATTATCGTCCCGTTAAGATTATTTCGCATATGTTTGATTTAAGGTCATCTATACATACATCTCTTCACATACATACATACGTACATACATGTATATATGTATATTAATATACGTCAATTACTGAAAATGTGAGTGTGTATTTCTGCAGACAACCATTGCTAATACGGAGCATGGCAATTTTATAGTCTGATAATTTTTAATGGATCCTGTACAGGATGAGAACTGACAAGTGAAGGAATTTGTAATAGACACCTTAAAAGAACCCCCTTCACCCGGCCACAACCAAATCCCATAATAACATAGATGAGGATACACTTCTAATTCTGAGATAAGCCAACAGTTTATTTACGATAATCAGCATGAAACCTTTTACTTTTCTTGTTGTTTTTTATATTGGTATATTTTTCTTGTCTCATTAATGATAATTATTTACTCGTTTCCCAAAAGTGAGAAAGCGATACAGAGGAATAATCGACCCCAGTACTACACTGTTACATATTCTCGACGTCAAAATGATGAAAGTCAAAGTTGACCTCGGCGGGATATGAACTGAGAGACAGAGAACCTGAACAAATACCGCAAAACGTATACATACATACATACATACATATATATATATATATATATATATATATATATAAGTTGAAAAAAATGAAGACGAAATTTCATTTCTCACTCTTAGTATGGCACTTACTTAAATGTAAGTATGTATGTATACGTACATACATATATGTATACAGACGTACAGTAGCATGCATATATATATATACATATATACATACAGGTACACATACATATATGCACGTATCAGTTTAGCGGACGCTTATTATAACGCCGCTTTGTTCGTTTGTAAACAAACTGAACAGCCTGAATTTATGCCATACGGTGTTAAGGCAACCACGTCACCTTTTTGTTCAACACTGACACAGGAACGATGAACTAGTTTCAAGCTTGTTAGATATCATCAGCACCGTATACCCATCTGCCAGATAGTTGAACGTTCGAAAGTATATACTTTCCTTATGAAAATTAACGTCTGAGCAGCCTAATTTTGCATATTGAGTGAGTTAAATCGCTCAGGCATACCGAAAACTGTTCAGTTTGTTTACAAACGAACAAAGCGGTGTTATAATAAGCGTCCGCTAAACTGATGCGTGCATATATGTATGTGTACCTGTATGTATATATGTATATATATATATATATATATATGCATGCTACTGTACGTCTGTATACATATATGTATGTACGTATACATACATACTTACATTTATATATATATATATATATATATATATATATATATATATATATATATATATGTGCGTGTGTGCGTGTATACACACACATACACACACACACACACACACACATACACACACACACACACACACAGACACACATATATATATATATATATATATATATATATATATATATATATATATATATATATATATATATATATATATATATATATAAGGGTTGACGGAACCACCATAATTATCAATGCCAGGACTGGTTGTATCTCAGCGCACTCAATGGGCAATGTAAGATACATTACCAGAGTATACACATAGTTATTTGCCTCAACACGACACACGTAAAACGGTTGCCTATAAGGTCTCCGGACTCGAGTTTCTGCCGCACTAATGCAACATTAAGGTGCACTGCCCCCCATCTGTCTGCATATAGTATGCAACAATGCATAATCGGCTTATGCGGCTTCATCAGCGGGTATCGCCTAATCAATAACCAATCGATCGACAGAATCCAAAGACCGGCCCATGCCGGTCATGACTGTTTGTGACAACCGACACGCTAAAGCGATTAACAACTGGCAACCGATAGGACTCTATCTCTCAACTAGCCACTGATTTACAAATTTTACGTGGGGACGGGAAGCTAAAAAGAATCAATCTTTTAGTTCCTGTCAGAAGCCCTCAGCCAACGTGTCTCACACACAAATTATCAAAGTTTTAAAAAGATGGCTATTAGAAATGGCTATATATATATATATAAATATATATATATATATGAATGAAAAATAGAGCGAGAAACGGGACTGTCCATCATCAGTGATCTTCTGACTATCATTGATATTTCTTCGCATTAAAGACCAGATACCTCAACATCAGTGCGAGCAATAACTGAAATAATTTATTGGGACAGAGCGAATTGGATGGAGAAAGAGGGACAGTAAACAAACAAAAGTAGTAATACAACGTAAAGAGAGGAAATGAGAGACAAGTCAATGATACATGTGAACTTAAGTTCGACCAAATCAACGACGAGAAGACGACAGACCCGTCCGAACCCTGCGAAATGTGAGCAAGAAAAGGATTTCACGCAGGTCAGACGGGAGGAAGTAAAAGAGAGGGAGCAGCAGAGAGTGAGTGAGTGAAAGTGTGAGGAAGAGGCCAGCAGTTACTGCTATCCTCTTTCTCTCTTCCTCTTCTCCCTCCTTGTACCTCTTGCTTTCATTCACTCCCTCTGCTGGTCACACTCTCTCGGCTGGCCTCTTCCTCACATTTTCACTCACTCCTCTCTGATGCTCCCCCTATCTCACTTCCTCCCATCTGACCTGTGTGAAATCCTTGTCTTGCTCACATTTCGCAGGGTTCGGACGGGTCTGTCGTCTTCTCGTCGTTGATTTGGTCGAACTTAAGTTCACATGTATCATTGACTTGTCTCTCATTTCCTCCCTTTACGTTGTATTACTACTTTTGTTTGTTTACTGTCCCTCATTCTCCACACAATTCGCTCTCTCTCTCTCTCTCTCTCCTATATATATATATATGCATACATACATAACAGACTGCAACCTCTCAAGATATCGAATCTATCTTTTAATAACGTGATTACTATTTCCGGAAGATTTGGATGAAAACCGATCTTGTTCTGATCCCTGATAATTGATTCTCACAAAAGTGAATGTCAACCGGTTCATTGTTGCTAAAAGCTATTACAAGAACCCGGACTTAATGAGACGTAGATTGAAAATGGTGCCAGAATGAAACATATGGTTTCGAAAACACGTGAGCGTGAAATATTTCTGTTTACTAAGATCTAATCTTATACTCTTCAACAATGTAACACATTCCAATAGACATAGACAATTATTAATTGATTCCAGTCCAAAAAGTGCTAAATCAAGAACAATGACATAATAGTTGCAGTAAAATTAATCGTATCTTTATTTGCTGCAAAGGTAAGCAAAACCTACAAACACATAATCGATTATAGGTAAACAGGCATGAAAATTATGAAACGGGTTCCGTCACCTGGCCCGCTGAGTACTTCTTTCTTTAGCTTAGATTACATTTCTAGAAGTCTCGCCCACGCTAATCCCAACCACACTTCAGCAATTTATTTTTCATTGGAACCACTAAAGACAGGCTGTATAAATATATGCTTGAATGACATCGACCACACTTCACCGTCCGGGATATTTTGTGTATTCCACGACATATAATTACCATTATTCATACCAAACTGAACGCTTCATTTAAAGCGTTACAAGGTGATTGATTTCTGGCATATGGCGCGCGCTTCTTTCACAAGAAGAAACTACAGGATTGTCAGCGTCGCTACGTCCTGCCTCACAGAACTGGGAACACTCCTGTTCTGCTGCGAGTTGCAGTAGAGTGCTTCGAAGAAATCGGAGAACACATCTGACATATCTCTGTAAAGCTCTTACCTCTAATATTTATAGATATATCACCAACAGAATGTAAGGTAAAGGTAGACGACATTCGATCATCTGCTTTACCGGGCTGGGTCAGAGGTTAAACAAGTTTTAAATCACTACAATATGGTACATGAGCTTTTTGTATATTTGTGGAGTATTGCAACTATTGAAATGCATTGAAGTCTGTGATACCAGGCAAATCTTCTAGTAGACTAGACTATTCCTGCAATGTAGTATTGAATGTAGTATCTTGCTGCGACGCCTACATAATAAAATGTAAATTATGAGCGGCAAAAGCAAGTTCCGCTTGATTTACATAAACTCTCGTCTCCATACAAGATATTGTAAATCATATAGATATGCACCACTCTAATATATTGCTGTGTCTCTACAACTATAAAATAAAATTTGATAGGAATATGAAATCAATTATTGCAAATCAGAACACACATACACACACAAACACAGAGAAACACAGACACAAACACTGAGACTAACAATCGTATTTATTCAACGATGATATTGGTAATAAATAACCGAGTACAGCATCTTTAAATGGCTGGCCGACTTGGGAGAAATCAGCGTCAAGTCTCTCAAAAGCACAAGAGAAAGGAAAACACTGGGTTTTGTGTGTTGTTGGAATAATCATTCGTAGAATGTAGTTGAACACAAATGACTGGCCTAAACAACAGCAACAAGAATAAAGTTTAAACAAGTTGAATGTAGGTGAATTTATTTTCACAGATAATGTAGGAACGAAGTCAAACCTGCTGTTTTGTCTTCCAAGTGTCAGAGAATTCATGTGCCAAACATTTACGTTCGATTTGATAGATTGATATATCCCGACAAATCTTCTTCAAATTACATTATACCATCTTAAAAAAGTGTCAAAATTCTGAGATATTGTGCTCCTAATGTTTGTTCCTCTAAAAAAACCCAAAAGAAATGCAGAATCGCCACAGGTATGTGTATCTTGGTTCATAGGTCTGGTTGAAAGGAACTGGCATTGGGCTTAGTAACGGCATTTGAAATACTAGAAACAGCCGTCAAACTGCCTAAATACCCTCCTTTATTACACTAAAAATGATTGTATGTAATTAATTATTGATAATCGAAGTGTAATTATAAGACAATTCGAATGGGAAAAGCTGAAATATACATTGTAATATGTATACTCAATTGGGGAACATTACCCAATGAGAAAGTATATATATATATATATATATATATATCGTTATTTAGCGTCCACATTAGCGTGTTGAAAATGGAATTAAATGTAATGTTGCATTATTATAGTTTCTCTCTCATAAATTAAACGGAAATTGCAACACTGCCTCCCACAATGGCTACCCATTCTACTCCCAAATATATATTCATACCGAGATATTGACGTATTGAAAAGTCGCTTTTCAAAGGACACATCATATAACCAATGAGAGAATAGTATATTTTGACACTTGATATCCTCCTCGTTCGGTCTGATCATTCTTATAACTGAATTGATAAAATATAACGCATATTCTGGTAACGTATTCATCATAAAGGAATCTAATAATAATACATTTATCGAAAACACACAATCGGTAGCGCTAACGTATTCAGGTTAGAATATACTGAGTATATGCAAGAGAATGATGAAGCGTGATCGATATGAAAGACTGACTTAATATTAAGATTGGTAATTATGGGGAAGGTGAAAAATATTGTGAAAAATAAACATTAACGTACGTCTTTTTTTAATAACTAAAATTGCTTTTATATATTTTAATGTAGCTGATACTTTTTAAAAACGGTTTCCTATGTTAATTGAAGTAAATCATATTAACTCTTGAATATATTACATCCTGAAATCTAGGCATTAATGGATAAAGATATAAACACACACATGCGATCTCGTACACAGAAACATACTTCACACATTTGAATACATTCGGCCAGAACTACAGATATTTTAGACATAAGCATATACACGTATATTCAAACGCACCAACATACACATAGACACACAGACACACAGACACACGCACACAGACACACGCGCACGCGCACACACACACACACACACACACACACACACACACACACACACACACACACACACACACACACACACACACACACACACACACACACACACACACACACATAATATATATATATATATATTGCAATTTAATACTGTATTTAAAACGAAATGTCTCACTGAGTGTTTGATGCCATTTTTTCGTCTATAAAAAATTACAACCCAAAACAAAATAAATACACCAACAGGAAAAGCCAGAGAAAGTGAACAAGTAATGTTAGTGATGGCAGTTATTCAACGTCTACAAACATAGGAACACTAATTAATATTACAAGGCTAAAAAATAAACTTTACATAAAAAAGAAATACTTTTGATAAAACAACTAACAATATATTAGTAATAGATTGAATTTCGAGGCGGCATCAACATTATACATATTGGTACGTATAGGAATCTTCACTATTATTTTTTATTGTAGCTTAACGTGTAAATATATTATCAGGGAAATAATATCTAGTTAATTCTATTGTTACCCTTATATGACTGATACTTCTTTTACTTCGAAGTAATGTCTACCCTCCCGGAATTTTAATTCAAATTGCCATGGGAGAATGACAAATACCTTCAATCAAACGCATCTGGTATTTTTTACCTATATCTTTATTTAAGAATAGTTTTTTTTATTTTATCTCGTTAGACATGCTGAAGATACACTATAGTTTAATATTCATTAAATCTAATCTGTGAGTACGCACTCTATCGTCTCAAAATAGATTAAAGACATTTTCCATTTGGCAGATCTGTTAGACTGTTGGACAAAATATTTTGCGTTAGAGCTATTGTCTATATATTTTGTAAAGTTGTAAGCCCTTTTGTTTTTGTTTTCTACATATTTATATATTTCAAAGATCACTTATTGTCATAGGGATCTTTTTTAATGTCAATTCTCAAATTATGATAATCTCTAATTCGAGATGTATATAAATGTATAATTGTTTCTACTTTAGGCACAAGGCCAGCAAATTAACCAGTGTATTACTGGTACTTTATTTTATCGACCCCGTAAGGATGAAAGGCAAAGTCAACCTCGGCAGGATTTGAACTCAGATCGTAAAGGGACGTAACTATGCTGGAAAGCTTGGCGTCCGACCCTCTACCGATACTGCCAATCCACCGCTGTATAATATTTCTCTGTTTTAATAAAGTATTATCATCTATCCCCTTTAGCCCTAGTCTCTACAACCGCGTCAGTTCACATATACCAGATTATGTTCATTTCGCTATTGACGGAGACATTGGCTGCGGTTTGAATGTATAACCTCATTTCTGTAGATATCCAGTGTGATGCATATAAACATATTCGCTGTTGGGG
>OZ024747.1:73575983-73590983 GCA_964016885.1 Eledone cirrhosa
CATGTAGTTACCATTTTCTACATTCTGAGTTCAAATCCTACCGTGGTCAACTTTGGTATCATGTTTCCGAGTTTGTTAAAATAGCGTATGAGTCAAGTATTGTCGTTGATATAATCGATTTCCCATTTGTGCTCAAATCCTGCATCATTATATTCTTCGACTTTGGAAACTTGTGAAACCGGTAAAGTAATGAATTATTTTAAATGTACCCTTTTAAAGAGTCGAAATTCCAACTCCTTTTTCATATATATATATATATATATATATATATATATATATATATGTATGTATGTATGTATGTATGTATGTATGTATGTATGTATGTATGTATGTATGTGTGTGTGTGTGTGTGTGTGTAATGTATACAAATAGTTTTAACTAGGAAGATGCTTCAGAGATTGAAAAGTTACAATTCTATGCAAGTATCTATTGATGCTGCTTAAATTGTAGTGAATTATAGTTCTTATAACTTTGAAACTAACATGGGTGTCATGACACCTATATACATTCAGATATCTATTACTTTCATCTATCTAAATTAAACATCTAGTGATACGTATTGAAAAAAAAATGTCAGTAAAATAACTGACGTTCTTATGCGTGTATAAATTTAAATACTTTTACAAAGTTGATCACAGTCCAAGTTTTTCTTGTAATCAGCATCTTCCCCTACAGGTCAGGCAACTGATTTTTTCACACAATACCGTGTTTCGTTTAAATAAGAATCTTACTAAATATAAATAGCCGGAAGACAATAGGTAAAGAAAGGAAATATTCTAGGTAATTAATTATCATCTATTGAAACCTAACACACCTGCTGTGTATGCGCATGAAACAAAAGACCTTAGAGAAATCAATTAGAAACAGAACATCTATTTTCAGTAAATTGTTTTATGTCGGATGAGCAATCTACAGCCTATGATGTAAAAGTGAGTTAATATTCCGACGAGCAGAGATCCCTCTATGAATTTTTATGAATTTATTATTGAAAACTTTCCACTTTAGAAACAAGTCTAAAGCTATGCGTGATATACAATAACATATTTTAACCTAAATAAGATGATATTAAACAATATATAGAATGTGTTCATGTCAGAATTATATTGCAGCTCTTAGAAGAATGGAGGAATGTTAAAGTAGATGATTTTCAATGAGCTTTGCCACTTGTATTTACCATATGTAAATATATAGGCTGGTGCTTTTTTATCGACCAGGAATGGATGAAAGGCAAAGTAGACCTCGGCACAATTTGAACTCAGATAGTCGAAACGATATGAGGCAAAGCATACTATTGGACGACTCTGCCAATTCACCGCCTGTATATGTCATATATAACTCTAAATGATTATAAATAAAGAAATAAAATATGGTTAAACACAATGTATAAATGAACATTTTTACGGTAATAGAAACAAGACTCGTCTCTCCGTTCGCTGGAATACTGAACTGACAACTCAGTTATCATGTTTAATGGATCAATACATTTAAATTGTTGCAAATACTTTGCAAGGTTATCTCAGACAGCGGAAGTCTCCCTGTTGCCTAATGTTTCATTGTGTAGATCTCTAATATATTTTGTCTGTTTTACCTGAGAAAATATAGCACTTCATTCTCTTTTTAAAGCTTCCTTATATTATTTAACCATTTAACATTGCTGCTTTCTTACTTTATTCTTTCTTTTCCACGATTGATTCTCCTTCGTATTTTCTTCTTAATTATATGACCCACGGAACCTATTCGGAATTAGATCAATACTATTAACATACAACTTGTCAAACAGTTTTTGATATTTTACGTATCAGTTTGGTGGTTTTCTTATTTCCACCTCTATAAATATCACAGACAACAGTCAGTAACACTCAGTTGCAAAATCACAAATTATATATCGCTAGTGATATTCTCGCAGAAAAATGGAATTCTGGTAGGATAAACGTAGAATAGGATACTGATGTGCTTACAATGGTGTACTGGGCTACAGAGAATATATCTTTAGATATCAATCAACACTGTAACCTACAGTGCTGGCTAAATTCTGTAGATAGATCATGTAGTATTGAAACAAAACACCGTTAATGTACCATTAATTTACTAAATCCCCGACAGTTCAAAATATAAAGCCTATAATCAATAATGTGTCTCACACTTAGGTAAATTTGCTATGCTATAGCGAACTTTCCTCATCGAATATCGAATCAATTGTTAATTTTAATGTCAATAGTTACTTTTCAGTATCATTTCTCTTTACACCACTTCCACTACAATTCATCAAATCTATCTACATCTTCACCCTTCTCCTCTCCTTCTATGTATCTATCTCTCAGAATTGATTACTACTTGAGAAGGGCAATGAGAAACCAATCATAATCTCAATTTCTCTAGAAATGGGGAAGGTTGGGGCAAGGTATTAAAAACTTCTCATAGAAAAAAAAAACTGATATTCAAACGAAACCATCTAAAACCTGTCCGATGCGCAGTTCGACCCGGAACAAAAGTAAAGAAAGAAATGGTTACTATTCTCTTAAAGGTTGTCACAGCTCCCTAGAAAGTTTCTTACAACTGTTTAAAACTGAACAATAAAATTCAGAAGTAAAATTACTGCTGTGCTTGATATTGGCTATATAAATATAATGCATCGCTGGTGAGGCCTTATATAACCTAAACATTTCCAGAGATGTCAGGTATAACTCGCATACTCGACTTAATTATATGTTGAAGAACTTTCAATTAAATAAAATAACATTGTCTCCACTGTATTTCTTACTCCAAGTTAGACATTATTTTTGTTTTCATTATGGGTGTAATTTTAATTAATTGAATTCTTCTTGACACACTAGATTAAGCATGTTCGTCTTCCTGTTCTAGGTTTCATAGGGCTATTGTTTCGTTTTGTTTTTTTGGGGTTTCGTTATTGTTTTGTTTGTTCTGCCATTCTATGTTAACACAATATCTCTTGCCTGATAATTACCAATAAATTTAATAATAATTAGGGTTGACGTAGTTTTCAACTACTGTTCAGAGTTATATATCTTTTATCCGCGTTCCTTATACTCCCCGTTGTGCAACGAATGCCTGAGATGATTCAGCGTGTTAGCTGCTATAATTCTATTTGTGGTATTACGTCCATTATTGTTTAGTCTCATGTCACGTTAGTCCATATCAAGTACACGTATTATCAAAAGCATCTAAATAATATAAAGAAAAGACTCAGATTCTCTATGTTATTGCCAAATGTATCTTTCCTTCTTTGACGTACATTTGAGAAATGTATTGAGGTTTCGAACACGTCGAAGATGGTTCGTTCTATTCTGACTGTTAATCAAGATAGAGTAATCGTGAGAGTTGGTAACATGCTTTCAGCCACTTTCGTCCTGTCTTTCAATGACATATATCCCTAAGTTTTTACAGATTGTCCAGGTGAGTTATTGATTATCCTCATCACTTTTCTTATTATTCGTAGGTAGAAATGTTAGTGTCGAACAAAACGTTTTGCTAATTATTACACCTCCACTCGACCATACCTTTAGTTTAAATCCCACCGGGGTAGAGTTTGCCTTTGAAATGGACATCGATTCCTTTACAAGTCAGCTTCTAAAGGTCATGTGGTTTTGATTTTGGCTTTAGAAATATCATGTATTTCTTTTGAATTCTTTCCAGAACTCTTTTCTTTCCTATATTCGTTTTCTATTTTAATTGTATTTGCTGTTGATATTATGTAGATCTAAAATGGACAGTTTTCAATTGTTAGTGAAAGAATCTATTGATAAGAGGCGAATCCAATGGCTGGAAAGCATGTAAAATCTCTTTTATTTTGATGTCTGTGTATCTAGGAAATGGAAAAATGATTTCAATGGTGAATGAATAGTTATTCTATTATCATGCAAATTAACAGAATTTATGTATGCAAAGGTGCCTGCTTACAGACATTATATTAGGAGAGCAACAGAGGGAGGGAGAGTGAGAAAGAAAGAGATGACCGAGAGAGAGAGAGAGAGAGAGAGAGAGAGAGAGAGAGAGAGAGAGAGAGAGAGAATGTGTGTGTGTGTGAATGGTGGCCGACAGAGAGAGAGAGGTTGAAAGTGAGCAGAAATAGTGAGATAACGAAGAGATAAATAGTAAAAGATATATAATGGGAAATAGTTGTAAAAGAGTGATGTAGATATACAGAGTCATCTAAAAACAGAATATTTGAAAACAATATGTAAAATTTAGAGATAGTTGAGACATAGAACTGGAACACTTACGAACAGTGAATTGTAACAATAGTTATCTTTCTTGCATATAATATCTAGGAAGAACACATCTCATATATTTAACAGGGGCGGCGTTATTAAGAGGAGATATGTCTGGATATTTTTTGCAGGTCTAGCGACGTCATAGGAGTTTTCTCGCTCCTCCAGTGTGAATAACAACCATAATGCTGCAGGGTGTTATTGTTTTTTGTTTGAGGAACATTCAACACAGCAGCACACTACTACACTGCCAGGAAATGCTGACTTAATAACAGTGAATAACATATTTTTAAATATATTCTTCCACGCTTGTGAAGGTGAGCTTTGCAAGAATCAGTTTCGAAGTTTAACATTAAATCTTTTCTAACACAGCCAATTATAAGCTTAACAGAAATCTCTTTGGCATGTTGCAGGAAGTATTACAAGTTTTAATATAATTTAATGTTATCAGAAAAAAAGTTTCCATTTACGTACGTCACAAACATTTTGTTATTTAAGTAGCGAACATTTTAAAAACCAGAATGCAATGAAATTATTTTCTCTCTCCCTGTGTAAAATCAGGACGTTATATTTTTTCAGAAAAAATTAAGTTATTTTCCAATTTCTCTATCTATAAAAGAAAAACAAGAAAGAATATTACGTGCTTAGTCACTAACAAAATAAAACTGATTGATCATTCTGTTGCATTTTACTCTGATGTGAGTTTACCAACTTGTGTTTAGGTGCATATAAATCGACATCTTATTCTCCAATAAATCAGTAGCTGACATAGCATACACATTGTATATAAAACTCGTCAAACCAATTTACAGCATACTTCCGAGGCTTTCTCGTCACCAATATCACACTCTCTACTTTGGATGTATATTGTTATTTATAAATTGAAGTAGGTTTAAAGCTGACCATAGATAAAAACCAGGGATAGAGTGGTCTACAATATAGGAGCAGATACTTGTCACATATTCTTAAGATTAAATGGAAAAAAGATAACAAACTAAAATATATTTTAATATAAGTCTACGCACAGAAGACACCGTTGAGCCAATAAAACTAATATGAGTAAGTAACTTTGTGTCCGCTATTTGGTGTAGAAAATAATTATCAACTCTCTCTCTCAAATCACTTACTAAATATTACAGTCCATGGTACATTATGACTGAAAACAAAGCAAAGAAGTGAAAAAAAAATTACTGAAGACTTAGTCACCGCCTGCTACAATAACATTCACACTTTTTACATAAGAAGGCCAACAATAAGAGCAAACGATTAATTCTATATTATGTTCACTTGATGCCTTAAATATCAGTTAACTCGCTCTCAAATCACACGCTACTCTATGGAAAATGGAGTGTCGTGTCAGATAAAACAATTGTAATTTCACTGTATCTGAAAATATGAAAACAAAGACCGAATAAACACAGCTGAGTTGCTTTTGGTAAACGTTTGGCTTGATGAGATCTGAAACACAGAAACAGAAATAAACATAGTTGTTAGATATAAAACATAATCATAATATATTCTTTCTTGGGCCATTCTTACTGAAAGAAATGTAACTGATTAATTTGTTGTATTTCTGGGTTTTTTTCTAGATGAAAAGAATTAATTGTTTTACATTGATTTAATTGACTGAATGGTTCCTTTGCTGATGCTGCTGTTACCTTTGATTAGAGCAAGGTCTAAATTGACCTCAGATAAAAGGCTGCTTTTCAGTCATGATAATCCCGTCTCTTTACAAATATGTGGAATAATAATATTGAATGCACTATGTTGTATTGTTGGCGATTTTACTGTTTACTTTTCTAGCGTGGATACGTAAAGATCCTTACACTGACTCAGATATCTCAACTCCTCTATTATATAGCAACCTTTGCTGGTATATCATATCAATCATCGACTAAGATTAAAGAAAGGAAAACTCGTTTGAATATATCAGAATATATCTGTATTGAAACACTTTCTATAGTGTTAATGACTATTATATTATGAGTCTATATTGTATAGAACTGTGAACCATCAATATTAATTACCCACCTAATTAATTTCACCTGAAATAGATGACTGAGCCATCCATATTAATTAGACCTCTGATTGCTTTCATCTGAAATAGAAATCTTCCCCATCCGTAGTAATTAGTCACATAATTAAGTTTAATTGGAATAGAAATCTAAACCAACCATAGCAACTATCCACCTAATTACATATACCTGGAATCATAGGAGACCACGAGGGATATTTTTTCATTTGGTCACTGGAAATCCTAGAGCACTGAAATGTTACTCAAAATCCTTCATATTGATGAAAGAGAAAAGGACACACCGAATAACCTGAGATTTAACCAACTTGTTTAGTAAGGCTCAAAAGTCTATATATCATAACTTGTTACATTAAATCTATAATACTATAATCTAGTTACCAATCTAGATCTGAAGTGTTCATAATATGTAATAATTTCTTTATCAATTCCGTGGCATAAAGTGATTCCCAGATAACCTGGTAGCTAATCCAAACAACTGAAGAGAATGAAAGATGAATATATTGTTTTCTTGTTTAAACACATCAACAGAGCAGAAATGCCTTTAAATCCACTACATACATATAAAGATGTATTAGAAAACCCTATTATTTTGAAATACTCTCTGCCAAGACCATACCAACCAGTGTTAAGCATAATTGCTGAGAAATACTCACCTAGAATTAAAAGGTACATGAAATAAAACTTGCAATGGGGGCACATCTAGGTACTAGGGAGAGCTGCTGGAAAGAACAGCAAAATCCTACCTCCTTAAAATATAGGACACTTTAGATAAAACCATATTAGATCTCTCAATGAAAATGGAATGCATTTTTATCAAGAATATGCACAGACAATTCTGACCTAGAATAAAAACAACAGCAACGTTATGATCTGTCGTGGATAAAATCGTTTTCTGTTTGATAAAAGTGCCAGACATTTTAGCTTCATACTGATTATGACATCATTATTGGTGAAGAATCAACTGAGAACGTTAAAAAGGAAAACTTTAACGATTCAGAACAGTTTAATGTCTAAGCTATTACAATATTAAATAATATTGGATTAGCTACATGCTACAATATTCTGAATTTATGTCCCATTGGGAAGTGACTAGTGAATGTTTCCCTTCAAACACCGATAAATAGATATCGGTAGTGTACTCGGGTCGATGTTAACGAAGATTTGTATAAAGCTTACATAAATATGCTTCTATCCACCAACGTTGTAATATATAATGGCAAAATAGTTATCTAACACTCTATTCTTGGTGTGTTATAAAGCCTGAGAGTAAAACATATTGACTATTCTTCGATCCAATTCATTCTGAGTTTTGTCAAGTTAATCAATATGTTGACTTCAAATACAATTGTGTAATACTTACATTTCAAGTTTAACTCTTATTTCTTATTTGGAACCGTCTTTTTGGTTTTATCTATTGATCGACTGCTTCTTATCCTCACATCTATTCATCTGCATATTTTATATATATTTGTGAGTTATGTCTTACTTTTATCTGTAGGTATTCTTTTCATTTCATTAAAACTTCTATATGTTTTTGTAATGCTTCCAATATTTTTTAAAAAGATTGATAGCATTTTATTCATCATATAAACGTGTTTATTTTATTGAACATACTTTTTTCTGACATAAAACACAGTGTCGACAAATTGTATAAAAAAGCAAACCTCTTAACAAATCTCAACAAAATGTCTATTATAT
Source organism: Eledone cirrhosa (assembly GCA_964016885.1). Lineage (NCBI taxonomy): Eukaryota > Metazoa > Mollusca > Cephalopoda > Octopoda > Eledonidae > Eledone > Eledone cirrhosa. The sequence goes on from OZ024747.1 coordinate 73,583,946, forward strand.
GGAATATATAATTATAGGCGCACACTCAGATACGCATGCATTTATGCACATACACACTCATGCAGCCACATACTCACCAACATATATGTTTATATATATATATATATATTGTTATATTTTCTTTTTGGTGGAGGGAGCTGCTGCCTTTCAAAGACATCTATCAGCTGATTTTCACTTCGGTTTTATAATTAGTCAGGTGACTAATCCATTCTTCATATAATTCATTAATTCATTAACCAGATGATCTAATTTCTAAAACTCCACAAGCTAATCCATTGTCTGAATGTACCACACCTGTTTAACGGAGCCACTTGTTAAAACCGATCATTCAACTGAATCATATTGTTATGCCTTTGCATCCTAATTCGAGTTTTTAATAATGATTTCGAACGATTTTAATTATTGTACACGCGGGGGAAGCAAAACATCGTGCAGTTTTTCATTTAAAATGAGCAGTTAGCATGCTACGCTTCCTAGAATATGAATACAAGCACCACCTAAGTTTAAATTCCGTGAAAAATTATCTGCTGTATTTACTTTAAGAATGACTGAGATAGTAGCTGTTGATATAATATTAGACATTGTGTATATTTGTTGCAATGTTCTGCATATCTCATAATTGAAGTTTTGTTAGATTCCATCTGTTCGATTGCTGATTAAATGAAGCGTACGGTTTGAGATATCTTAAAAATAAAGCATTATATTATTAGATTCGCTATTGCTTCATGGAAGTTTGAAATACACTGTCTAAGAAATCAATATTTGTAAGGAAGGGTCAGTGTTTTCTTGAGATTATCAATCAATTGAGCATTGCTAAATAATAACTCACAATGCGAAGTCTGTTGTGGGCTGTTATGAATTATAATTATGTAAAGACCGAATGTAGATTGGTTTCATGACTACAAGAATATGTGAAAGTGGAAGAATTATTGAATACATTATACTTCTACATAAGGGGAACAGATGATTTGTTATTTGATAATACAGTATATTAGCCATTGAATGGTGTGAAGTGGATAACACTTGATTCCATGCAAGTATGTTCTTAAGAATATAGCGATATCAACGTGCTTTGTCAGATATTCTGTTTAGCAGATGTTCATTTGTGATATGATTGAAATGTCTTTGATTCTAGTGCTCATATAGCACTTATTAAAACACTCAACAATAAAAGACACCTGAAAATTAAACCGAAGCTTGGCAACAGATGTTTCATAACATTAATTTAATGATATCGGAGACGGAGAATTACATACATTGTTTTATATTTGTTGATCATTATTGTGTGGAATACATCAATAATATATTTGTTTCGGACATGTGACACGTAGAGACCTTGCTCTACACGGGATACAGATCGGAGCTTCTAGAAGACTTATCAAAATACTTGAAATAGCAATGGAGCCTGTCTGAAATATCCCCGTAATGTCTTTATGTAATTTACCTATTTCTTTATTGTCCTGATCAATGAAGGATAGAAAGCGGCTATTTCCCTTCCTGATCAACATTTCTATCACAGAGGATAGAAATATATCTCCACATTGGAAAGCTAAACTCAATGCATGTAAATGTATCCAAGGAGTGCGACTGGTTGTATTAAACTGGGTGATGAATGAAATAGTATACAATGAGTATAGATACGTTGGCAAGGGAGCACAAATAGTGTTTAAAGCGAAAAATCAAGAGATTGAATATATACTTCAGGTAAAATAACTTGATAAAACCTTCTTTGGAATGTTTATTTATAATTTTATAAAGGGTAATTATGTGGCAAACGTATAATTTACATTAAAGATTGTAAATAACGACGAGAATATATAGAAAATGTAAATTTACTACTAAAATATTTCAAGATATTTTTAAAATATCAATAGAAATAAATATTTTTGAATATTTTGAAAATATCAATAAATGCGTTTTCAGGAAGTTTTTCAAAAATAATATCTGTCAAATATATACTCCTTTTAAAACTATACCATTCTTTCATCTTTAATGAATATATAATGAGTAATGTTCGGTTGCATTTTCTATTAACACAATCAAGATTTCTTTTAAATTGAAATATACTGGATTAACTATGAGCTGACCTTTCAGTTAACGTTGCCTATTAAAAGGTGTATGTATTTGACAAACATAGTGCATACGTAAACAAAACGTCATTAAAATACATTTGTTTCTATTTTATAATTCCACAAAGTTATATAATCGATATTCGTTATCGTCATTTATATTGAAGAAAAGCTATGAATAATATGTTGAACAAGGCCCACACATAAGCTTCGCATTCTCAACATTTGTTGTGGGGAGTGGAACATTCTTTATATTTCTATTAACAACGCATGTGTGTGTACAGTTTTAATAAATATGCAGAAATAAAAATGATTCTTTTAATGTTACTATATCTGTGACTTTAAACGACCAATTTATAGATATAGATATAATGAAAATACATGTTTTGATGATATTATATCTGTATGGAATGCGGTGGATTGGCAGTATCGGTAGAGGGTCGGACGCCATGCTTTCCAGCATAGTTACGTCCCTTTACGATCTGAGTTCAAATCCCGCCGAGGTTGACTTTGCCTTTCATCCTTACGGGGTCGATAAAATAAAGTACCAGTAATGCACTGGGTTATTGCTGGCCTTGTGCCTAAAGTAGAAACAATTATATCTATATGGAATATATTCACTGAACCATTTTAGTCTGAGAATGGTTCTGTCTCTATATCTCTCTATATATTATCACTCTCTCTCTCACTCTCTCTTCACACACACACACACACACACACACACACACAACACACAACACACAACACACACACACACACAAACATATATATATATATTTATATATATATATGCATGTTTGTGCCTATCAGAACATACATATAGATAAAACTGTACGACATAGATACATACAAATAAAACGTGAAGAGCTGCATCTTATACATCATAGACATCCGAATATAAGCAATAACATTTTCTCTTTTTAAAATAGAGATTGTGTAATAAACCATAATTTCATAGAATTTCATTTTCTCTATGCTGAATAAATGTATGATATAGTTGCATACCTCCTGATAGAGTTGTAAGGGTGCCATATTGACATAGGTCGTTTCCTGGCCATTTTAAACCTGGGCATCCATCTCCAGACTTGCGTACAACAATATTATTCCAGAGAAGGATAGAATGTGAAATATGGGAAGGAAGTGATTTAGATGAGGAATCGACCCCAGTACTACGCTGGTACATTTTTATCGACCTCGAAAATATGAAAGGCAGAGTTGATCACGGCGTGATTTGCAATCAGCGAGTAGAGAGCTGGAACGAATATCACAGAGCATTTTATTCCAATTCGTCGACTGGCGAAAAGAAGAAAAGAAGAAAGTACACGAGAACGTAAGAAAGAATAAATGAAGAAACTAACTTAAATTATCTGGAAACTATTATTTATTTCTAGTCTACTCTTTGTTGAAATCTCGAACTATTGTAAATGTACTTTTCTTGTAATAACGCATATTAGAATGGATATAAATGCAGGAATATGCTAATTCCAGTAATGAGACATATTCCCTTGTTTTGATGAATATAATCGGTCAAAGTAAAAGCAATTCTCATTATGCTTATTACATTTCAAATATTAGATGTCTGATAGATATAAATAGCTACCGGGTTAGTGACTTTGGTTGGAAACCATATTTTATTTGGTTGGAAACCATATTTTATTGATCCTACATTAGGAAAAATTGTAGACATAGTTGAAAATTACTAAAAGGAGTTTTAATGAAAATGTAGAAATAGTAAAAATAACTTTAAAAAATGAAGTTGTAAACTGATATAAAAAGATATAAATATGATAAAGGTTATAAGGTTACAAGACAACTGAAGAATTCTAAGATTAAAAAACCTTTTCAAAACTATAAAGTTTACAAGAACTTGGAATCACTATGTGCTAAATCTATGTTAAATAAACAATCGGAGACCGTCTGATATCGATATAACACAAAATTAGCAGGCTGTCCCCGAAACAAATAGGTCCTCCATTTTCAATGTTCTTTTTTCTATCATCTATCTTCTATTCTCTGTTTGGATTCAACGTAATCCTGTTATATACTTCTGCAAATAAAACCTAATGAAATCGTCTATTCTTGCATCATAATCGGATCATAGAGCTGGACCATCGAAATATCTATAAAAATCTAAAATAAATTTTCTAGTCCGGTCTTCTGTTCTTGTTTTAATGTATATGTGTTTGTTTATAGTTAAGTATGTATGTATGTATGTATGTATGTTTACTTTACTTTATTATAAAACGATATTCAACAATATATATATAATCTGACAAGGCTTACGGAAATTGCAAATTCCGTAATATATACTAATCAGACATCTTATTGATTAGTATTCGAATTGCATAAAATTCCATACTAATGTCTTCATTACAGAAACGCTCAGGAATTTGTTACTCGCAACATTTTTCTTTATTTTATCACAGATGATAACTACATAACATATCATAATATGGAGTAACACTAGTTCATTAAAATGATTAATGTACTGGTACTAGAAGTTTTAAAATTATTAGAATACCAAAGTATTTAAACAAAAGATGTTTACAAAGAAATATATCATCTCAAGATTTAATTAAATATATTTCAATACAATTCTCATATCATCGAATTCCATTCCCATTTTTCCACATGTTACTATTTCTGTGAATGTTCTAAATCTAGTTTTGTTTATATATTGTTGTACAGAAATCAAATATTTAAAACATTCGAAAACAAACCAATATATAGAATGTTATGCCTAGAAGATCAAGTGAGGGATTTTGTATCAAATGATTATGATACGTTCGAAGAAGCTAAAGTGTTAGATTTTATATCAATATATTTGAAATAGGTTAAATATTCGAAATTTGTTTGAGGGCTTACATATGCAGGAAAATAAACATGCATAAAACGGATTTGTAAAAGGCAGGTCATATTTGATTAAATTAAAACACACAGGTACATATTTTACCAGTATTTCATAATTCATTTAGATTCAATGTTTGCAATTAAATTAAAATTATGAACTCAAACTCAAAACACTTAAAACAAAAATTACTGACATCTAAAAGTATGGCATAGTTCCACAATTATGTGGAAGCCTGAATATGGAAATACAAAAAATGTGCTTCTATATATACATACATACGTATATATATATATATATATATATATATATATATATATATATATATATATATATATATATATATATATACATACATATATATAGCTAGATAGATTGATATATATATATATATGTATATATATTGATATTGATATATATATATATATATATATATATATATATATATATATATATATATATATATATATATATATATATACTATAAAGTATGTCCATAGAATCATTTGATAATATATATACACCATTTCCTCTCCCAATTAGCATAATCAACCACACAAAAAACCAATTAAACCAGGCTATAAGATTAAAAGGCATCTATGAAGAAATAGTAGATAAATAAACGACAGCCATCTATTCGCGATCAACGGCTATAGAATATTTACCCAATATTTCAATAGCACGTGGAAATCGATTAAATATACCGTCAACCATACACAATTAGGTATAAAATTAAAGTTAGAAGGAAAAATACATATACACATACCAGGATTACGTTTCTACCCTTAGGGTTTCGTCCACTTTCGGAAATATCCTATCAAGGATAAATTCTCGCGCTTCGAACTCATTAGGAAACAAACTCACTTGGACAAAGATTTTTCTTAAATGATCCGCCAGAAACGAATTCAAAATGGCTAAGAACTGTGACGTGGCAGTGGTCAAGTCAGAAAGAATGTGATTGGTGCTTCACGGCGAGTGGGCTGGTTGCTAGAAAGCGCAGCTCAATATTGCCCAAATTGCATCTCAACCTTATGGGAGATTATCAAATATAAAGATTTACATATACACAAACTATATATATATATATATATATATATATATATATATGTGTGTGTGTGTGTGTGTGTGTGTGTGTGTGTGTGTGTGTATGTGTGTGTGTGTAATGCTTATAATTGTTTCTACTTTTTGGCACAAGGCCAGCAATTATCCAGTGTATTACTGGTACTTTATTTTATCGACCCCGTAAAGATGAAAGGCAAAGTCAACCTCGGCGGGATTTGAACTCAGATCGTAAAGGGACGTAACTATGCTGGAAAGCATGGCGTCCGACCCTCTACCGATACTGCCAATCCACCGCCCTAATGTAATGCTAGTGTAATGCTTATAATGATTGTTCCTACTATATTTCAGACGTTAACCCTATTTTTCACCTACGATGCGTAAATTTTGAATTTCCCTTCTATTACTTTTAGTCAAATTTACATCTTCTCTACTCCTCTCGACATATAATACACGAAGACAACTACAACGATAAATCTTTAACAAGACATTTCCTAAAATCGACTTTCCCATTAATGTAATTAACCACCTGTTCCCGAATTAAATCAAGCTATAGTGAAGGATAAGGTAAATCGCGAGCCTTTCCTGAGACATTCTAACCACATGTTCATACAATCGAAGCTGTGATCTCTAAATTCGGAGAAGAAGGGTCTTTACCTGGAGTGACTGACTTATCTCTGAGTCAGGCACACTATCATATAACGTTATTACAAACGCCCTTAGGAGGAATCTCGGTTGCTTGTATTCGCACTCGTATTCTTTCAGTCACAATAACCAATTATTAACCGATATCTTTTAAAACATCTCCTATAGACAAAAACCTTAGTAGCGGGTTTCCTTTTCCTATAGAATGCAGAAACCCTTCGCGTTGCTTCTTGAAATGTTTGTAATTTTTTCTATTTCAAATATTTGTCGATGAATTGGTGAATTGTAATATGTAATTTAATAATTTCTGATTCTTGTTAAACGTTTGACACGAATATAAACCGATTGAAGTTCCTACACATTCAATATAATCATAGGTCATATAATTCTTGCATTATTTAAATATTTCCTATGTAA
>OZ024747.1:73595983-73600983 GCA_964016885.1 Eledone cirrhosa
TCTCAAAATAAACAAGTATACCATTAATCATATGTTAACTAAACCAAAGATAGTCAACATATTGATTTCTAAGGTGTAAATTAGTTAGGTTTATAATATTTGAAGCAGAATTTTGAAGTTAAACAGTAGTAGATTATTAATTACAGTATAACTAAATTAAAGTTAAAAACGTTATGGTATCAATATTAGGAAATGAATTTAGTAATAGGGAAAAAAAACACAAATAAAAATAAAATAAAGTATTACATCGGTAGTAGAATATAAATTATATGTTAACTAAATTAAAAATTATAAATTTATTTCAATAGTATATGTTAATTAGGTATACAATACATAAAGCAGATATTGTATTTCATCAATAGCATAATATAATTATATGCAAATAGAAATCAAAATTAATACGCATACATATACACATACATACACATACATATATACATATATATACACACATATATATACATATATATATATATATATACACATATACACATACATACACATATACATACACACACACACATACACATACACATATACATATACATATCTTTTTCAAAAAATTGCATAGAATATATTAACTAGGTATATATCCAAAACACATCCCATTCTATGATTACATGACATTCTGCAATTCGTCTGTATAAGGATACTAATTTTAAGCAAATTAAAATTAAAATTTTTAGGTTGATTAAAACTAAAACCAAATAATAAATATATTTCTAAAATGTATATTAATTAGGTCTATAATACTAAAAATTATTTCTCTGTCATTGGATACACGATATTATTTTGTTATATTTTATCTGTAAAAGAATTATAATAAAAGGTTTAAATAAATTAAAATTAATCTATAAATTTAATTACTAAGTATATATTAGTAATATTTAAAGGTTTTTCACAATTTATGATTACATAATATTTTATATTCTCATCTGTAAAAAAATATTAATTAAATTAAATTTATAGGTTAACTAACATTTAAATTAAGTTAATTTCTAAAATAATGTTATTAATTAGGTTTATAATATTTAAATGTTTTTTTTAGTTTATGATTACACGATATAATTAATTCCTGTCGTTTATTTAATAAGATATCCTTAGACTTCATTATTTCAAATAGTTCTTGGGAACATAATCTACATTCATTTCTATTATTTTGATAAGGGGTGGCTCTTTTGAGCACACTCCAGGTCAAATCATATTTTATATTCTTATTTTTATAACTATTGATTTTTTCTGCTAGAGATGTTGTATTAGCCAGTGCGGCATTTTTAAAACTATGCTTGTGGGTATTAAACCTTGTCTTTAAATTGTTAGAGGTAGCTCCTATATATGAGCAAATAGAATCTTTAGTTTTAACATTACATTTATAGACTATGTTGTTAACAAGACAATTCCCTTTTAATGGGCAGTTTGCTTTGTTTCTACAGTTACATCCTTTCGTTAATTCTGTATTTGAGGAGATATTATGGTTAATTTGATGTACTGGTGGTATACTTATGGTTTTCTTACATTTATATGCATTATATGCACTTATATTTTGTTTTATGTTATTTGTTGTAGAGTATGAGAATTTAACTGTAGACCTATTTAAGATTTGATGGTATTTGTGGTTTGGCGGGAAGTTTTTCTCAAGGATATAAAAAAATTTTTTAGCAATATTATCCTTAACTTGTAAATTAAAAGGAGCATTATACCAAGTAACCCGTCTATTACGGTTTCTATGTTGTTTATTATTTTTATTATTTTTATAGGTTGTATCGTGATTTTTACTAGGAGGATTAATGTTAATGATCTCACCACAACTATTTTTAGTTATATTTGTAGATTTAGGTGTTTTATCCTTTTTATTAGGAGTTTTATTATTAATATTTATTATAGTTGTATGATGAGTAGTTTTTTGAGAGTTACTATACTTTATATTAGAAGATTTAGTATTTTGGGGTATAGTGTGGGTGGCATTTAGGTGTGTACTTTTCATTTGGTGTTTGTTGGTAATATTATGTTGTATGCTTTCAGTATTTTTAGTAGAAGGTATATACTCTAATCTATTTTTGTGGCCACTTCTATCTAGAGCTTCGTTATAGAAGGTCGCATTTTTATCAAATACATCTTGGTTAGAAGAAAGGTTAGAAATTCTAAGTGATATATTATATGCAAGGTTTTTAAGGATAGATTTAGGGTGATTAGATTGTGAGTGTATGTAATGTAAGTTTTGGTTAGGTTTATGGTAAGGTTGGTAGATACCCGTAGCTAAATCTAAAGTTATATCTAGGAAATTTACTACTTTACTTGTTTTTTCAAAAGTAATATTAAGATTATAATAGTCTTTAAGGAAAGTTCTAATATGTTTTTTGTTTTTTTCGATTTCTGAAAGGCTAAGGTTGTTAGAAAGAAGAAGACAGTCATCACGATATAAACCACCTTTGAGGTGGGGAAAAGAGGCATTTATGTTGAAAAGGAGAAAGAGGCCCACAAGATCAGTAATTTGGGCGGAATCGCTTGAACCCATAGTAATATCAAAAAGATTACTGTATGTGTTTCTGGTCCAGTATTCATTCTGAAATTCAATAAGTGTTAGTCTAGCATGTGTAATAATGTTAATGTCATCCAAAGTTAAGTTAGATCTATTTTTAGCAAATATCAATGCTTTGTTCAGGAGTATAGGTGATATAGAAGAATAGTAATTATCTATATCAAATTGTAGGAAAGAAGCAGAAGATTTACACCTAATATTTTTAAACCAGTTAATTACCTGGGAGGTGTTTTCCCAGAGTGGTAAAATAACGTGTTTTCTTATTTGTGGGATGACTCTATCTAAAATTTTTTTGCTAATTATTCCAATATCTGATTTGGAGGGACATATAAGTCTAATAGAAGGATTTGAGTTAAAGTTAGATTTGTGATCTTTCAGGTTGAAGTGTGGTCTTTTCAATGCCAAAGGTTCAGTTCTATCTTCAATGTTTAGTTTTTTTACTATGTTGTGTGTTTTGTTGTTGATGTTGGTGAGTGACACATTATTAGATTTTTTATAATTTTTTCTGAGTTCTTTATATATGAACTCGTTATAATGTTCAATATCCATATGATACAAGTTACCAGTTTTGTCCGAGTGGACATGGATTTTTTTAGACTTTTTTAGGTCCAATAGGGTAGAATCAAGGTCCTTTTGAAAGACGGATTTATACTTTTTAAATTTGAGGTGTTTAATTAAATTAAAAAGGTCTTTCTCGAAGTCTTCAAGTAAAAAGTTGTGTGGTGGATTCTTGTAAGTATTGAAATCATACATATATTTCCGATCTGCTTGTTTAGATTTTCTATCGAAGTGGTAGGCTCTCCATCTAACCCTTCTGATAAAATTATTAGTTTTCTGAATCATAAGGAGTAAGAAGTCGTCCTTAGAAGGTATTGGTATGTTTTTTAAGGAGGTTCCTAAATATTGTTTTTCCATTGTGATATGGATGATGGACAATTGAAAGAGCTCAACTAAATGTATATGGGTTTACAAAATCATACATATATATATGTTTATACATAAATATAAAATTAATACACACATACAGTACAAAAATACGAATATTTCCGTGAAAATAGGAGCAAAATTATGTAGATAAATCTACCAAGAGTTTACGGTAGTGTCCAATCCGTATGAAGAACTCAATGTATTCCGGATATCATGGAAAGAAGAGATGTAATGAAAAACCACTTTCGGTGAAAGATAAACGGTATACAGAGTCAAGATAAAATATTAAACAAATAATGAATAAACAATTCCTTATATTAAACAAAAAAAGTTCATTATTTAACGATCGTTTCTAGGATATATATGTGTTAGAATTGGTATGCATATTCAACAGATCTATGTACAAAATTATACAAAATTATACAAATTATCAAGATTAAATATACATACCAAACACATATATACGCCGTCTTCAGAAATAATGAAGTATATTTATTGATAATAACAACAATTCAAAATTTCAGTTCAAAATTGACCAATGAAAACACAAAGGGTTAAATGCAGTTCGGTGTGTGTATATACATGTAAAACCCTTACACATATTTTACAAAAATGTATGTATAATTTGTATACGCATACTAAAAGGATGGATGCAAATGTCATGTAATCATAGAATGGGATGTGTTTTGGATATATACCTAGTTAATATATTCTATGCAATTTTTTGAAAAAGATATGTATATGTATATGTGTATGTGTATGTGTGTGTGTGTATGTATATGTGTATGTATGTGTATATGTGTATATATATATATATATATGTATATATATGTGTGTATATATATGTATATATGTATGTGTATGTATGTGTATATGTATGCGTATTAATTTTGATTTCTATTTGCATATAATTATATTATGCTATTGATGAAATACAATATCTGCTTTATGTATTGTATACCTAATTAACATATACTATTGAAATAAATTTATAATTTTTAATTTAGTTAACATATAATTTATATTCTACTACCGATGTAATACTTTATTTTATTTTTATTTGTGTTTTTTTTCCCTATTACTAAATTCATTTCCTAATATTGATACCATAACGTTTTTAACTTTAATTTAGTTATACTGTAATTAATAATCTACTACTGTTTAACTTCAAAATTCTGCTTCAAATATTATAAACCTAACTAATTTACACCTTAGAAATCAATATGTTGACTATCTTTGGTTTAGTTAACATATGATTAATGGTATACTTGTTTATTTTGAGATGCATAGATTTTGCCTTAGTTCTTGTTTGTTGTATTTCCTAACACTGAAAATATGTAAGAACATACATTGGATAAAGATGCGGAAAATATTCTGTTTCTTGAAACATATATTTACTTTGATCCCCTTCTCCAAACCCCCCCTTTCCCCCATACTATTATCATCTGTATTTGTAAGCGTCTATGTATGAATATATATGTAGGTAGGTGTCTATATAGGTTTGGGTATTTATATCTAAATATAAAAATACATA
>OZ024747.1:73603483-73605983 GCA_964016885.1 Eledone cirrhosa
TTATACATACATTTTTGTAAAATATGTGTAAGGGTTTTACATGTATATACACACACCGAACTGCATTTAACCCTTTGTGTTTTCATTGGTCAATTTTGAACTGAAATTTTGAATTGTTGTTATTATCAATAAATATACTTCATTATTTCTGAAGACGGCGTATATGTGTGTTTGGTATGTATATTTAATCTTGATAATTTGTATAATTTTGTATAATTTTGTACATAGATCTGTTGAATATGCATACCAATTCTAACACATATATATCCTAGAAACGATCGTTAAATAATGAACTTTTTTTGTTTAATATAAGGAATTGTTTATTCATTATTTGTTTAATATTTTATCTTGACTCTGTATACCGTTTATCTTTCACCGAAAGTGGTTTTTCATTACATCTCTTCTTTCCATGATATCCGGAATACATTGAGTTCTTCATACGGATTGGACACTACCGTAAACTCTTGGTAGATTTATCTACATAATTTTGCTCCTATTTTCACGGAAATATTCGTATTTTTGTACTGTATGTGTGTATTAATTTTATATTTATGTATAAACATATATATATGTATGATTTTGTAAACCCATATACATTTAGTTGAGCTCTTTCAATTGTCCATCATCCATATCACAATGGAAAAACAATATTTAGGAACCTCCTTAAAAAACATACCAATACCTTCTAAGGACGACTTCTTACTCCTTATGATTCAGAAAACTAATAATTTTATCAGAAGGGTTAGATGGAGAGCCTACCACTTCGATAGAAAATCTAAACAAGCAGATCGGAAATATATGTATGATTTCAATACTTACAAGAATCCACCACACAACTTTTTACTTGAAGACTTCGAGAAAGACCTTTTTAATTTAATTAAACACCTCAAATTTAAAAAGTATAAATCCGTCTTTCAAAAGGACCTTGATTCTACCCTATTGGACCTAAAAAAGTCTAAAAATATCCATGTCCACTCGGACAAAACTGGTAACTTGTATCATATGGATATTGAACATTATAACGAGTTCATATATAAAGAACTCAGAAAAAATTATAAAAAATCTAATAATGTGTCACTCACCAACATCAACAACAAAACACACAACATAGTAAAAAAACTAAACATTGAAGATAGAACTGAACCTTTGGCATTGAAAAGACCACACTTCAACCTGAAAGATCACAAATCTAACTTTAACTCAAATCCTTCTATTAGACTTATATGTCCCTCCAAATCAGATATTGGAATAATTAGCAAAAAAATTTTAGATAGAGTCATCCCACAAATAAGAAAACACGTTATTTTACCACTCTGGGAAAACACCTCCCAGGTAATTAACTGGTTTAAAAATATTAGGTGTAAATCTTCTGCTTCTTTCCTACAATTTGATATAGATAATTACTATTCTTCTATATCACCTATACTCCTGAACAAAGCATTGATATTTGCTAAAAATAGATCTAACTTAACTTTGGATGACATTAACATTATTACACATGCTAGACTAACACTTATTGAATTTCAGAATGAATACTGGACCAGAAACACATACAGTAATCTTTTTGATATTACTATGGGTTCAAGCGATTCCGCCCAAATTACTGATCTTGTGGGCCTCTTTCTCCTTTTCAACATAAATGCCTCTTTTCCCCACCTCAAAGGTGGTTTATATCGTGATGACTGTCTTCTTCTTTCTAACAACCTTAGCCTTTCAAAAATCGAAAAAAACAAAAAACATATTAGAACTTTCCTTAAAGACTATTATAATCTTAATATTACTTTTGAAAAAACAAGTAAAGTAGTAAATTTCCTAGATATAACTTTAGATTTAGCTACGGGTATCTACCAACCTTACCATAAACCTAACCAAAACTTACATTACATACACTCACAATCTAATCACCCTAAATCTATCCTTAAAAACCTTGCATATAATATATCACTTAGAATTTCTAACCTTTCTTCTAACCAAGATGTATTTGATAAAAATGCGACCTTCTATAACGAAGCTCTAGATAGAAGTGGCCACAAAAATAGATTAGAGTATATACCTTCTACTAAAAATACTGAAAGCATACAACATAATATTACCAACAAACACCAAATGAAAAGTACACACCTAAATGCCACCCACACTATACCCCAAAATACTAAATCTTCTAATATAAAGTATAGTAACTCTCAAAAAACTACTCATCATACAACTATAATAAATATTAATAATAAAACTCCTAATAAAAAGGATAAAACACCTAAATCTACAAATATAACTAAAAATAGTTGTGGTGAGATCATTAACATTAATCCTCCTAGTAAAAATCACGATACAACCTATAAAAATAATAAAAATAATAAACAACATAGAAACCGTAATAGACGGGTTACTTGGTATAATGCTCCTTTTAATTTACAAGTTAAGGATAATATTGCTAAAAAATTTTTTTATATCCTTGAGAAAAACTTCCCGCCAAACCACAAATACCATCAAATCTTAAATA
>OZ024747.1:73610983-73618483 GCA_964016885.1 Eledone cirrhosa
AATCCTCCACAGATGGTGTGTACATCATCGAGACAACCAAAAGGAAACACGTATTTTATGGGCCTTTATGCCGATTCCCTCCTAGTAGTATTCTGAAATGGGCGTACTAATTTACATATAATTAGCACTCGTGTTAGTAGTTAATTAAGTTATATGTGTATAATAGTTTTTCAATAATTTATATATATATATATATATAACGTATACGCAAAGAGATGTCAGTTCGAAGCAGAATTTAATTCATTCACCTTATTACTGACTTCCTTTGACATAACTGTCAGTGGTAGTATTTACCAATTACATATAAAAGTATTATTCACATTCAGTTCTACCATTTCTATTGTTATTATAATCATATGAATGTATTCTTCCATCCCACCCCACTAAAATCTCTTCCATTGAATGTTATTAGAACAATATTAATTACCAAAAGGGTAATCATTAGAACAATATATCAAAATACTATTGAAGCGTAACTATATATTTCAATTGCTTATATAATGCAAGTAGAATTATGTTGTTGTTTCGTTATACATTATTCTAATCAATTTGCTGTGGGGGGTATTTTATCAGTTCTCAGTAGATCTCTTCTGACGAGAAAGAGTCGCAGATAGTTTATAGCGATACAGCCATCAGATATGGTAGTTAGTTGCGATATAAGTTGGTGCCTGTCAGAGCAGTAATGTTTGTAATTGAACATGTGGCAGTAGAGAATTCTCCCGCTCTTGGCCTCTTGCTGTTATCGGAGGGGGAGTTGACTGCCCATAAATGCGAGCCCCGGGAAGTGGACTAGCTGTTCTAGTAGGTTTCTCTTGCCATCCACCAGGGCAATATATTCTCCATTCCCGTTGGCTAGGACCACCAAGGGGACTGAACCCAAAATTTCATTTATGATAGTGGCGTGTTGATTTGATTTACTTTCATAATCATATATACGTACATATACGCATGAATGAATACATACATACCTGTGATGAATATGAATGCGAATCTGATGGGAAAAAAGTCATAGCTTAATATATTAAAACAGCTAATTTACTTTCGCTGAACAACTGTAGCATTGTTTTCTGGGAAACTACTAAGATCTCAGATTTTCAAAGTTAAACATAAATCTAAATTGCAGAATTACATACCCCATTTACGACATGAGTTTTATTTCTTCATTTCTCAAGAGATATTGCCAGTCGACAGAATTCTTTATCACGTTTAACATTCCATTATTAATAGTAAATAATTGATATCGCAACGCTGACATTACTTCCAAATCTTTTAAGATAAATCGTTAATAGTAAATTGAAAGGTAGGTAGTAGTGAAGGATAATTGAACATTTGACGAGACAGCCGGTTGCGTGCACAAGCTGTAGCCAAATAGTTAACGAATATAACGTGACAAAGGATTTGGCTGTCTGCTACGGTTCCTTTTTATTCATCGGAAATAGAATAAATCCTTCTCGCCAGCTGGCAGAAAATCTTACCTTTATATTTACATATATCTATATACAGTGTATATATATATATATATATATATATATATATATATATATATATATATATATATATATATATATACACACGCACACACATACACACACAAGCACACACACACACACATATATAATGTTTATGCATGGATATGATGTGTGGGTGTATGTATATGCATGTGTGTGTGTATTTGTGTGTTTGTGTAATTTGTGTTTCTAAATTGTGTATCGGTATGGTAGCTTTACTTACCCGTAATTTCTAAAATATTTCTGCAGATAATGATATTGTTAAATCAACACGAATCATTGTGAGATATATAATAAGCTGGTACAATTCAGATAGAAATCTCTCTCTCTCTCTCTCTCTCTCTCTCTCTCTCTCTCTATATATATATATATATATATATATATATATATATATATATATATATATATATATATATATATAGTAATAATAATAAATTTGAAGACTAAAATCCAAAGAGGGCTCGATAAGGATAAATATATATCAAATATATAAGAACCGTAGAGCAATTATTTATTAAAATAGCAGATTAAAGTATAAGCAAAGAATCGCCGCTTTCACCCTTAACTTTTCACACTGAAACTCAGAAGATCCCGTTAAGGGTGACAGGACCGATTCTTTGCTTAAACTTTAATCTGTTATTTTAATATATATATATATATATATAAGTTATAAGAATCAAAGTTCTGATCAAATCATTTATATGCTTACAATTGTTTCCTCCAAACCGAGGTTTGGATCTTCGGAGCAATTTATTAATGGATGATCACATATATGACCTCATTTTCAACCCAAGAGACATACAGATACATATGCAAACATTGTTGCTTGGTAGGTCGACAACCAATATAATATTTAGTGCGGCAGTATACATTTAAAGGTTGCATTCATATCCAAAGAGGATAAAATCAAAAATTAAGGTTAAAGATATCGCATTAATTTCATGTATTTTAACCTTAATTTTTGATTTAACCTCTTTGGATATGAATGTAACCTTTAAATGTATACTGCCGCACTAAATATTATATTGGTTGTCGACCTACCAAGCAACAATGTTTGCATATGTATCTGTATGTCTCTTGGGTTGAAAATGAGGTCATATATGTGATCATCCATTAATAAATTGCTCCGAAGAATCCAAACCTCGGTTTGGAGGAAACAATTGTAAGCATATACATGATTTGATCAGAACTTTGATTCTTATAACTTATATATAACTGCTCTGTTAAACATCTGATGTTAGTACATTGAGCTATTTAACTTACTGGTAATAAGGTAGTAATATATTACTGCCTATCACTATTTAGGGTTTGTAAAAATATATATAACTACAAAAGGTTTTTGTATTTGCATAACCATAAATAGTATCCTTAATACTATATATATATATATATATATATATATATATATATATATATATATATATATATATATATTTATGTGTGTGTGTGTGTGTATAAAGGTAATATTTGAGGTAATATTTGACAAATAAAACAATAAAAATAATGTTGGTTTTTTTACCAATTATATTTCATTATAATACTGTGGATTGGCATAGAGTTATGGCCCTTTCCATTCTGATTTCAAATCCCACCGAGGCTAACTTTGCCTTTCATCCTTACGGAGTCGATAAAATAAAGTACCAGTAATGCACTGGTTAATTGCTGGCCTTGTGCCAAACGTAGAAACAATTATAATACTGTAGAAGCAAGAGGTCGAGATCTCTAACACATTTGCCAGTTGGTGGTTTTGAGGAGAGTTTTGTACACCTTTCTCTTTCTCTCTCTCTATCTCTCTTTCTTTCTCTGTTTCACCCTCTCTCTCTACACACACACGCACACACACACATATCTATATCTATATGTATATATATATTTGAGTCGTGCTATCTGTATATCTATCTATCAATCTATCTCACCCCACCCTCTTTATCGCCCACGAACACATACATGCATATACACACATATTAGACATAAAGTCAGGCTTTCTATCTTGGATATATATCCGGACACTGGACAGACACGTTGTAGATAAAGAGATAGACTATTTTCCTTACATCAGTATAGATGGAAGTGTCTACCGAAGCCATCTTAGTGAGATGTTTCATATGAATAACAGACTGAATGGACAGAGTGTGGCAGTGGCAATGCAGAATGGTGTGTTTGCAGCAGTTGCTCTAAGATATGTAGAGAAATAATAGGTTTTATTATGATGACCTTGAGAATATTAAAGCAATAATTTCAACATGATACCGTCTATTGTTGAGAATAAGAATGAGAATCACTATTAGCAGGATTGCTCGGTTTCAATGTAAACAGGGAATAATCAAATATACTTGGTTGTCATTTGAATAAGAGATATGAGATCTTGCAACAAGTGAATATGTTAATAGTAGTAGTAGTAGTAGTAGTAGTAGTAGTAGTAGTACTACTACTACTACTACTACTACTACTACTACTACTACTACTACTACTACTACTACTACTACTACTACTACTGCTGCTGCTGCTCTGCTGCTACTGCTACTACTACTACTACAACTACTACTACTACTACTACTACTACTACTACTACTACTAGAGAAACATCGGTTATGAAAATATTATTTATTTAGAAAACCATTGAAATTATTTTAGCAACGTGAAAAATAAGAATCAATATTTTTTTCGAAATTTGATTTGAATATTTAACTGGTTCTTGTGCGCCTCCTCCCACACATGGAATCGTATTTTCTTTAAAATCTTAGCAGAGAAGAATACATACTTCAACAGTGTGTCCATATTTAACTAGGAATTAAGTTCACACGTTTGTTGCCAGTTTATCTGTGTTTCAATCAGAATTGCACTATTCCGCAATTTCAAAAGATTTAATTCACGGGATTGTGTCATTTTTCTTTATTATTTGGTAGTTATACTGGCAGGGGTGGTATAAGTGGCTTTCTCTGTCCTCGGAGACTGAAGAGTCTGTTATTTTTAAATTGCAGTAGTTTTATTCCTCTGCTAAAAGAAAGTTTCAAACCGTTGACCTTCTGAACAAGAAGGACAGGACATTCATGCGGAGCATTGTGGGTGGTAATGAACATAAGTTAGTGAGAGGAGGAGAGAGTATATTAACTGAGTGCTTGTAGCATGATGTTCTGCAGAGACAATTGTATAAATGATAGAGGAGACAGGGAATCCAGAGAAGGATCGAAAGTGAGAAGATGGAAAGTCAAAGAGGCACAGAGAACGAATCAACAGCCAATATTTGAGTGGTACTTATCGATCTGGTAAAAATGAAATCAAAGTTGACCTCGGTGCGATTTGAACTCAAAGAACAGAGAGCCGGTACGAATACCGCAAATCATTCTATCAGACATTCTAACGATTTTGTCAATTCGCTGCCTGAGAGCCATGGCTGATCTGTCTTTAATCTTAGGGTTACTTTAACAGGGCTGACTAAACAATAAACACAAAAGCAACAGTAAAATAATAGCAACAGCAAAAGTATAAAAAAGTATAACAACAACAACAACAATAAATAAATGTATAAATATAACGTCAAATAGTCTTTAGTAGGTCTCTAATCCCAAGTGAGTGATAGATATCAGGAAGAGGAGTATGAGAAGAAAGGGATTATCACTTTTGCAAACGATTTGTATTTGATTTAAAGCTGTTGATTGTTTGATATCTAACATCTGCAGCTACGATCAATTTCTTTATAGTAAAAACATGCCATAAACATATTACGTGGAGTATTCCAACTGAACCAAACATATATATACACACATACACCTTCCTGCTTTAGCACACATACACAACCATAATCACGAACATACACTACGTTGACAATCACAGCTTCAAATAATAGCTCTAGGAAAGCCATGAAGGAAAGCACATTTTTCTTACTTTGATTTTGAAAGTAGGTTTATAATTATTCATTTTCATCATACTTTTGTAGCAGTCTCGGTGGCCTAGTTGGACGAATTATAAACGGTGGTGATTCTTGGGCGGGTGTAGGGTCCCTGGACAAACTTTTCAGTTTTTTTTCCTATGGGTTGTAAAATAAAAGCTGATATCGATTGCATGTACTTCTCGACTAGGATTGAACCCAATACCATGATCTCCACCGTCTATAGTACCTACCACTAGCCCACAGAGACAACTACAAAAATGTTGTGCTTTAGCAAAGGATATCTTAAAATATCGCATGTGATTGTATTTCGTGTGAACCTCATTATTTTAGAATTTCTTGAAGTGGTCATGTTTGTGTAGTTTTCTTGTTGTATACTGAAGTTTGTAAAATAATAAGAATGTGGTGTTGACGTGGATAGAGAAGCATTGCTTAATTACGTAGCTTATAGCTGTCAGTGATACGACCCGACCCTGCTATCTCTTTACACGATGAAAGCTATATATCTTGGAAAGGAACAGAGCTCAATTTATGAGGACGTTTCTTTATATATTTATTCATCGCTATCTATCTAAATTTATTTATTCATTTATTTAAAGCAATATATTTGTCAATGAAGGAGAAACAGTGACTTTGACATATTTTAAATGAGTAATATTTAAAACAGATGTAACTCCTCTGAAAATATTCAAGGACGACATGGTGATATTAGATCCTTGTGTTAGTGTGCATGTTATATCTCTGTGTCTCTGTATGAGTGCGTATATGTGCGTATGTATGTGTGTGCTGAATGTATATATGCAAATAATTGAGTCAGTAAGAGAAGTAGGTAATGCAGTCCCACCAATTCCCTACATTGGTGACATTCATGTAGTTGATATATATATATCCTTGAAATATGCAGACAAGCGATGATGGAAAGGGTAATGATGGCCTAACGTAAATCCTTTCAACATATTAAACACTTTAGATTGGCCTTAGGCAACATGTTAGGTCTTCAATTCAAAAAGTAAGACCCAATCGAAACTTTAGTTGGCGCTTTAACATCGATTAATCTCAGTCATCTGTAACACTACATTACAAACGTGAGATATTTATTTGTATGAGGCCACGAATTGGCAGAGTCGCTAGAATATCAGATAGATTGCTTTGCGACAATGATCCCGCCTCTCTGAGTTCAGAGATAAAATCACGCCGAGGACAATTTTGCCTTTCATCCTTCTTCTATTTCTCTCTTTTTCTTTCTTTTTTTTTCCTCTGAGGAGCATCGGCTCTGCTATGACATGGAGATAGATATGCTCCACTTGGTTTCACATATTCGATACATCGTTTGTTAATACGGCGACTTTGTAGTTCTATCATGTCGTATTCACTAATGTAGAGAATCCCTGATATAATGTCTGACAAAACAACCAATATTTACCTTTCCATTGAGCTTGTTTGAACTAGTCTAGTTACAATTATCCGTTTCCTATGGTTATGTAAACACTATACATGTAGACAAATATAATTTAGCTTTAGAACAATTATGCATAGAACTGCAAGTTAAATGGCATAATTATCGAATAAAACACAATACGTTTAATATAATCAGGTGATCAGTGTTTAAGTATATACACATGTTACATTATGTGTGTATATATATATATATATATATACATGTATGTATGTACGTATAATAACAGGTCGCTCTTCAGCGTTACTGATAACATGTAACCCAGTATAACCTTGGCATGGTCGAGTCGTAGGCGACTAAATCAGCAACCCCACTAAACATGCTTGGTGAGGAGGGTGAACTTGGACACACTGCCGGATGAAAAACAAAACCCGTCAAAGGACGGAGGAACTCAGGCGAGTCAACGGCCATCTAATAAAGTTTTACTTATTTAAGCTCATGGTTAAGTATCAAGCGATGGCATTACTCGAAATCGAGCTGCAGCTATCATCATGTACATATATTTGTATGTTTGTATGTATTTATGTACGTGACGTATTATCTTCGTTTTTTTCGTTCATTGCCAGAGAACGTCTCTATGAACCACCTATGAGAACATTAGTCTACGACCTCTTATACCATAAACGTGATTCTGTCTGCGCGTAAAT
>OZ024747.1:73623483-73625983 GCA_964016885.1 Eledone cirrhosa
GGTGGTACCGTGTTTAGGTTGACTGACGAGGTGGTACCGTGTTTAGGTTGACTGACGAGGTGGTACCGTGTTTAAGTTGACTGACGAGGTGGTACCGTGTTTAAGTTGACTGACGAGGTGGTACCGTGTTTAGGTTGACTGACGAGGTGGTACCGTGTTTAAGTTGACTGACGAGGTGGTACCGTGTTTAGGTTGACTGACGAGGTGGTACCGTGTTTAGGTTGACTGACGAGGTGGTACCGTGTTTAGGTTGACTGACGAGGTGGTACCGTGTTTAGGTTGACTGACGAGGTGGTACCGTGTTTAGGTTGACTGACGAGGTGGTACCGTGTTTAAGTTGACTGACGAGGTGGTACCGTGTTTAGGTTGACTGAGGTGGTGGTACCGTGTTTAAGTTGACTGACGAGGTGGTACCGTGTTTAGGTTGAGTGACGAGCTGGTACCGTGTTTAAGTTGACTGACGCGGTGGTACCGTGTTTAAGTTGACTGACGAGGTGGTACCGTGTTCAGGTTGACTGACGAGGTGGTACCGTGTTTAAGTTGACTGACGAGGTGCTACCGTGTTTAAGTTGACTGACGAGGTGGTACCGTGTTTAGGTTGACTGACGAGGTGGTACCGTGTTTAGGTTGACTGACGAGGTGCTACCGTGTTTAGGTTGACTGACGAGGTGCTACCCTCCGTTTTTCCGTTGCTTCTATTTGTATTTTCTTTGTACTGTACTATTTGAAAGACTTAGCCATGCAGGAGTTTTTGAAACTATATATATATATATATATATATATATATATATATATATACTCTCTGGCGCCCGGCTAGATATACCGGCATTTTATCTTTTCAGGAATCCCCCCTACACTCTAGTGCAAAGGTACCGCACGTCCTCTCAAGTCAGCGGGGTGGGGGCAGGGAGCGGTAACGTGCTCTGATGTTAGGTTTGAATAGTTTTTAGCATTCCCCAGATCAGCAGCCAGTACGTTAAAGCAAATTGATAGTTACAACAATAAAGGCTGAACAGAGAACACATTTTTTAACAAACAATAATTTGTACAACCATAATGGAAATTCCAAGTAACAGAAAATATTTAAATTACATTGTTAGAGCCTCAGAGTATACAATATTTTTTGTTCGGCCGTCCGGGCAAAGATGAAGATATTGTTTGGTGAACTCACCCTAGAGCATCCTACATACAATTGATCATGGCAGAATCATTGATGTAGACGTTGACCTCTGGACACTCCTGTCAGGAGCAGGTAAGCTGTAGTGACTTAGAGGCCTATCGCCAATCTCCATGACACTGTTTTCAACACAAATGAGCGCCTCATTGTAAACGACATCGTATTTTACGTTCGGATTGTGTCTGCGTGTGCGGGGAAGGATGCCCTCAGCTAGACTTTCGTGGTGGTTGTTCCACATTGCGAGAGGGTCGGCGAGATCGCAGTTGTGCAGCATAATAGCAAAAGGTTTTCGCAGCTGAGAAGGGACTTTAGCAGTTGCTGCATCTTGCAGGGTGAGGTACCAATGGCTGTCATCGTGTAACATACCACGCATCTAGCAAGCCAAATGGTAAGTGGAAAATTGATGTCCATTGATGATTCTCAGATCTTGGAGAGACTGTGATCCTCTAACCTCGAACAGTAACAATGACGATAAGCCATCTGTGCTTTCGTGAAATGAATAGGTTTTTGTTTTTGTGTATGCAAAACTATCTGTACACGAATATATATATATTAAAATTACAGATTAAAGTTTGAGCAAAGAATCGCTGCTTTCACCCTTAACGGGATCTTCTGAAACTATAAAAATCAGTCTAATGAAGGCACTCAGACATACAGAGACATATTATAAGGGCGCTACGTTATAGCTATGTATCTATCTAAAAAGACAGACTAAAAAAAAGAGGGGAATGGTGTGCGACGTCATAAGAAAAAGTGAGGAATGACGTATAACCGGAAGTGTTGCATTTGAAATTTTAAAGAAGTGAATATTTAAATAATGTCTTTAATCTTTTAACAAAATTCAGTAGACAAAAGTACCCTCACTTTTTTACTTGGAAAAAGTTACATCTATGGTGCAAATTTGGTGGTATTTGAGCCAACCGTTTGGCGGAAAGTTTGTTACCTACATACGGCCGTCAGCTTTATAGTATATATATATATATATATATATATATATATATATATATATATATAGTATAAAGATACTTTTTATGGTTATGTATATACTAAAACCTTTTATAGTTATATATATTTTAAACCCTAAATAGAGAAAGACAGTAATTTATTACTACCTTATTACCAGTAAGATAAATAGCTCAATGTAATAACATCAGTTGTTCTACAGAGCAGTTATATAGAAATTACATGAATCAAAGTTCTGTTCAAACCATTTATTCGCTTACAATTGTTTCTTCCAAACCGAGGTTTGGAGTCTTCGGAGCAATTTTTCAATGATTGTTTACATACATGACCTCCTTTCCAACACAAGAGACATACAGAAAC
>OZ024747.1:73630983-73658483 GCA_964016885.1 Eledone cirrhosa
GCATGTGTGTGCATATGAGTATGTGTATATATATAGATAGATGCTTGTATATACTTCAACACATCCATGCAACTACACACTCCTATATAATTATGTATCTAGTTCATTCAATCGCTCCTAGATTGCATGTAGCAAACGATAAGAGTAATGCTTCCGCTTTATTTCTATACGCGCCTTAATGAAGCAGGATTGGATGTTGTTAGCCAAGCAGAACATTTTTCATATTGCTTAGATTATTGATTAGCCATGTCCAGTAAGAGCAGTTCACATTGTAAACTAGACGCTGCATGTGTTAAATGTTCATTGAAAGCACGTGAAACTGTGTTAGGTTGTGTAGTGACTCCAGGTTTCTAAAATAAACAGTAACAGCAGGACGGCTGTAGATCATTCGAGATCATTCAATTAAATTATTTCATGTTTATTACATTTATCTTGTACATAATTGAATCTATTTATCCATATCCTTTTTCTTTCTGTCTGTATTGTTATTTCTCTATCTATCTATCTATCTATCTATCTATCTATCTATCTATCTATCTATCTATCTATCTATCTATCTATCTATCTATCTGTCTGTAAATAGCCTCAATATCACCGGGTATCTCTCCTGTCACCATAGCCAATACTTCACCTCGAAGTCCGGTCTTCTACGTATTGATGATAATTACTAACAAACTACAAAGTCTAGTCGCAACAGAGAATGTTTTCTTCCACGAGACGCTTCTATACAAACACACCGTCAACCCTATGCCAGCCAGTTCCCTCGTCTGATTGGCATGACGTCATCCAGAAATACTAACCTCTAACTTACAGATGTACTATTTCCTTCCTCTCACTATTATACAGCAGTTGGGGGTAGGTTTCTGTTGTTCGGAGTATGGTAGTCTCGTATTCCCTTCTCTTGGGCATTAGAACAAACGTATTACTCCCCGAGTTCCTAAACCTGAAACTAGATTATTAACCATCTTGCAAGCAACAACCCTGAGCACCCTTTTGAATTCCATGTGTCTAAGACTCGTGTACATGCGTATAAAGTCAGAAAACAGCACAGCTCCCGTGACTTTCGGAAAATACTTTTTCACGCTCAGAGTTGTTGAAGCATGGAACAAACTACCTGCATCAGCTGTTAGCTGCTGAGACACTGCATCCTTTAAAACCTCCATGCTTCCTGAGATTCACCAACACTATAACTGATATTCCCCTTCCATACACACACACACATGTATATCATGACTCGTACACTGTTCACTTTCCTGACATTTGTACATTATTCTATGTACTATACATGCACCTTTGATGAGTTGTAGTGCACCTGAGCACTGTACACAATCATTTCATTATTATTATTATTTATTAAACTCTACATCATTTCTTCCTCCCTATACTGAGATCTTTCTGAAATCATCACTCTGTACATTTACTTCCTCCAGTCGTCTTCTTATACCATTGATCTCCGAGGGCATGTGATGCCCATGCGCACAGCTGTTTAGCAAATGAAACTATTGAATAAAAACTCCTACATTTTCCCCTCCCTCTGATTATTTTACGCAACTCACTTCCTTATTCATTTAATTAGTCACTCCAATACTCAGTCCCTCACACAGTTTTGTCATTCATTTATTCAGTCAGATACGATAACGCGTGCACACACACAGACACATACACACACATAAACATACACATACACACACACACACACGCACACACACATACAGACATATTACACATATACACATACACAAACACATACATACACAAACACAGGCGCACCAATCACATCAACCGCACGCCCTACACCCTCTTTCTCCATCTTCAACTTACAAACTAATCCACACACATCGAGGTTTTACATTGTTTTCTACCTTCAATATATGTTTATTGAAATCTATATCGATCGCTGCTATTCAATGTTATTGTGGAGACGGCGTTACTAAGGGACGCCATATCGATGTATCTACATTGTAAACATCCATTATATGAATGTATACTGCACTAGCTAACCTGCTAGCGGAAAAAGTAGGACTGATCTCGCTGTAGGAGGTCCCGGTTGATATGCCCCACATGAAGATGTAGTCTTGCTTCAAGGACATCACACATTCATATCAATAATATCAATAATCGAGTGCAGAGTTGAGTAAATATTGTTCTAGGTTCGTGTGATCATTGCTCTCTATATGTCAATGTTGACTCAAATATTAGTTGCTCATTCCTACACAATACCAGTATTTCATTGATATAACCTGTATTGTTAATATTGGTTTTCTCTCATCGATACAATACTACAACAGTGTAAGGGAGTAGCATATTAGATGGATCTGAGCTTGGTATATTACTGACAATATTTGAACCAAGGCAGGAAAAATATTAAGTTGACTGCGGTGGTGTTTGAACTTGGAACGTATTAATGAGCAGGGTTCCATAATGTCTGGTGGGGTCGTTGGGAGGTCGTCTTGATATTCTACATTTCTAGGACAATTTGAAACCTGGTGGAGCCCAGTACTCTCCAGGTCTGAATATAGCAGATTTCTTCCAGAGAGGGATAACTAGTGAGGGAATGGAGGTGGAATATAGAGAAAGAATCGACCTCAGTTCTGCTACTTTTTTTCTCGACCTTGAATGGATGAAAGGTAATGTTTACCGTGATGGGATTTGAACTCAAAGAACAGAGAGCCGGAACAAAGGTCGTAGATCATTCTATCTGACGTTCGAACGACTCTAACAATTTGCCGCCTTATTAAAGTGAAATTAAATAGTGCAAAGATTGGTCTGCTGTTGGTTTGTGTCGTTTCATTGCCTTAAAACCATAAATGTTACAATCTAGTAGTCTCACTTGTAAAGATGCGAAGAAATTTAAACATCTCTCTCCACATAGAATTCGAACCTGTTAAAGCTATTAATCTTATAATTGTTTGTACTTTTGGCACAAGGCCAGCAATTATCCCACTGCATTACTAGTACTTTATTTTGTCGACTCCGTAAGGATGAAAGGCAAAGTTAACCTTGGCAGGATTTTAACTCAGATCATAAAAGGCCGTAACTCTATGCTGCAAAGTTATTAATCTTATAATTGTTTCTACTATTAGCACAAGTCCAGCAATTACCCAGTACATTACTGGTACTTTATTTTATCGACCCCGTAAGGATGAAAGGCAAAGTTAACCTCGGCGGTTATTAATCTTATAATTGTTTCTACTTTAGGCACAAGGCCAGCAATTACCCAGTACATTGCTGGTACTTTATTTTATCGACCCAGTAAGGATGAAAGGCAAAGTCAACCTCGGCGGGATTAATCTTATAATACCTGTTAATTATATTTGATATAATTATGCATAAAATTAAATAATTTGCGGTAAAATGCAATGTAATGGCAACAGTTGATTCGATCCTCTGAGTTATGTAATAATATAATACATTCCCTACTTCACTAATATATTTTCGTCTCTGCAATATCTGAAGTATCCAATTTTATAATATACTAGCAGTGGTACCTGGCGTTGCACGGGATAAGCTATTTTGGAACGCGGGCCGCCAACAGACCTATTCGTGGAAAAACTGCATGCCTGGACAATATGTAAAGAAAATAAACCGAATACTCTGATGGTTGGATAATCTTTAAGATTTTCCTCGATGAAGCAGGAAAAATGCAGGTTTTCACCCAATGAGGACCCTAGGGGATCAAGAAAATGAATTCTTTTTATGTGCATAATATGCCTTTAAATTTCGGGAAGATCGGCTAGACGTAACGCCTCCAAAAAGCCATAAAAAGCTGAAAAAATTAAGTTTTTCACCTAATGCGGGTCCTAGGCTTTAAAAAAGTTGGTTTTTCTTTGCTCCCGGTATGAAGAAGAGAGTGACTAATACATAGTTACAATTTCAAGGAAATCGGTCTGACGTAACGCCTTAAAAAACCTCTAAAAAGCAAAAAAAAAACGCAGTTTTCACCTAATGCGGGCATAAGAACCCCTGAACATAAGTAATATACATGTAAAGTTTGAAAAAAATCGGTTGGGTACTTCTCGAGTTTTAGGGATTCAAACCCACAGAAACGCGCGCGTGCGCACACACACACACACACACACACACACACACACACACACACACACACACACACACACACACACACACACACACACACACACACACACACACACGTACACACATACACACGCACACACACACACACGCACACACACACACACATACATCCTCAGGTTTATATATATAAATGAAAATAAGGCCGTTATTGTTCCAATCAGTCCACAAAACACTGTGCAAAAAGGAAACGCCATCCTGTACGCATGACCGCTGCTAAACCAACCTTCGACCCACACACTGCATTCGGCATATCGGACTATATGATATAGTATAATATGAATTTTGGTTAGGTACAAATTCTTTAATTTATAGGAAATGTGAAGACAGAAGACAAATCAAATATAGGAACCCGAAATATCCATGTCATTTCCAAATGTACTCAGTAACATGAGACCATGATGGACATGTGAGGGAAATTAAATATTAGGATGTTGGATTTAAGATGTGGTCGTAGGTTTACTTCCAGACATGCGAAAAATGTCATCAATCATTCGAATTAAAAATCACCACTTTGAACTTGGGATCATGTTCGGAAGTAATTCTGTTGCAAGTGCCCCTGTCTGGTCACATGTTTGAGGCCCTTTTCCTCCCTACATTACATCTGCCAGGGAAGCCCCGAAAAAGTCTTGTACCCTGTTGTTCCATCACCGAAGGAACAGTAACAATATGTAATGCATTAATTCAGCTCTGTAGTAACTCGGTTGTAATCAATATCCTATCTCAAAATATTTGTGATAAATAGCATATTGAACGATATATATATATAACTATCATATAACATTGAATACATTAATACCTTCTACTCAGAATATAGATTGCATTCTCACTGGAGAAAATCACACACACGCGCACACACACACACACACACACACACACATATATGTATACATTAAAAGACACACAAAAACACATATACTCACGATTGCTTATACGAAGTTACTAGCAAACACGAAGAAATGCACAAACAAACGGTTCTGTGTGTGTGTGTGTGCCTCTACTTCTGCATGGATTGATGGATGCATGTGTGCGCTACTGTCAGACGTGTGCATGTGTGTATATGTGTGTATGTTATAAAGCTACAAACAGCAAAGTTATCACATTTCAAACTCATTAATATCAACTATTCGATATCATTATGGTCAAATATTTACAGCAGACCAATAATGAACAGCGTTGCCATATAAAGCTCTATTAGCTTTTAGCACATATGATATAAAATCCATTAGTAATATATTATATATAGACCAACTGGAAGTGGTTAAATTTAAAGTAAACAATCGCTTAGATGAGAGTCGGAGTTGGCAATTTCATTCAGAAAACTGCATTCACTGTCACCGACCTGAGCCATTCATCCCTCTTCTATTGTTTCTCTCTGGCACTTAGTCCTACCCATATATTTAGCTTCCGCCATGTCAACCCCTTTCTTTTACTCCACTCAGCATATCTACAACACATCCGAAATTAGCTCCGTATTTACTAACTTACAGCGAAGGAAATAACCACCATGTTTTTTTTTCTCACCAAGATCAAAATTTTATATATGTATATACCCTCTAGGTTTTATGTCAATTAAGCATATTAACATATTCTGTGGCTTAGTTGTGCTTCGGCATACCATCAACATTGTCTCTGGATCGCTGATAATACTGTAGATCTTGGTGTATTTGTTATTGTTGTTGTTTAACAGCATGTAGCCACTGATCGTGATGTGTCATAATTCAGCAAAACACTTTCACTCTACGTTTCATTCAGTTTCAGCTGGGAGTTACGTTTAAGAACGACTGCTTTCTTGTCCAGGTGCGAGTCGTGTAAGCTTGGTCGATTGATGCTGAGTTAATCAATATAAGCACCGATCTGGTGAGTCTCCCGGCTTGGGAGTGACTACGGAATTTTTGTGGAGATTTAGATCTGTGACTGCACCTTCCAATGAACCCGTTTTCCAAGACAGCTAGATGAGATTTCGTAATTATTTAGCTGGTGGTTCTAGGCTGTCGATCGACTGTACAGGCGAATACTTGATAGCTTATCAAACTGCAGATTGAATAGAAACCTGACCAAAAACAACTCATTAGCAAAACAAATAACACCAACCTAAAAGTAACAACCTCAATGAGTTACATTATGAGGTAGAGTGAGAGATTCCGATGTTTCGGACAATTTGTCATTTGTCAAGATAAATTATAGATAGGTAGGGTGAGGAGAAGAGAAAAAGTATTTGAATAAAGAACGTGTGCAAGTTATCCAGGCAACATTGCAAACATCGACACTCTGTAAAGAAGAGAGCGTGTGACGTATGGGGGCTTACGCAGAAGGAAAAATAGTAAAAAGCCTAGAGTGTATGAGTGTGTGTAGTATATAGTAGCAATATGATGTGAGGTGATATACATATGATAATATGTATGTCTGTATAAGAATGTAAAGAGTGAAAATTGCTTCGGTGTAAACAAAATATGTGTGAGTTAGGGGACAGAATCCTTCGAGCTATGACCAATCCCACTTTAAGTTTCCAGCATTTGTATTGCCCAATACGTCGCATGCTTTTAAATGTTTTTTATATTAGCATATTACTACTATCTTTAGTAAGTTGAGTGACTGCGTAATGTTTTCCGACTAGCTCATAAACTGTTATGTTTTTACGTTGTTGTGTTTGCGTCAAATGATTATGAGAAGGATGTCTGTAGGGAAAATTATATTATATTTTAATATCGGTTCCAATCTGAAATAATTCAGAATATTTCTCCTTCATTCCTCACACTCTCTATGTTTCCTCCATTTCTAATCAATTTGATGGCCTTCAAGTGTAATATTATAGCGTAATCAGTGTCATGACCTACAATGCTTATTTCAATAAGTTTGATTGTTATCACTAATGTTATGCATTGTATCGAAGACAAAAAAAAAATCAATACTGAAATACCAGATATTTATCAACTGCAATGACCATCGACGATATTATAACTTTTAATAATATAATTCGCGAGGAACGTATGCATGATAGTATATTATCACATCAACTACCGATAGAAACAATTCTGCTATGCAGTTACATCCATTTGTATTCTAATCTGAGATCAAATCCTACTGGAGTAAAGTTTGTATTTTATTTTTCTGGAGTCCAAGCAATGGATTGCTGGAATCAAAATCTACTCTACTCTGTCACTCCAGTCCTTGTGTCTCTGATAAAAATCAATATTATATTCCAGAAAGGGAGTCAATTTGATAAGACCGGTGAGAGGAAATCATTGCAGTATTTAGTTAGGTCATTTGTATTCTGATTTAAAATCCCACTTGGATTGATTTTATCTGCCTTGTTTTGAAGCCAATGTGTTTAGTATGAATGAAGTATTCGGTTTATTTCAATTCCCAGCTTCACCCGACACATGTGGCTATGTACTATTGATAAAGATCAATATTATTATAATTAACAAAGATGACAGTAGATTTCCAGATGAAATGGTTTGCAATATTAAGTTATATCATTTTTACCCAGAGTTGTCGTATGATTTCGAAGACTATGATTCTGGTGTAATACTGAGGTATACTGAGGTATATATTATCGAGTAATTTTATTTTAGCAATTGACATTTCTTGTGACTATGTTAAAAATGAATATAATTGTTATTTGGTGATTAGTATTACGAATAGAAATTATTTTTCTTACCCTAGAAAGACTCGATAAAGATGAGTGTAGTATTTATTTGCTGTAGTCACTTAAATCAAATTATAAGCCTTCCCGAAAGTTTATGCGTTCGTGGACATTTACAAATATTTAAAGTAATGAATGGTCGAATCGGTAGTGTTGAAAGACATAGAATGTAGCATTTGAGTACATATTTATGTCATATTCCAACCAAGTTGACTTCATTTTTCATCCTCTAGGGATCAAGAAAATAATTGATTGTTTAGTAATATTCGGTTTTTCGCCCCTTCAATATTCGAAATCTGGTAACGAATTATATATCAAACTCATGTAACATGCCTGCGCTTGGAGTTATGATTTGCAGGGGAAAATCGATTAAATCGGCCTCAGCGCATTACTGGTACTTTATTTGATGAGCCCGTAAGGATGAAAGGCAAACCTCGGCGTGATTTGAACTGAGAACTTAAAGGGGTGTAACTCTATGCCTCAAAGCAGGTTGTCCGACTCTCTATCGATACAACCAATCGGTATTCTTTCCATCTGCCCCCAAAATGTATTATTTAGTTGCAATAACATAATGAATAGGTTGTGATATTGTGATCAGTTGCCTTCTATAGTAACAAGAAATGTAAAGTAATTCCGTTAATGTCAGAGCCACTGTTAACAACTTCGGTAAAGAATGCAAGTAGCAGTCTAACTCTTGCATTATGACGAGTTGTGGCGTTGCTCTTTAGTAAGAAACCAGTTTTATTACGTAACACGGCTATCAGATATTGCGTAGCTATCAAATTCCTATGACAATAATAATACTGACAATGGATATGAACACCTTTCCAAGAGAGAAAGTCAATCTAATTATTTTAGTGCCTCCATTTCCCCTAGATGTTTAAAAACTGAGTATTTCACAAAAGCTCACAAGACATTTTATGTGTTTTTGTCTGATGTATATAAAATCAACATGGAGTCTATGTCGACCAACATTGACACTAGTGTTAAATATAAGTTACACCAGCTATAGTGCTTGCTTCCTTTATTATTGTGAATTATAGTGAACCGAAATGAAACTACACAGTTAATCCGAGACAATATGTCGGCAATTTAGTTTATCGACTGACTAACATATAACTCACACGCCAATGAATACACATACATAAAGCCACACATGTAGATATATCTACACAGATACACACATATTTTCACACACGACCCCCATATATATATATATATATATATATATATATATATATATATATATATATATATATATATATATATATATATATATATATATATATATATATATATATATAATATATATACATACATATATATATATATATATATATATATATATTTATTTATTTATATATATATATGTATTTATATTTATATATGTGTATATGTATTCGTATATGCGTGTGTATGTGTATATATATATATATATATATATATATATATATATATATATATATATATATATATATATATGTGTGTGTGTATGTGTGTGTGTGTGTGTGTGTGTGTATCTAAGTTTATTTAAAGTGTATGTTTGTGTTTGTATGTATATACATGTATACATGAACGTTGGGTGCGAGCACACACTGGGATCTGAAGTGTAGATCTCATGTATAAATAAATCTTTAGTAACAGTGAGGTTGTGAAAGCGGAAATTAATAGAGCGATGCTGTCTTTCCGATATAGTTTTAACGTCTGCAACAATACAGTCGATACAATACTGTTCAATACCTACTTTATAATTGTTCTTAACCCTCTCTAATATCGAACAACCTATAACGTACGTTATTTTATTTGTTGCAATGTGTATTTTTATGTTTCACCTTCTGGTTTAATATTCGTATCTGACAGCAATGGAGAGAGTACCAATTGACAGACCGACCGAATAAACTCCCTTAAAGAGGAATGTAGAAATGAAATATGAATGGATGGATGTGCGTATGTATATATGTATGGATGGATGGATGCATGCATGTGTGTGTGTATGTATGTATGTATGTGTATGTATGTATGTATATGTAAACATGTTTATGTGTATGTTTCTTTTCAATCTATCAATAAATCGGCAAACGTTCCTACATGTAATGGATATATACATACATAAATGCGTACATACACATTTACATACACATATA
Organism: Eledone cirrhosa; assembly: GCA_964016885.1. Taxonomy (NCBI): domain Eukaryota; kingdom Metazoa; phylum Mollusca; class Cephalopoda; order Octopoda; family Eledonidae; genus Eledone; species Eledone cirrhosa. The sequence goes on from OZ024747.1 coordinate 73,640,869, forward strand.
CATACATACATGCATACATACATGCATACATATATATATATATATATATATATATATATATACATGTATGCAAGTGTACATACAAAAAAGTCTAGATCAACACAATCTGTGTGTGTGTGTGAATGTTTGTGTGTGTATGTGTTTTTGTCTAAGTGTTTGAAGGCATGTCATTTATGATTAGGCTGTCCGACTCTATAAATATATATAAAGTGTGGATTTGTAAGCATAATACTTATTCTGTGAGGCTGTTTCTCTTAGCCTAATTATATTTTTCACTGCAAAATATAAGATATGTGGTTTCCTGTGATATTGATAAACTGAAACATGTCTGAGGTCCTGAATTTTAAGATTCTATTATTTAATTGAACGATCATAGATTCGTAGAGTCGCATGTTCGCGTTACATATTATATATCGATTTCTTTTGATATATGTATATAAACATATATATATATATATATATGTAAAAGTAAACAGAAATAACAATACAATCGGTACAGTATATGGAAGGGATATATTAGGTTAACGCTTGATATAGCTGGAAGAGGGTCTTAAATTTTCGGACGCTAGTCCTTCATCAGAAGAAAGAATGAGAAATAAGATAGATTGAGGGGACGGGTGGGTTGGAATTGGAAAAAATGTCTTTAGATAAAATATATTTATATAGTTCAAGTAAACGAGAAAACAGATATACAATAAGTCTTATTAGTTTCCCGTTTTACATCGAAAAAGTATTATATATAATTGATTTAGTAAATGGAGCTAAATATATTGTTAGGATTTCGTATTGGCTTTGAAATTAAGAACAGGAAGATGGAATATGTTCCTATTCTGTGGCTGCTCATGTAAGGAATAACTTTTCACATTTCTAATATTTGCAATCTATGGAATATGTTCAATTTTTCTTTCCTGAACATGCAATAGAAAAAATTACATTAGAACTTATATACTATAACGATTCCAGTTGAAATATAAAAGACGACGGGAGGAAATCACGTCGGAGTTGCATCCTGTCAACATATTAAACCTATTTCTAGACAACGTACACAGTTTATTTCTAAGTCTTTTCAATATGATATCTCGCGACATCTCTTCTCTGTTCTGTACTTTTAGTCTCTCTCTGTCTCTCTGTCTCTCTCTCTCACTCTCTCTTTCTGTCCAACTCTCTATCTATCTATCTATCTATCTATCTATCTATCTATCTATCTATGTATCTATCTATCTATCTATCTATCTATCTATCTATCTATCTATCTATCTATCTATCTATCTATCTATCTATCTATCTTCTTACTCTCTCTATTTCAATATATTTATCTCTCACTGCCTATCACTATATATCTACATCTTTTCCTTTTCCTCGGGGCTTTTATGCCTCTTCCACAATTCGTGTTTCCTCTATTCTGCCACTCCAATTTTTATGTCTATTCTTTACGATAAAGAGAACATCCGTCTTACACCTATTTCACATGATTTCTTCAGTTATCCCTGTATATAAGTGCATAACGGCCTATGTATGAGTGTGTGTAAATATGCCTGAGTTCATATACACACATAGAACTCAGTGCAGCGTTGTAGTGGTATTGTTTATGAGGAAGACGGTGTGATTGATCTAGAACATCGGCGCTATTAATAGATGATGACGTAGTTACTACCTGTTGTTCGATCATGCGTTTTACCATGATCAATCAGCTCGCTGATACGATCTTGAAAGTATGAAATACTCTTAAACTCCTCCTACAACTAACTTTTATTTTATTCTCAGTCTTCAAATTAAACATATTATATATATATATATATATATATATATATATATATATATATATATATATATATATATATATATATATATATAGTGACGAAACATAAGTCAATTGCATGAACTCATAATCCTTCATTTACTGCTATATATATTTCGATGATAGCCATTGAATGGCTATGACCTCATCAGGCAGTTAGTCAGTTATTAGATATGCCAGCTCTCTGTTTATAGTGTTGATGATATCAGAGCATTGGTACATATGTATATATATATATATATATATATATATATATATATATATATATATATATAAGAATAATATATGCCGGCACCTGTTTTTACCAAATAATTTCTACTGAACACACACACACACACACGCGCGCGCACACACACACACACACACACACACACACACACACACACACACACACACACACACACACACACACACACACACACACACACACACACACACACACACACACACACACACACACACACACACGCACACACACACACACATACGCCCCCCCCACATATATATATATATATATATAGATGTATGAGCTATTTGACATAAAACGCATTGTTTAAAGTTTCACTGGCAGGACACAATGGACTCTTGATCAACCAGATGACAGGTTCTATCTGTGAATGATTTAACAACTTTTAATTTTGATATTCAATTGACCTCTACTATTGACTCATTCACATAACCTGTGGATCATAGCTTGATTCAAATCGCGTGAAAATGATAGGCTAATCCAGGTCACGTGCACTCAGTAGCGTCAAACAAAATGTGAAGGAAACATTTGATGTCAAGCTGTTTTAATTTTATATTATCTCCTTGAATCAGGCAATGTTGTCTGGTTTCGGGTTAATTCAGAGTGTGTGGTATCTTGTCAGTCATTGCTAACTAATATATCATGTTTGTCAGGTTGGTAGATTGGTGGATTGGTAGTATTAGTAGATTTGTAGTATTTGTAGAGTGGTAGTATTAGTAGAGCGTTGGACAATATAGTTAACGGCATAGAATTACAACCTTTTACATTCTAATTTCAAATCTCGCCGAGGTTGGCTTTTCCTTTCATCCTTAAAAATCAAATAACAGTAACGTACTGGGGTGGTAATAATTGACTTGTCCTGCTCTCACAATTGTTGGCCTTGTGCATGAATCAGAATCCATTATATTGTGTATGTACTGGTAACACATGAATATAATTGGGAGAACATGTATAGCTATTAACAGCTAAACACAGCTTAACAATGTTAAAGGCCGCTCAACAGCTACGTATAGACCAGACATTTTACCTTGAAATATAATACTTCTGATAAAGTAATTCTGACTGAATTCGACTGACTATTAACATACGGTCGTTGTACATGTTTGTATAGAAGAGGCCTCAGAGATCGAAATGTACATTATAAAAGCGGTGAAGAATCCATTGTTAAACGTGAATACTACGTTATCTTCTGATTTTATCATTTTAAGAAAGGAAATATTTGTATATGCAGAATTTAGAAAGAGAGAACAAATATCTCGGGGGTATGCTCTCTGTCTTTTTCTCTCTTACTCTCTGTTTTTCTATCTATCTATCTCTTCCCCTGTCTATCTCACTCCTCGGCAGTAAGTTGATAAAATAGGATTATTCGTTCTGTCGTTCTCCTCTCATTTATATATGTATGTATACATGTATGAATGCGTGTATACCTAAACGCATATATACGCCTCACACACACACACACACACACACACACACACCCACACACACACACACACACACACACACACACACACATATATATATATATATATATACTATTTTACTCTTTTACCTGTTCCAGCCCTCCGGCTTTATATATACATATATACAAACACATACACATATAAGTTTTAAATTAATATATATCACCATTGTATGTATTGTTATCCTGTGTTGTTTTTCCTTGCTGACTTCCCTCATACACATACACACACAATCCCACACATATATACATATGTATGTATGTATGTATGTATGTATGTATGTATGTATGTATGTATGTATGTATGTATGTATGCGACTAAACTGGCTACCCCACCAAGGTTTCTTGGTGAGGAGGGTGACTTTGGACATCCTGCAGGACTAAAAACAAAACCTGTCAAAGGGCAAGGGAGCTCTTAAGAGTCAATAGCCATCCAATATCACCGGGAGAGATGACCCCTTAGCCTTTGTCAAGGCAGAATTCTAGGAGAAGGAAAACTCTGATATAACACCTGCAACCCTGATGGTATCCAATGATGTTGACTTGTTCTTCTTTTTGGTAAATATCATCTTGGTTAAGAGAGTGGGACTGGCTTTGTGCAGTGCCTTTGCTCACTATAAAAGCTTCACAGCACAGGCATTTCTTTATATCTGGAGATCTCTCTGCACTTGTCATCACATGGTACCACGGGCCCTGCACTATGTGTTAATAATGGTCCCAATTGTAGTGTTTGTACCAGAGTTTTCAAGTTGCTGGCTGGACTAAAAAGTCACATTCGTTCAGCGCATCGGTAGGGGTTCTCCTACATGGATATAAAGTAGTGGCCGTACTCGAAAACGAGTTGGCAGCCACCATGTATGTATGTATGTATGTATGTATGTATGGGATTAAGCACTTTTGATTGTTGAATGGAAGTTTCCGTTCAATAATTGATTCGACTTAAAACTGAGTGTTGTACTTAGATGTAATAAATTTCTACTCTATACATTAAAGTATCAAGTACTGAATTGAATAAGGTATTTCTAGTAATTTAACTTGTGTTATCTTATCTATGTATATATGTGTGTGTGTGTCATTGTCTATTTCTGTATGTGTTTAACTGGCTGAATATTTCGTGTCTACGAAATTATCTCCCTTCAGTTATCTTATGTCAATATTTCGTTCTTTCGTATTCTTTCTAAACATCTTCCATTCACACATTATCTCTTTCTTCTCTTACTCTTTTGCTATATTCCTCCCTTTCACTCTCTATTTTTCTCCTCCCACTCTCTCCTTATATTTCTCCCTTTCACTCTCTCCTATATCTCTCATAAGCATTCTATCTCCACATTTCTTTCATCGCTTTATTTCTGTTTCCTTGTTTGATCCCTTACACGTTCTTTATATCAGGTCTCTTCGCATTTTAAATATTACTAATAGTTTCCCCTGTAGCAACATGCTGCATTTAGCATCTGACTTAGACTCTGTAACCCGTCAAACTGATGATTACATGCTGTCAATGTATTGTTTTTAATAGACTTAACATTGAACCCATATTACTTAAAATCTGTGGATTTCTAAATCCCCGAAACAATTCTATTTTTTACTGCTATCAGGACTGAGCTGGCGGTCCGCAAGAATGAGCATCGCTCGTTGGAATGGTTGTCTCCGTGCATCTCACATGTTATGTTCTGAAAGCCAGCTTTTACAATTCTGTCAACAGGAGGCACAACCATTATAATGGACGTGAGATGTGAACATTCTCAATTTTGGTATTTTACACAGTTTCATTTTAAGGAATAGATGACTCGAGTTTCGACATATTTACAGCTTTATTTCTCACTATGACACTTTTCAGTTCTTTACTTATGTTACTCGTCCTGACAAAAATATTTGTAAACAAACACACGCACGCGCGTACACATGACCCATATATACATGCATAAATATAGCATCACAAACACACAGGCATACACATAACCTTCAAATACTTGCATAAACACACAAACATACACACGTACACATGACCCAAAAATATTAGCATACACATACACACACATACGTACTTGCACACACACAACGATCATACATACACACTTACAAACATACGCATACAAGCGCGCGCCCAGACACAAACGTAGATACAACACGTGATATTTCTCAGTTGCCCTCACTAATTCAACAGTTGTCTCCTTTCCCATAATGCACTTTCATATTTTCAATCTCTCACCAACTTCCTGTCCGTTTCTCTCTGTTTCTCACTCTTTCTGTCAATATGTACGTACTCACACAGATACACAAATACACCCCCCACACACACAGACACACACATACACACACACACACTCACACACGCACTCACACAGACACACACAGACACGTATATATGAAAGATATATGTATATTGGTTATGTGTGTGTCTGTATATATATATATTTTATATATATATAATATATATATGTATATATATATGTATATATAAAATATATATATGTATATATATATGTATATATATATATATATGTATATATATGTATACATATGTATATATATGTATATATAAGCATTTATGTATATGTATATATATATATATCAATTCCATCCCGCCTGTCCCCTTAATCTATTTTAGTTCTCATTCTTTCTTCTGATGAAGGACTAGCGTCCGAAACGTTAAGACCCCTTCCTGCTATATCAAGCGTTAACCTAATATATACCTTCCATATACTCTACTGATCCGATTGTGTTGTTATTTCTGTTTACCTTTTACATATGTATATATGTGTGTGTATATATATATAATAGAAAGCGAAAAATCAGTGATGCATCTGAACTCAATTTATTGTGTGTTACAATTGTTTCCCCGGCGGACAGCTCGAGACGCGATCATTGTGTGGATCTGTCTGATTCTGGAGCCGCAGATTCGACGGACACGTCTAATGATTTCGGAGCATATTCACTCACTGGGGTATCTGACCCTTCTGGGCCAGTACCTTCAAAAACTTCATCCACTTCGCGAGTCCTGCAATTGGCCGCTGGTTGTCGACGTCATCATAATTCTGACCATAGGTACCAGTTTGCTGACCATCAGGGCGTTAGCTGTCCCATGTCTGCTACACTTCAATAAATTTGTTTAGCAGATATGGGACAGCTAACGCTGTGTGAAGGCGTGTGGCTGAGTTGTTAGAGAATTGGGTTCAAAATCTTGAGGTCGTGAGTTCGATTCCTGGACTGGGCGATGCGTTATGTCCTTGAGCAAGACACTTTATTTTACGTTGCTCCTTCTACTTGGAGTTGCGATCTATAACTAGTACTAGCAACTGGAAAGACCGACTAAAAACATTGTTTCCTCGGTCCGATTTGACGAAAGTCGATCGATCCACACACACACACATATATATATATATACACGTTCTACCTCATTCCCTGCATGCCTCACATACAAGAGGACGTCTTAGAAATATTATGTCGAGGGTGAAAAGTAAATCTATTTCGACACTTCACATTCCCCAAAGGTAACTTGTCAAATTGGAATATATTCCAACCCACACACATTGTCCCCTCTTTCCTTTTCCTCGTCTCTCTCTCTCTCTCTCTCTCTCTCTCTCTCTCCCTCTCTCTCTCTCACACTCACTCTCTCTCCCCCTCTCCCTCTCTCTCTCATCTCTCTCTACGATTCTTTACTTTTGTCTACATCCCTCAGGCTCCTTTTCTATTAAAGTTTCTGTCATCTTTCTAACTTTTCATCTTTTTTTTACTGACATGAATTGATCACTTACTATGTTTTCTATCCTGGACTTACACACACTCTCTCTCACTCCTTTTTCTCTCACCCTCTCGCTCACTCTTTCTCACTGTTTTCTCTCGCCCTCTCTCTCACTCTTTTCTCTCACCCTCTCTCTCACTCTTTCTCACTGTTTTCTTTCGCCCTCTCTTCCTCTTTTTCTCTTTCTCCCTCACTTTCAGTGTACATGTATATCTTCTGACTTGTACTTCATTATATGTGTGTGTGTATATATATATATATATATATATATATATACATACATACATGTGTGTGTGTGTGTGTGTGTGTGAGTGTGTGTCTGTGTGTATGTGTGTTTGTTTGTGTGTTTGTGTGTGTATGTGCGTCTGATTGTGTTTGCATCTATGTGCGCCTTTATGTGTGCGTGCAGACTCACACATTCATATATAACATCATTGTGATTTATCACACACGCGCGAATCGTATTATCATGTAGCAAAGTATCTCAGCGAGAGATATTTTGAAATACAGGAAAAGAATATTGACAAAGCCAGAGACGGTTCTATATACTTCGACACCGGTTCTAAGGTTGTCTAAGACCCTGCTGAGAAAGCGCAATCGGCTGTTTCTTATCAGATTACAATTAAACACGGGAAATGTATACATAGCTAAATATTTAGGAAGTGAATTCGAAATATATGTTACACGTACTATATAAAAAGTTACTACACAAATTCTACACATATATTCAGATGAAAAAAAAGCGTGTTTTAAAATATCTGTAGGAATGTTTGAATTAATATATATATTCCATGGCGTCGATGTATGAAGAATGTTGACTACTTTTTCCGTTTGGTATATATGAGACTTCTGGGATACGACCGTTCAAATTTCGGCAAGATTTAAGAGTATTTCAAACAGACGGTCTGAGTGTTGTTGTCTCTTGATACTTACAACTGTATTATGTTCTACTACTTGTCTGTTAGAATATGTTTGATGCTTTGTCGGATAAAGGGTTTAACTGTCTTTAGTGATAGTAGGTGTTCCCTCATATCTGTTGTGTTGAGAGTGTTAATGTTCAGATTGAATTTTCACAGATAAATGTCTGTAGGGAATAATTGAGTATAAAGAATGTCTCCGAGAGATGCAAGTCAATAAAAGAGAATGCTTAATAGGTTTATTGAGTAAGAAATAGTGTTAATGATGTAAAGGAAAAAAACGGCTACATCAAATAAATATAGGATGGAGTTTTGCAAAAGATTACTCGGTCAGAATCGTATTGAAACCATATTTTATTGAATTGTATTGTCTTGCAAACTCTCAAAATTGCATATTTATAAAATACACCACTAGTCAAGTTACTGCCTCTCGGGTGGTGTTAGTAACATGCAGACAGAGAAAGGCACTCATCTCCATAAATTCTATGACAGTTCTAAACAACTGAACGACTCAATAATACCTCAGGGAAGAAACGGCGACAAACTAAGTAAATTGATACACAAGACCAATAGTTTCCACTGATGAAACACTTGTGATTTGATGTATAAAGTGATTTGGGTGGCAACATTTTAGTATTGGTTAGAAGACTCAATTTTAATTGTCTTATTCTTTCCTAACACATTCCAGAATTTGGATTGGACTATATATCGACGTTGCTGTGACTATCATTCAAAGTTTAAAAAATCAACCTTATATGCTACCTCTATATAAAGAAAATTTGCACGTTTCAATAACATGCTTCGCCCTTTAAGCACCAGTAATGCACTGGGGTAATTTCTGGCCTTATGGTAAAAGTAGAAACAATTATATATGGACACATTTTGAAGCATACATACATCTTTACGGAACTCGCTTCCAGGCTGCATTATTTACATTTACATTAAAGGATTTAATTTTGGAAAATATCGTTACATAACGGAAATTTTACATCCATGTACGAATATGAATACACAGAATAATGATAACTAATAATTCATAAAACACGAATTGTAATCTTCTTCGACATAATAATCGAGCATAGGCTGTAGCAAACAGTTTTACATTTGCTTCATTTGATTGATAAAACTGCCTAAATACATGTCAGTCTTATTCGTGTACAGCACATTGGCTTTTATGTATTGGTGTATTCCAAACGTAATTATAAATACTGAACAACACACGTTGACATATTGACATCTACATTCCTTATGCCAAGATATATTATATGTGAACATTCTCTTGTACTGCATTAAATGTATTCTGTATTCAAAAAGTTACTGGATGTAGAGTTAAGGTGAATGAATGCTTGAAATGCAAGAGTAGTTAGAACTACTATGTCATACAAAGTATATTCAAAAGAGATATTAATTATAGCTTGGACGTTACTCATTCAAACATGTGGAACCCAAGTCAATGTTTATAGTTTATAATGTAGTATTTAAAATTCATGGGTTTCTTGTGAATTAGGCTAAAATTCCTTTCCTTTTCAGGTCTTGGTTCATAATCAATAAAATCATGGTGGACTAATGTATGAAACATTAACGGCATATGTTTCAAACTGTAGCTACATACCAAACTATTCCACAGGTGTGTGATGAGGTATGCAAGGCGCATAAACGTCTAAACAGTGTAATCAAATACAAAATATAAAATTTGTATAGGTAATCAATATTTCCAAACATGTGGTAATCAAACATGTGTTTTCATTGCACCAAGGAGCATCAGGAGGACAGCTACTTCATTAAGTTTATATTCTTTTTCGACTGGTAAAAATCTACCAAATTATTCTTCGGGCGTCATGTGAACAATCTTATTAAATGAATGACAATAGTACTCCTAACTCTATTAAATGATCATTGAACATAATCTGTGCTCTCTAGCTTTGTTCATATGGCAAATGATATCACTAATTGCATACAAGAGATACTAGATGCGCTTGCTTAACCTGATTGAAACATTTAAAAAAAAAACTTTTTGAATCACGCGATACTATCGAACAAAAAAAATAACCTATAAGATATTCTTGTCTTAGATATTCTGTGTCTGAAAATAAAGAAAATAGGATAATCATGATCAGAACATATTTGATCGTGGATCAGCATGATCACAGCTGACCTATGGTGAAATAAGAAACACTCTGAAAATAAGGAGCATGATTTAGTTGAATGTTTTATCCTTCGCTGTTTCTATAATGATTTTCCTTCACCTCTGACTTAGTGAAGTATAACAACACCCTACAGTCATTAGCAAATCAGTGTGCTTTTTACTGCCTCTAGCCGGTTTCAATACAATATACAATTTTGAGAGCTTACAGGTCATGAAAGGATAGATATGTTCCAGTGTATAGTGATATATGTAGGTTACACTCATAGAGGTATTGAAACAAACTCACATTAGTTAAGACCCGAACGTGAAACTTTGAAATATCAATGCTTTTTTATTTAACAGAATTTAAAGTAAACAACGTGAAATGAAAATAAATTTAGTGATATATTTCATACTATTTCTCTATTTTTGTATTACGTTTTAGAAGAATGTGCTTTTATTCGATTACTGAATTAATTATTAAATGCAATCTGTTTATATTTCGAAAGAGTGTAGGATATATGCAAAATTAATAGGTCACATTGTAAAGAATAATGACTATTATGAATGGACGAATGATTATATTGTCGTCAATTTAAAAAGGACAGCTGAAAATCAGAGAATCAGCTTCAGAGAAATAAATAGATATACCAAGTTTGATAAGGAGAGTGAAACGTACGAATTACAAAAAAGGCCTTTATATGTAGAAATTCTACGTAATTCTTTTAAAGAAACTCACAAAAGTAGAATGGAGAAAAATCTTCTTTCTGCACAAATAATTGTACAGTTTGGCTTCTTGGCCAAAATAAGAGAAACAAAACTGAAAAATTAATAACTGATAAAGAATTTGAAAAGAAACAATATAGTTCAAGAATTTCTGTCGACAGTACGATGAAAGAAAAAAATATGACAACTTCTTGCAATATTTTTCAATTTCTAGTATTTTATTTCTTCTGATTTGTCATATCTTCATTTTTCTCTCTTTTTATTCTATGAACAAACAAGTGATGAAGTTTTATCTCATTTTTATTTCTAAATAACAAACATATCTTGTAGTTTTATTGTTTCGTAAAATTTTGCTCTTTATACCTGACGCCTGATATCTTCCATAACATTCTTTTTGTCATTTTTAATACGGTCTTTTCTATTTCGTCTTATCTCATTTATAATCCTTCACATTGAATCACTGTCTAATCACTACTGTTCTCTTCTTTTTCTTTTCGTCTGCATATTCTATATAATATTGTAGATATTTTATTTTCTGTGTGTCTAGAGCTCTTTCTGTTTACGCATTCTCGCTTTCATTCTCTCGACAAAACTTCTTTATTATAATTCGTTCAAGGCTTTATCATATTTCCAGGTCGCTCTCATTTCTGTTTCTATATTCAAGAGTTTTCAATTTTAGTGCTCTACCTCACAATTTATTTCCACTTACGTTGTCTTTCACAGAATGTGAAATGTATTTTTATTTGTTCTTCTCACTTTTCCTCCTCCTGAATATATCGTACTCTCTTTCATTCTATATCAATATGAATTTCAATGTATTATCCTCTTTCCTACACGCATTATTTTCTTCTTTCATTCTCCTCATACGAATTGTAAAATTTCATGTTCCAAACAAAAATGAACAACAATATAAAACTAAAACAAAAGAGAGCATGGGTTAATGTTGGTATGATATATGGATATATATTTAAAAATTGTATAATATTTTATAAGTCTAGTTATTTCCAACGAAGAATTACAAAAACAAAACGATCTAGTATATTTTAAATATTTCCTCTGATATATCATTAAAGAGACAGTTGTGCCAACAGGATACTAAATATGCAGTAAAATGAAAATAAAATGATAAGCTTACTCTTTTTAAAATATGATGAATTGCGTATGAAATCTGAGATATTTCGATAAAGGAATGAAAAGATGAGTGTCAATTACTTAATAATTGAAGGAATTATTTTAGTAAATGAAACTATTTCTGACATATCTTTGTTGAGGATCATAAAGTGTATAAGTCAAAATCCGTGAATTAATCAAATGATTTCAAAATTCAAAATTCATTTCTTTTCTGTCTTTTTTTTTTTTTAGTCTAGATTGATGGTGATGCAATTATTAAAAGGAAATACGTTTATAACAGTAAATCCCATGAATGAGTCATGCGCATGGATGCCGGTATACCAAGTACACATTGAAATTGTTGACGGTGGTGAAACATGCAAGTTTTAGTACTTAGTTATGACTATGAAACCGGGATAATCCAGAGTTAAATGCCCATAACATAAACTGGATAGTACTTTTAATAGCTTTGAAACTGCTATTTTTGAGATTGTTTGGTGTTTAATTGAGTAAATATTCAGCACGTGTTTTTTTTTCCTAGACAAAATGATTTATTTGTAGAGCTAAAAGATACGGCGACTAAAATCTACTCATGCATACTGCTAAATAATACTTTATACACCACTTGAGTGATTTGCAATAAAGTTGATATGTAGTGGATTAAATGTGAGAAAGAGGAGGTGACGAACATTACCCTGTAATATATCGAATGTATCAGATTATAATCAGTCTGTCTCGTTTTGTAAATTAGACACATGAGTAGGACTAGAGATGTTACCCGTTGTTTATGAAGGTTCTTCGAGATAGGAAAGTTGGGCGCATCAGCGGACCAGCTAGGATATCTAAACCCTAATATGGATATGAAAAATATTATACTGTATAAAACGAAAAGGCGACGCCCGAATCCTTGCAGCATTGATTGCCAACACTGTTAAATATATTAATGAGTTATCGGTTAATCAGTATATAACTTCAAAGACACGGTTGTAAAATATTGTTTCATCAAACTTACTGTACCAAGCTTGCCCCTTCTGATTATCCTTTATTTAAGAGTTTACAAAATCATTTTTTTGAACTGACGTTGATATCAAGGAAGGAGATGTAATCTTACACTGTCTGTTATATCTCATTAAACCTCATGGAAATCTTTCTTTTATATACGATGCATATATAATATTGGTGACAGATTGAAAACTTTTATCGAAGTCAATGGATAAAATATAGAGGACTTTCAACGACAGAACCTCGACCTACTAGAAATAGTAATCACATCTCCATAAATATCGATCTCTTATCTGAAAAAAAAAAAGATTGATTAATATAGTGCGTTGTATATAGAAAATATAAAAGAAATTTTGTCATGGCAGAAACACTTTCGATCTTAGAGGTTAGCGATGAAGATGACCTTGATGTTACACCACAACAAATCTGTAGAACATTACTCCAGTATATATATATATATATATATATATATACTGTTATTATGCAGTTGAAATAATGGTTTCATACAAATTAAAGCTAGACAAGAAAGCAATTACATTATCACATTATCATAAAAAATCTTCAGATTCTAATAGCCTTTTCGATTATACTTATTGGAAAGTAATTAAATTTACCATAAAGTGATAAACGATCATATAAAATTCATAAAACCAAGTAAATATAAGCAGCTGATTTTGTATTCAAATATATTTGGTATGGCCATTTTAAAATAGCCGTTTGGGATACTGAAAAAATAATTCCAGCTTTACTATCTCAGTCAAGCCAGGAGATATGTTAATATGTTAATATAGGCTGCGTAATGTTTGCAGAATGTTGGTATCATAAAACGCATGCAACGGGGAGTTAGATGTTTTAATATTGATGACAATATTGTGATAGTTGTGAGAGTTATTAATGCTGCTGATTATCTGTGATCAAATTAGATGTATCATCAAAATTATTCCATGTATGATCATCTCCTCAGTTTAGTGTTACGTAGGACTGCCTATGCAATGTGGCATTTTCACCCAAAATGAGAAGCAGGGATTTAGAGGAAATTTCACTGATATTCCTTCAAGTTGAGTCACCCGGAGAAGCTTCCCCGTTGTAGCTAGTTTCTTGTATTTAACACGGATTTATAAATCTACGACTTCACACAGAACATTCTTGTTTCTTAGAATCACGTTTTATAAAGCGCCATTAATTCCTCTAGTCTTTGTATTTCAGTTCAAGAATTATCGTACATCGTTTGGCAAACGGCACGGAACACTACACGAATTCATAGGGGAAAGTGCATACGATATTAGGAAGAAAACAAACATTTTCTATAACCGATTGAAATCTTGGCTGTATCAACATTTGAGAGCTTAACCATGATACAAGTGTTGATTACAATACATTTTTGTTTGTTTTTACCAACATGGATGGAAGAGTAAGGAGAGATAAGATGATTTTCGGATATACTGATGATATTCTAGTGTTGTGTTTAATAAAGCTTGCCTGATGAGGAGGAATGTATTCCTCGAATGGTTGGAATATATGCCAGGCAAACTGACTAAACATGAACCTCATTGATTTCACTTCAAATCTTAATAGTTGTTTAAACCGATAAACTGTTCCAATACATAGATATTTATACAAATATAATGGTAATAAAGTCAAAACATAGATAAACAATGCAATCTTTCTGCACGGAATTTTAATCAGAGCTGCAGTCTCCAATAAATTGTTATTGAAAATCAAGTATGCTTGCAACGAACAAAGAACGGTGGCCCTTCAACTGAATAATAAAACTGAAACAACATTTTGTTTAATTAATCTTTAAATCTGAATGATATATATATATATATATATATATATATATATATATATATATATATATATATATATATATATATATATATATATATATATATTATATATATATATATTATATTAATATATATATATATATATATATAGGAAAAGATTCAGGACCCCGACGGCTGAGCTCCGGCCGTTTCGACAGCTATTTCTGAAATAGCTGTCGAAATGGCCGGAGCTCAACCGTTGGGGTCCTGACTCTTTTCATATTAGCCACTCTGATGCCCGATGTATCGAGTACTTATGGTCCACCAAGTATCTTAACACACTTTCTCTGTTATATATATATATATATATATATATATATATATATATATATATATATATATAAGTTGTAATAAAATGAAAACGAAATTTCATTTCTCACTCTTAGTACTTACATTTATATATATATATATATATATATATATATATATATATATATATATATATATATATATATATATATATATATATGAGAGTATTGAAGTTTGCTTGAAGCATTGTGGAATAATAAATAAATATCTTTAAGTCGTTTGGAAGCCTCGACAATGCAAATGGGTAAATCTGCGGGTAACAAGATCCGGTGGTGGAGTGAGAGATGTAAGTGGGTGTGTCTTTACATACCACGCATCTCAACGTACATCCACTTACATCTCTCTCTCTCCACCACCGGATCTTCTTACCCGGAGATTTACCCATTTGCATTGTCGAGGCTTCCAAACGACTTAAAGATATTTATATATATATATATATATATATATATATATATATATATATAATTTAAGTTGGTTTGATTACAAATGGGTAGAATTGGTGGTTCTGGTTGGCAAATCCTGCAAATCACTCTACGTCATGTAAGTCATCCATCGTAGATGTGGTATCCAGTGGTTGCTGCAGTAACGGAGTAAAGTATTTATTAAACAACAACAGATGGCGAGAAAATATTCTTTAAAATTTTAAATCCGTGAAATATTCGTCAGATTTTTCGATGGCCCAGCTCCATCATCTAAATATATGGCCAGACAGGACGATCCCATCAGGCAACATTCGACAGAATTACATAACAGGGTTACATTGAAGCTAAAGAATTTGGGTACTGCCTCTTCCCAATACAAGAGTTTATTTTACAGGCAGTTCCCGAATTTATAATTTTCAGTTTCGTATTCTCTTTTTCCTATCTTCGATTACATGTTGATCTTGTTGGAATTGTAGTAAGAAACTGTATCATAAAATTAAATATTGAAAAGGATCTGTTCTGTCCCATTAAACATTAGCACGCGCTCACACACGCCCACCCACACGTACGCACGCATGCACGCGCATACACACGCCTGCACATGCACACACATAACCCACATACCAACACTTATCTATCCTATAACCCTGTTATGTAATTCTGTTGAAGTTGTCTGATGAGATGTTCCTGTCATGCATTATTTTCGGACGATGAAGCTTAGCTATTGAAATATTTATAGTGATTTCACCGAATTAACCTTTTAAAGCATATTATCCAGTGGCATTCTTAGTTTAGTAAACATAAATATATATTAATATTGTATGGCTCCTATAAATATTAATATATAGGTAAGCTAGAAAATATCGAAGGAATTGTATAAGATTCCAAGAAAATACGCAGTAGGGAATTTATAATATATATATATATATATATATATATATATATATACACACACACACACACACACACACACACACACACACACACACACACACACACACACACACACACACACACGCATATATATATATATATATATATATATATATATATATATATATATATATATATATATAAATATATATATATGGTAAACAGTGTACAAAAGAATAAGAATTGTCAAAGACAATCAGGGAAACTTTCAAAAAAGTTTAATAGGGATAATATATTAAATAGTTGGATATAAAAGCTTTTACACTGTGGAGAGATGTGTGGAATACAAAATAGTTAGAAATGATATAATGCAATTGTTAGAAACGTCTATTGAATTTCTCCGAATAGCTTCCAACAATACACGGAGGTAGGAGGGAATTATGGAGAGTGGGACTTCGTTTACTCAGTTATAAGATGCCATATGCATATGTAATATGGGCATTTATATACACAGACGTTGCATATATATATATACATATATATATATATATATATATATATATATATATATATATATATATATATATACATACATATGGTGGCTGCCAACTCGTTTTCGAGTACGGCCACTACTTTATATCCATGTAGGAGAATCTCTACCGATGCGCTGAACAAGTGTGACTTTTTAGTCCAGCCAGCGACTTGAAAACTCTGGTACAAACACTACACTTGTGACAATTATTGACACATAGTGCTGGGCCCATGGTACCATGTGACGACAAGTGCAGAGAGATCTCCAGATATAAAGCAATGCCTGTGCCGTGAAGCATTTATAGTGAGCAAAGGCACTGCACAAAGCCAGTCCCACTCTCTTAACCAAGATGATATTTACCAAAAAGAAGAACAAGTCAACATCATTGGATACCATCAGGGTTGCAGGTGTTATATCAGAGTTTTCCTTCTCCTAGAATTCTGCTTGACAAAGGTTAAGGGGTCATCTCTCCCGGTGATTTTTTTGGCCATTGACTCTTAAGAGCTCCTTTGCCCTTTGAC
>OZ024747.1:73663483-73690983 GCA_964016885.1 Eledone cirrhosa
AAGGCATGGGGTGGGAAAGTGTAACAACAATGGTATGCTCCTGCTGCAGATGTGTGAGGAGCTGGATATGTGTGTTACCAACACCATGTTCCAACAAAAGAACAAATTCAAGACCACATGGATGCATCCTGCATCTAAGGAATGGCATTTTTTAGACTACGTCCTAGTCAGGATGCGTGACAGACAGGATGTGCAGTGTGTTCGTGCTCTTCGTGGAGCTGAGTGCTGGACGGACCACCGCCTGGAACGCACAAAAGTGAGACTAATCACTAAACGTAAAATCCGGGCACCTGGTGTTGCCCTGTCCAGAAGATTGAATGCTGCTCGTCTTAAGGATAAAAATGTGAAGAGGACATTGCAAGAAGAGATGCAGGTTGCAGATCTTGGTGAGGATTGGCCGACCCTTAAAAAGTCGGTTTATGATGTAGGCAGGTGTGTTTTGGGATTGGTGCAGAGAAAACATCAGGACTGGTTTAATGAGAATGATGTACATATAGAAGACTTGTTGGCTGATAAGAGGCGCGCTCTGTTACGCTACTCGACGGCAAAACCACAGGAGAAGAATATGTTGCATAAGGAACTCAAGGATGTGAAATCCCGTTTTAGGCGGAGTCTTTCTCAGATGAAGGATCAGTGGTGGAGTGAGAAGGCTGATGAGATACAAACTGCATCAGATTCCAATAACACAAAGCTGTTGTACAGTCTCTTGCGTGAAGTTTATGGACCGTCTTCTTCTCTGGTGATACCCCTTCGCAGCAAGGATGGCAAAGAACTTTTTCGTGACTCACAAGGAATTCTACGAAGGACGCGAGAGCACTTTGATGATCTTTTGAATCAGTCGTCTATCGTCAATTAAGATTTCCTCAATCTCATTCCAGAAAGTCCTATGAAAGTAGCTCTCGCAGAACCTCCGATGCTTGTGGAGGTTGCAGTGGCTATTTCGAAGCTGAACACTGGAAGGTCTCCAGGTATGGATGGCATACATGCTGAGCTCCTAGAATATGGTGGTGAGAGACTCCTGCAACATCTTCACTCATTGTTTGGCAGGATATGGGCTAATGAATCCGTACCTGAGGACTGGAGAGATGCAGTAATGGTGGTATTGTACAAGGGAAAGGGTAACAGGAATGATTGTGGTAACTACAGAGGTTTATCATTGCTTTCTGTCGTAGGGAAAGTTTTATGTAGGGTGCTTCTGGACCGTCTGCTGACACACATTGCAGATTCTGTTCTTCCTGAAAGTCAATCTGGTTTTCAATCTGGACGCGGCACTACTGATATGATCTTCTCAGCTAGAGAGTTCCAGGAGTAGTGCATGGAACTAGGTTTGGATCTGTATCAGGTTTTTGTCGATCTGACAAAAGCTTTCGATACTGTTAACAGAAATGCATTATGGAAGGTTCTCCAGAAACCTGGTTGCCCTGATAAGTTCCTTGCTTTAGTTAGGTCTTTCCATGACGACATGAAGGCTTAGGTTCATCTCGGAGGTAACATGTCGGAGCCTATCTCAGTAAAAAATGGAGTGAAACAGGGGGATATTTCAGCACCGACCCTGTTTGCCATATACTTTGCAATGGTTTTCTGTATAGCATTCAGGAATTGCGAGCATGGTGTTTACATCCGATATCGAACCTCAGGCAGCATATTTAACACCAGGCGCTTTGCTGCAAAGACAAAAGTATTTACATCAATCATAAGAGACCTCTTGTATGCAGATGATTGCGATGTTGTAGCGCACACAGACAGTGATATGCAGCACATTTTGAATGCATTTTCTGATGCTTGCACTACCCTAGGATTGACTGTCAGTCTCAAGAAAACCGTCGTCATGTAGCAGCCTGCACCTGGTAAGCAGTACAGTGAACCAAATATCTATGTGTATGGTAAATGACTTGGAGTGGTTGATCAGTTTGTCTACCTGGGAAGCACTGTTAATCGACACAGCAACCTTGATAGTGAAATCTCACTTAGGATTAGGAAAGCAAGTGATGCGTTCGGAAAGCTAGAACGGTGACTCTGGGGTCGGCGAGACATATGCAAGAAGACAAAGGTAAAGGTGTACAAGGCATGCGTGCTCTCTTCTCTTCTTTATGCCTGTGAGACCTGGGTCACATATCTACACCACCTTAAGCAATTGGAGCGTTTCCATCAGATGTGTCTCAGACGGATCCATGGCGTTCACTGGAGGGACCACATCAGTGATGTCGAGATTTTGGAAAGCTCTATGTGTGACAGTATAGAAGCTCTTGTGCTTAAGCAACGACTCCGTTGGAGTGGTCACCTTGCCAGGATGAAGGATTCTAGAATACCAAAACAACTCTTTTATGGAGAGTTAGTTAAAGGAAAACGACCGCCACATAAACCAAAAAAGAAGTAAAAGGATTCTTTGAAAGCCTCTTTGAAAGACGCTAAAATCTCTACTGATACATGGGAAAATATTGCTGCTGATCGTAATAAATGGAGAAAGACTGTATATGAGGGGAAAAGTAGCCTTTGAGGCATCTCGAATCGCATACGAGAAAGTAAAACGGGATGTGAGGAAGGGCATTGCTGTTGCACTTCCAGACGGATAGGGTCCTCCTATGGTGCTGACATGCAGCGTCTGTGCGAGACTCTGCCTAAGCAAAGCTGGACTCGAAAGTCATCTTCGCAGTCATAAAGTAAGACCAGTGGTTGACTACCAGGCTGCTGTTGGAGATGCTACTCATCATGCTTGCCAAACATGTGGTAGAGAATGTAAATCAGCAGGAGGGCTCAAACGACATGCACAAGTATATGAACTCCAACCACAGCCGGCTATTCCCAGTGAATGTTTTGGTTGCCGACTCTGTGCAAGACATTTTAGATCATTGGCTGGGCTAAAAAGCCACATTCGATCGCAGCGCTGTTAATTGCTATCGTGTGTGTGTATAGATATGTTTATGTGTGTGCGTGTGTGTGTATATATATATATATATGTATATTATTATTGTTGTTGTCAGTATTATTATTATTGTTATTATTATTATTATTGTTATTAATATATATATATATATATATATATATATATATATATATATATATATATATATATATATATATATATTTATATATCAAATTGCATTTTAAAAAAAAAGCCTTCAGGAGCCACTTTTTTTATTGTCATAAAATTCTGTAAAAGGCTACAAAATAAATTCCCAAATACGGGCCCGAAATTTTAATGAACTTATTCACGTGAAAGCGATAATTTCATTTATAACCAATCAAATTACATTTAAAAAAGAAAAAAAGCCTTCGTGAGCCCCTTTTTTTAAGTAAAAAGTAATTCAAACACTCATATATGGAAAAACAACCTGAGCACCCCCCCCCCCTTGTTTGAAGTACTTTGTAACGCGAACTGGCGCGAAATTTATTATACATATTGACCAACCAATCAAATTACTTCTCTAAAAACCTGGCGTTTCGAGCCACTTTTTTTCCATATAAAACAAGTAACATTCAAAGACCAACCGGATGTGAGAAAAACCACAGACCCTCCATCTCAACTCTACTTTTGAAAAGCAGAAGAACTGCGAAACTGGTAAAGGAACCAAATAAATATATATATTTTAAAAAAATAAGACTCTAGTTGCATTTTCGATTTCATCTTTTTTTCTTTATACTTTCACTCGTGTAGGACACCTCGATTATTTTTAATTTTGTAAAAAAACCTCACTTTCTAATATATATATATATATTTTTTTTTTCTCGTGCAATGGCCATACTCGATAACGAGGGGGCAGCCATCATCATATATATATATATATATATATATAAGTATATATGTATATATATATATATATGTGTGTATTCATGCGTAAGCACATAGGAATGACCGTTCACGTATGCATAAACAGAATACTCTAATGAACATATCCATATATACAAATACATAATATTAACTTATGTTAGATATTTAGAGATGAATAGCTATATATATCACTGTTGACAAACTTGGAAATATGGCTACTTCCTTATTGGCTCTGTAAATGGCTTGAGTACATGGAGAGACATCTACCGGAAATTGATGCGTGTTATCGAAACACTGGTTCAATTAAAAATGTTAGCTGTTCAAATGTGATGTTTTATTTATCTATATATCTAAAACAGAGAATGTATGTCTGTATGTCTGTCTCTCTGTCTGTCATCTCACTAACACTCGAGAATTACCCAACCGATTGTTTTTAAACTTTACACATGTAATACTTCTGTTCCAGTGAGTGTTTCAAATTTCAAATGTTCGATGCCCTAGGGATCGCATTAGGCGATCTCTCTCTATAATTCTTAGTCTTTCTTTTTAGAAAGATACACTGATATAACGTTGCGCCCTTATAATATCTATCTGTATGTTTGGCTGTCTGCATTACAGCATTATGACGCTATATGTGTGTGTATATATGTATATATATAGTGTGTATATATATATATATATATATATATATATATATATATATATATAGTGTGTAAAGCTTTTCGAAATATTTACTTCTGCGTTCACAGATTGATTTTTTTAGTTTCAGAAGATCCCGTTAAGGGTGAAAGCACCGATTCTTTGCTTAAACTTTAATCTGTTATTTTAATATATATATATATATAACTATATATTCGTGTACAGATATATTTGCATACACAATAACAAAATATAAACAAACGTATATATTTCACGAGGCTCGATAATGATAAATATATATCAAATATATTAGAACCCTAGAACAACTACCGATAACGCCGGGCCATTCTACTAGTGTTATATATTTCAATGCCATAGTATAATCTGAATATCAACATTTTTTCTTTGGTTATTTTGTATATTTATAACGTTTATTTATATTTCAAGATTTACATTGTTGTATTCAGTAGTTTCATTGTATCGTTTCTGTTTTATTTTGCAATTAGAGTGCTCAATTCTGAAGATCAGCTGTTTAGGATTTCACTCCATCACATAGTCCCCACTACCGCTACCATCCCCACCAAATTAATGACTTCTACAACGCAAAATTCAGTCTACAAGGAAGACTTAGCTGCTATTTTTAGCAGATAGAAGGACCTCGTATAAGCTCTTTGTTCGTTTATCATCTAAAGATCCAGCCACTTCGACATTCTAATGAAAAAAAGGAACCTTCTGTGACTTACTACGAGTTTTAGCTGAAAGGTTCCTCGACTAACCAAGGTACTTTCATGGAATAACCAAATGGGTTTATTTTTCAACATGGTCCTTGGAAGGAAACAATGCAATTATTAATTAGAATAATTGGAATTAATGTATGCAAGATTTTACAGCTTTATCATCAGTCCTTCATAAAGAACCTACGAACCTTTCAGTCGAGCCTCATACATAATCAAGATATTCACGTATTTTATAAACGATCACTTACCCCCTCTGGATTCTCAGGAATATATTCCCATAGAATATGAAATCTTTTCATATATGTTACTTATTTCTCAAACACGGTTCTTTTGTACGACATTTCTGACACACTTAACACGCTGCTAAGATTTTTCACTACTCATGATAATATATTTGTTGCTTGTAAGAAGGCGTCAATTGAAATAATATCAAAAGAACTGGTATTGACTGGATATGGCTTATCAGTCGTGATTATCTGTATTAATATCACACAGTTAATACACCAATGGGAATATTACTAACACGTACATAGGTATGATAGCAACAAATATTGAGGCGTCTATAGCATACAGAGTGAAGGAGAGAGATAAACTATAGAATTTATTGTGTATTTGTACGTATGTGAGTGGCGTGTGTGTGTTTGTCTGTGGATGTGTGTCTATCTGTATGGGTCTGTGTGTGTGTCTATCTGTTTGTTGGTCTCTCTCTGTGTGTGTGTCTGTGTGTGTGGAGGGATTGTGTCATGTTTAAAAAGAGAAATGGTTAACACAAAGAAGTGATAACAATACCAAAAATGAAACAATAACAAGTATATAAAAGATAATAAAAATTACGTGAACTGTAAATGATATTAACATGTGATACCCTCACGATAGTATATACTTACCAAGATGGAGGTTAAAATATTTCCGTAAAATACGATGGTGATGATGATATTAATAATAATATGCATGAAAAGGAGAAAATTAAGCGATACCAGGATTTAAAGTGGGAGTTAAAAAGGATTTGGGACTGTCATGAAATCAAGGTGGTCCCGATTGTCATAGGGGCACTAGGTACTATCTCAAAGAGTTTTCAAGGATGGTTAAAGAACATTAGTCCAGCCCCCTTTCTTCAAAAGGAACACTTCAAAAGGCATGCTTGCTGGGAACAGCAAGAACCCTCCGATACCACCTGAATATCTGAGGCAGCAGGTAGCGGCTTGATGTTCATTTGAACAAAATTTCCAGTTAATTAACATCAGTGACTGAGACTCCAAGAATAATAATAATAATGATAATGATAAAAAATGATGATGATGATCATAATAATAATAAAAATAATTATGGTAAAAATAACAAATATCAGTAGCCAGTGAGAATGACAGAAAGTTGTATATTGAGATTTATCTTTTTAGTAGTCCATTTAAATACCAGTAATATACTGTTGTCGATAGATAATTAACATGTTCTATCCTTTCATTGTTTTGAATTACATTCTTCTTCTTCTTCTTCTTCTTCTTCTTCTTCTTCTTCTTCTTCTTCTTCTTCTTCTTCTTCTTCTTCTTCTTCTTCTTCTTCTTCTTCTTCTTCTTCTTCTTCTTCTTCTTCTTCTTCTTCTTCTTCTTCTTCAACAGAATGGTGTGAAATATATTTGTTATAGACAACATCTTCTTCATGAAATATATTACCGTTTGTTCCACACATAAATTGTGTGCGTCTCTTTTTACACATAATATTTATTCTAGGTGAAATGTAATATCAAACTTATGTTATAAACAAAACGTCACTTGTTTGGGGAATATCCACTTTCACAAATACAACACAGCAACGTAACACCCTGACATTGAAAATAAAGGACTTTAAAATCCGAAAAGATAATATATACTTTTAATGTAGCTTGCAAACATATTCTCTAGGAAATTGCTTAGAAAATTTGAATAAATCTGAAAGCCTCAAAACAGAGATAAAGCGAATGTGAGAAATACAATTGGCAATACTACAGGATGCTTTAATCTGAGAGAGACAATATGTTATATAGTACAATACAAGGAATAATAGTTTATGTTTCACACCACATAAAATATATAATATAGTAACACGTAGAGGAACATAAAAATGGAGAAAATATATTAATATTATAGCATATAATGTAATGTCTTCAGAATACATATGAGTAAGAAATATGTTAAAAGAAGGTCAAACGATATCTAGAACAAACATGCAAAATAGACAGAAATCTATATATTTGTTACAATAAATATTGTCTTATTTTATCAATATATATCTACAACAAATAGGTGTATATATATGTGACACACACACACTCACATACAGACACACACAGACACACACGCAGTCGCTAAAGACTCCGCTTAAAACTGCTGCAGGTAAGCAGTGCAGCGAGGTATACAATATATAATCTATTGAAGCTTATATTAGCATTAATATATCAATCACTAAGATGTTTTATAATTCTTAAGTATCATTAACCTAAATGTTAAACTAAAAGATACTATTTTTTTATATTGCTTATACAAAGTTAGTATTAATTCTGGATCTACTTTATATAAGGAGAGTTCGATCGTCTATTCAGATAGATAACTGATTATTAGACAGACAGATAGATCAGTAGGCAGGTAATGTGCCAGAGTGTTAGGAGCAAAGTATATATATAGACAAGTGTGTAAGAATACGTCTATTATTGGAGAAAAAAAAACGAAACGGTAACGAAGACGAAGACAATATTGATATCTTCTCATACGTGCTATGTTGTTGTCAACTTATATTGCAGTATCTATTCATCTTATCCTATCGCTCATTCTACCATACCTTCTAACTTTACCGCTTCCTTCTTATTTTCTTTGGTTTCTCTTTTCTCTATCATTATCTCTGTCGGAGTACAAACAGTACAAACAAAAACGTCAAGCCATTTGCTTGCTGTCTAATGTCCAAAGATGTATGTTTGCTTGTTGTAGAAACGGCGTGAATCATTGCCATCGAGTGACAGTAGCGTTGTTATATGACTGCTGACTCAGTAATGATTTGTGGACGCTATATAGCAACGAAATTATTAAATAGAACACTTGTCGTCCTTCAGACTAAATCTCTCTGTGTGTGTATGTGGGGAAATATATGTTATGGTGTGTTTGTGAGTGAGAGCCTAAGTTTTATGTATGTTTATGTGGAACTCTGAGCTGCTGTATATATGTGTGTATATGGTACACATGAGCAGATGTATGTCTTTGCATGCATATGTGTCCGTGCACGTGAGAGTCTGTACGGTGGGTGGCATGTTTAGGTGTGTCTGCGCACGGGAGGTTTGAAGTATGTGACGTATTGGGTTATATATGTGTGATTGTGTGTGTATGTATATATATATACATATATATATATATATATATATAGAGAGAGAGAGAGAGAGAGATCTGTATATTCGTGGTTTGTGTATGAGATGTGTCTGAGTGCAAGGAAGCGCGCGTGTGTGTGTGATGATGTAATTGCGTGTTTTTATAAATGTGGTTGAGTAGATACTTGTTTGCTCATGTATGAGTTTCATCACTGATGTATATGTGTGTTTGTTTATGTATGTGAGTGTGTGTGCATATGAATGCGTGTTTGTTCATGTGTGTGTAAGTGAATATCTTAGAAACACTGAAGTACTTGCATTAACAAGCACACATCTGTGACATGATGTCGTATTACGACAGACATTAATATATTATATTAAAAGCATAGATTGCCCGTAGTGTGGGGAGGGGTTTGTGGTTAGGGCCAGACAAATAGGTTGGTTCCGAACAAAAGGATGGTACCAGGCAGTGATTGTAGGGTGGGAGGGGACGTGGACAGATTCTAAAGAAACATTGATTCCATCATCTTATTGTATTTAATCTTTTGTACTTCAACAACATTTGGAGACAGTGTGACACAAGTAAAACCTGAGAACGTACTGTAATACTAACACAGTGAGAATAAAGAAGGAGAGGTGTAGGAGAAGAAGAAGAAGAAGAAGAAGAAGAAGAAGAAGAAGAAGAAGAAGAAGAAGAAGAAGAAGAAGAAGAAGAAGAAGAAGAAGAAGAAGAAGAAGAAGAAGAAGAAGAAGAAGAAGAAATTCACAAAAATGAAAGAATAAAACATGTTAATTATTGAATAGACAACAGTATATTACTGCAAAGTAACGCCACAGAAGCCAGGATAGGCAACGGCCTAATGAGCCTCCGAGCTCGAGATAGACTTTTAACCTGTAATGGACTGGCGTCTTACCCAGGAATGACTCTTGTACTCTCAGACGTTTAATGTCAAGGAAACCAGGATAAGCACCGGCTTGATAAACCTTCATGTTCAAGACAGATTTTCGACTTAAATAGAAACCCCTGCACTCTGTCAGACTTGAGTCGTACAGTCATCGCAATTTTACAGGCTAGTGAAAGTGATAAATACACCCTTCAGACTTAAAATAAATAAAATAGCAAAAATAAAGAAGAAATGACAGCAGAAGACGATCGTGTTTCCTTGATAATACATAAGTTTTGCTTTTAAATAGATTTAGAAAAATATTAGCCTTTCAATGGTAATTTAAGTAAGAAATGATTTAAAGATAAATTTAGGTTTTCAGTGTTGCCGATTAACGAGGACGATAATTATATTTACAAGTAAAGTATATTTATATAGCAACCTGAATGCGGTACAGATTTCTCTAACTTGAAAGAAAACAAATTAGCGCTTCAAGGGGAATGAAAAGGAAGAGGCACTGCAACAATTTTAGTGGATGAATGTTTGCGGTAAATTAATCTATGAACTGTGCTTAACTTGCAGTTGGACACGGTTGTCTTGTATTTCACTGACGTTGTAAACTGCTCTATGGGGGTGTGGGATAAAATTAATATTGTTTACTTCAGTGAATATTTTTTTTCTTTATTGTGTATTAAAAAGACCGTTGGAACCCTCATATTCCACCTCCTCTTTCCTCTCCTCCTTCTATTCATGTTCCTTACCCTCCATCTCCTCCTACTCTTCATCCTCCTCTTTCTCGTCCACATCATCATCATCATCATCATCATCATCATCATCATCATCATCATCATCATCATCATCATCTCCACTAATATAACATCTGTATCTTAAAATAAATATTTACTTCAGAACTACGAACAGTTGCTATGTGCGAGATATCTACAAGTGATGATTTCTGAATCAGACACAAAGCCACCAATTTTAGGGGAGGAACCGGTCGGTTAAATCGACCTCAGTGCGTTACTGGTACTCTATTTCTTCAACCCTGTATGGATGAAAGGCAAAGCTAACCTCGGTGGGATTTTAGCTCATAAAGTAAAGGGCCGTAACGCTATGCCTCTAAGCATGGTGCCCGACGCTCCACTGATTCTGATAATCGCCAAATAATAATAACACTAATCCGTAGGAATCTGTAGTGAAAGTACATAATAAATGTCAGTCTCCTTAGTCGTACAGGGAGACAAAGAGAGAGAAAGTGAGAAAGGGAAAATGAAACAATACACGTACCAACGCACACACACACACACACACACACACACACACACACACACACATACACACACACACACACACACACACACACACACACACACACACACACACACACATATATATATATATATATATATATATGTAGATAACCGAATTAAATCTCTTTTAAACTAGTTAGATTATTATTCAACACCGAACTCGGTACTTGAGATAGTCCAGTGTGACTACATTAGAAGCAGCTGTCGAAATGGCAGGAGCTCAGCTGTCGGTTCCTAACTCATTCTAACACACACACGCACACACACACATATATATATATACTAGCAGTGTATCCCGGCGTTGCACGGGTAAGAACATTGGTAATAGCACCTCCAATGAGAAACGTTTATTTGTGAGTGCCTGTTAAAAACTCACGAAAATATACCGACAGGAAACTTGTTTTATTTCGAGAGAATTAAGAAGTTGAAAGTACAGTTTAGCTGTCTACGTGCATTGTTCATAGAAATATTGTTGAGCTCCTTCTCTTCATACTCCTCTGTTTTGGCCTATTGGAGTAAATGTGAAAGAGAAAGTCACAGGTTAAGTTGGCAGAAGGTTCCAGTGTCATAGCAATAAGGCGTAGGCTACCTACCTCAAAAGTTCATTGACACACTTTCCACTAAGTTACTCATTCTCTCTATCCCTCTCGGTGCAATACCTTGCGAATTTCTCGCATAGGCCTGGTGTAGATTTGCACCCGATCCATCTGCCCGATGCACATGTCCGCTTTGTACGGCTTTTGGGGGAAGGACTGACCAGCAGTATGTTGTTCGATATTATTAAGAAAAGATGTAGCAGAGAATCCCGGGTGAACTAACAGCTTGGGAGGAAACTGTTTACCCCGAAGATTCATTCGCCATCGTTCTTGTCAACGCTCCGTTTAGTTGGTATTTGTTGGTCTACAGTTAGATGAATGGCACACAAAGGGTTAATGTTTATTGGCAAGAAGTGGCTACTGGGCTGGCTTGCCTCGCTTATATTATATATTAAAATAACAGATTAAAGTTTAAGTAAAGAATCGCTGCTTTCACACTTAACGGGATCTTCTGAAACTAAAAAAATCAATCTGTGAACGCAGAAGTAAATATTTCGAAAAACCTTGACACCGTAGGAAAACAGGAAGACGATACTTTGGTTCGTGAAGACGTTCCCTGGCAATGAATGGAAAATAGCGTACATAATACGTCATCAATGTTTGTCATAATGTTGTAATGCAGACAGCCAGACATACAGACAAATATTATAAGGGCGCGACAGAGATCGATAACCGGCGCCTAACACCTCTTTAACAACAGAAAATTGAAAAATAAAACCTGCAGTTAATATCTTTAGACCGCAAGGAATATATAAATGCAAGTTTGAAGTCAATCGGAGTAGAAATGTGGATTTGTATATACTTTGCAAAAATGAGGACACACCTACACAGACAACTACAGTTTTATATATATGTATATATATATATATATAGAGAGATACTCTAAAGAAGCATTATTGGGCAAAATTAATTATAATATCACAAACAAAAGATAGCGCGTCTAAATGGAAAATAAGATAAACAATAACAAAAATGCAAAACTAATAACAAACAACTCCCAACCAACACAAATAGCAACTACTACAACATTGTCAGCAACATGTAACCCCATCCCACCCCTAATATAATCAGGCTAGTCCTCTCTTCAACCACGAAATGTAGAAGTAAAAATTAGAGCAAAATCAGCAGGAACGGATAAACAAAACCAAGACAAAAAAAAACAATAAAAAAAAAATAAAATAAAAAAAAGCATCATGTTTCACAATGCATACAATAAAATGACAAGAAGAAAAAGCGATATTGGTGAAATAATAAAATATGCACCATTGATGAGATTAAGTGAAACCTCGGTATTGTAACATGATTATCAAACTGAAGGACAGAAAATGAACGTGAATCTAATGTACAAGAAGAAATTAAGTGAAGATAGAATCGTGTTGATGTTAAGCTGTGATATTGCGAATAACGTTTTTACAACGTAATCATTCTACATACATTACTCACATGATGAAGGTGCGTGGCCTAGAGGTAAGAGTGATTACTTATGGTTATAATGTATCGGGTTCGTTTCCTGAACAGGTTGAATGTTGTGTACTTGAGAAATACACTTCAGTTCATTTGCCTTAGCTCTCGTTTCTTATATGTACCAATGTTTTCTTAATGTTTCTCACAAATTTCCTCAATCCAAAATTGGACATGTATCTTCACCGAAGTAGACAACATAAAAAGCTTACTACTTTCGTAAATGTCTTATTAGCACTTACACGAGGAGAGAACCGAATTCTATGTCTTTGCCATATAGTCGCATTTCTACCACAATTTTCTAAGTGACTCTGAGGATATGCCCTATTCTAATGCCACAAATTGTCAGTAGCTTAGTTTGCTAGTATTGACAAGAGATAAGTGGGGGTTGGTAATTTGGTGAGATTTAAAAGTAACATAGACACTATTTGCTGATAACATTCCAGTATCACACCAACGCCACCATCAGACAACCAACATCATCCCCAACATCCTCTCCACCACCATCGCCAGCACTTGAAATATAACGTATTGAAAGTTCGTCCCGTCATCCTTATTATCATGACTTCCACTATCATCACAGGCACGAGGTAGCTTACACATATGATGTACTGATAACATCAGAGGGGCTAAAGCTATCATCTCGTTACGTATGCCAGTAATATTTAAAAGCCCCACCGACAACGTTACTCTCACTATCATCACCAACAATAAAACTTCTTCAAACAACAAACGCCAGACACCTCATGAAATCTGAGCCAGAACTGGAGCATCTGATTATTGCTCAAATTTTCTTGAAGCCATACTCTTAAATAGAGAAAGATACATTAGTTAATGTAGTCCCTCAGATGTCATCCCCTACAAAATACAAATTATGTTTACCATTTAGTCAACCGGTCCCATCTGAGAGATACTGCTTAGAGTGGAGTGTAGAGTTTATCACCCCCCCCCCTCTCTCACTTCCCTTCCTTTCGTTGTTTACATTCTTCTTTAATTTGATTTTTGTTCTTTTACATCTATTCTTCAATTCCTCGTTACTTTATATAAATATTTCTACACGTCATAAAAACTATCAACACAAATTCTTGAAAGGGAAATTCTACGTGGTAGATTGACCTGCAAGAAATAGAACGTAAATCGTCTTTAGATAATACTTTACCTTCAGCATACTGGTGTAGATACAATTGTAAATGGGGAGAAAACAGGGAGATAAGGTAGTTAACGCGTGTATATTATATACTGTAGTAATTGGTTAAATGTGGTAGATGAGAGGTTGTATGAGATTTAACGAGAGGACAACACAGCAGCTATTATCACAGCAGCTATTATCAACATATCTATACAAGCAACACACAACTCACACAACATAGATACCCAAAACAAAATAACCCTCAAAAACTACCACTTTCAAAACTGTCAAAACCACAACTACCACCACCATAACAATCACTACCACTACGACGACGACAACGACCACCACCACTACCACCACCATCACTGTCACCACCACCACTACCACCACCATCACCAAAACCACTACCACCACCACCACCACCACTGCTGTCAACACCACCACCGCCATCACCACCACCACCACCACCACCACCACTGTCAACACCACCACCGCCACCACCACCACCACCACTACCACCACCATCATCAGCAAAACCACCACCACCATCACAACCACTGTCAACACCACAACCACGACGACGACGACGACGACGACGACGACCACCACCACCACCACCACCACCACTGTCACCGTCACCACCACCACCACCATCATCATCACCAAAAGCACCACCGCCACCACCACCGCCACCACCACCGCCACCGCCACCACCACCACCACCACTG
Source organism: Eledone cirrhosa (assembly GCA_964016885.1). Classification (NCBI taxonomy): domain Eukaryota; kingdom Metazoa; phylum Mollusca; class Cephalopoda; order Octopoda; family Eledonidae; genus Eledone; species Eledone cirrhosa. Next base: position 73,678,068 of record OZ024747.1, read on the forward strand.
TCACCGTCACCGTCATCACCACCACCATCATCATCACCAAAAGCACCACCGCCACCACCGCCACCACCACCACCGCCACCACCACCACCACCACCGCCACCGCCACCACCACCACCACCACTGTCACCGTCACCACCACCACCACCATCATCATCATCACCAAAAGCACCACCGCCACCACCGCCACCACCACCGCCACCGCCACCACCACCACAACAATTATATGCACTCAGTCGTGGCGCCTGTTTAACCTATCGGCACTTACACGTTAATCTAATGAGAACAACAATTACTTTATGAACCCATACTAATCCATGTCCCCTCACATTCTTTCTTACCTTCTTCATATTCCATATTTAAGGTTCTTGTAAATTTATACCCCATCAGATGTTTATTTTGACAAAGATTAAACCTGTATAAACAAGGTGAAACTAAAATTCTCATTGACATGAATCTTCTTTCAAACCCCAATTATAATCTTTGCCTAAGGAAGTTTGTTACTGAACATCATTAGTCGTATCATTAGAGTCCATAGCTATAATTATAGTACCTTTATAATTATTATGAAACTTTATAATTATTATAAACCTTTAAGCTCTTCTGTATACACTATCCTTAATATTATCGGAAACCACATGCTATCCTTTAGTACTTTAGTGTTAGTATCATTTATACCTCTATTATTAAATCATATCTCCTACAGCGCACCATGGGTTGACAACTTGTTATATTAATTAATCTCTTGCTATGCGAAATCATTCATTAATGATTTTAAAACACAAATGTTGTACCTATCCTTAAGAATAAATTAGATTCTCAAACACATGATTATAATTTTGTAATTATAATAGCATTCATACTAACATTACTATATAATTCCTAATAATTTCCTTGCACAACTTCTTTTCAAATATAAAATTGTGTCTATACAACTAATTTTTAACCTTCGGTTCAAATGTTTATTAATTACTCCTAGCTTCAAATTGAACTCTCCTGAAAGCTCTCGAAATTTGCGAGGATTTGCTTCCACTATGGTTTTATTTCATCGCGGTCGTCCGCGGAACATCCGCAACCATTAACTTCAGAAGTGAAATTAAAGAGGCTTTTGAATTGACGTTGCACTTTGCATTCAATAAACCGTTCCTGGCCCTACAATTCTATAATGCTTCCACCAGTTTGTGCTGTATTGTTTTCAAAGAAATAAAAATAAATTTGGCGAAATAAATTTTGACATAATAGTGACGTATAGAGGCAAGAAGCAGTGGTGTCTATAATACAACAACAAAGCCGTACTTTACAAGAACAATAGGATAAATTTGTAAATTTGAAACACAAGAAAAATATTGTAATTCGCAAGTGACAAGAGCAGCTGGTTTAATACTAAAGATGAAGAAGAATATATTTCAGAAATGAATAACAGCAAATATATAAAACTTAAGAAAACACTGATCAACGAAATGTAAATTTAATAATTTAACTGCTACTCTGAACACATAAAGAGAATTTGATCTACACACACATGTCAGAATGTTGGGATACACAAAATATATTTCTTTGATTATCCCACTTCAATACATCCAAACATACAATCACCAAGTAACTAGAAGCATTATAAGATTTACGAACCGCACCTTATAAGATCATTTAAAATAAACATTATAAAGTCAACATAATTAACTGCCAGCATTTCCAACAAGAATGGTGAAAGGCCTTCTACCAACCTTGCTCTAAACAAAACTATAGAAGTATTGTTTGAAGGCTTTGTACAAATACGTAATAATTGTTTCCACTTTTAGCACAAGGTCAGCAATGTCAAGGAAAGGGGAATGTCGATAAAATCTAGTTCAATCCGTTACTGGTAACAAATTTTATTGAACCACTCGGGAGGAAATTCAAGGAAGACCTCTGTTGAATTTGAATTTGAACTCAGAACGTAGAAATTCGTTTTTAAATACTACAGAGCATTTTATCCGAATCTCTATCAATACTGCAAAAATAACTGCCCTACACACCCGTAGTAGTAATACCATATATTATATCAAGAAATATCCTTTAAAAGATCCCTCTGACCTGCATGATAGAGTTTCTCTGCCATTATCCACAAGGGAATTTCTACATCAAGATTGATGTGCTGTTTATAAAAGCCCTACCCTCGGGTCCATATTCATGGTATGCTAGACTGCTGCTTACATTGAAATAATTGTTTCTACTTTTGGCACAAGGCCAGCAAATACCCAGTACATTACTGGTACTTTATTTTATCGACCCCGTAAGGATGAAAAGCAAAGTTAACCTCAGCGGGATTTGAACTCAGAATGGCAAGGGCCGTAACTCTATATGTCAAAGCATGGCGTCCGACCCTCTACCGACACTGCCAATCCACCGCCCTTACATTGAAATAATGTTCTCCGTTATTTACACCACACTTCAAATACCAGGTATATAAACGACATTTTCTGTGCCGCTTGCATAAATGATGGTCAATAAAACAATTCAACCTTTTTTTTACAATTCTTCACATACCCAGCATGTATTCAGTATATAATCCCACCCAAAGTACATGTGTATGTTTGCGGCATGGTAGATTGGCTGATGTGCACTTATGGAAACTTGTGTGGGTGCGTTTGATTTTCAGTAGAATACGAAATTCTTCTGATATAAACTGATTTCAATAACGAATGGAGTATGTGACAGACGTACATCTACATAGATTAGGTATCGATTAATCGTATCGATAAAACGTTGATGGCATTTCAAATAATTACACTCTTTCACACTCAAATTATATTTCAATGGAGGGAAATCAGAATGTTGCATATGTTGAAAAAAATAACGTGGTATTCCTGATATTTCCTATTTCAAGTTAGCGTTGTTCGTACCGTCTTCATATATATCGAAATATTACAAGATAATAGCATGTTTTAACATGTCTTTCTAAAGCTGCTTGACAAACTGGTCGATTGATTAATGTTTATTGTTCCACGATCCATTTATAGATTATTGATGGATCAGATTATAGATCGATCAAATATTCTTACTCGTGATTGGGATCAAATATCTTTCAATCTGCTGATAATTTTGTGTGTATATATATATATATTATTCAAAATATTAATATATTATTCAAAATATTAATATATTATTCAAAATATTAATATATTATTCAAAATATTAATATATTATTAAAAATATGAATATATTATTCAAAATATTAATAAATGGATACATTCACATCATCAAAATATGTTTTATTATATATATTTCGGAGGTACTGTGTTGTTTTTTTCAGTACGTCCTCATCAGATAAAATACATAAATTGATGTATGACATACCTCAACTGTGCTGATGGTTCAATTCATCAGCAAAGTTGAGGTATTGTTAAGATTGTGGTGGTGGTGAGAGGCATACGATATGTGTGTGTTGTTGTTGTTGTTGATGTGGATGTGTGTTGTTGTTGATGTGTGTTGCTGTTGTTGTCTCCGTGTATGTTGTTATTATTGTCGTGTGCGTTGTTGTTATTGTTGTTTTTGTCTGTGTGTCTGTTGTTGTTGTCTCTGAGTATGTTATTATTGTTGTTGTGTGTGTTGTTGTTGTTATCGTTGTTTGTGTCTGTGTGTCTGTTGTTGTTGGGATGTGTGATGTATGTGTGTGTGTGTGTGTGCGTATGCTGTTACTTTTGTTTTTGTTGTTTTTGAGGCTCCAACGTAATTTTGTAAATGATTTTTCTATTTCTGACAAGCATCTTATCATATTTACCTTAGAAAACATGAATGGAATAGCAACACCACAACTTACAATTAAGGACAAAATGAAAACACCCACACACATAGAACAAACAACCAACCAGTAACATGTAAATAAACAAATAAATAAACAAATAAAAACACACACAGACACCCGGATGTAACACATGCGCAAACTAAGCACACAACACACACAAAAAACAAGATGCCGTAGGACAGAACAAAGGAGAGGCACAAAACAAAGAAAAAAATCCCCAGTCACTGAAGAGGTCACAGAATGTGTGACGAAAGAACTTTGACAATATATGAACAACCGTCCGGTTGTGGAACCAACCACCCAACCAACCGGAAATTTATAAAATATAAAAATCTTTTTTTTTTTAAATTTATAATAAATTGGAGTGAAAGCGAGGTGCGTGTGTTTCTTATTGGCAACATAACCCTCCCAAAGTATAACAATATCGGTTTCAACACACGTTTTCAGATAAAGAATCTTGCTAGACAAATTCAGAAACGAAATATATATATATATATATATATATATATATATATATATACAGGTGTCCCTAAAAATCTATACACACTTCACCAGCCTTTAATAAATATTGCCTGTATAGGTAATCAAAGTGTTTATACAGTTTTGGGGGAACCTCTGTATATGTATATATATATATATATATATATATATATATAAAGGGCTTATGCCCGAAACGTCGTCCCCCACCCTCCACTCTCGGCGTGAACGTAATACCAACGCTGTTAAAACTGTGCAGTACGAACAGCGTTGGTATTACGTTCTTTGTTATTGCTTTTATATATACATACATATATATAAATATATATATATATATATATATATATATATATATATATATATTCAGGTTTGAGGTTCACCACTATATAGAGCTGGTCTATTCCGTATGGTCAATCGTAATGCAATAATATAGAGAGTACTCAACGTAAAGCAGTTCAACCGTCTTTGTTTTTGTAGTTGGTGGTGCTATTACGGAGTTAAATATTATAATGAAATGACAGGAGGCTGGATTTGTGTAAATCCTTTAAAGGTTTATTATACTATGATCATTTCAATGACCGGGTTCCGTATGAATCCGGTGATATCATCAGGTATTCGAAATATAATACGTGAATGTAATAGATAAAATCCATGGGGCTGAAAATCGAGGACCCGAGGGCGACCGCTATTCTGTTCCTTCAACCTCAGCCGGTCGCCCTGGAGTCCGGCTGAGGTTGAAGGAACAGAATAGCGGTCGCCCTCGGGTCCTCGATTTTCAGCCCCATGGATTTTATCTATTACATTCACGTATTATATTTCGAATACCTGATGATATCACCGGATTCATACGGAACCCGGTCATTGAAATGATCATAGTATAATAAACCTTTAAAGGATTTACACAAATCCAGCCTCCTGTCATTTCATTATAATTATTATATATATATATATATATATATATATATATATATATATATATATATATAGGTTTGTTTGTGTTTCTATATATCTATGGTGTATGGTCAACAAAAACAATGGAGTTTTCAAACAAAACGTATCACCATTCTTTACAATATGTAGTACAAGCATTTGTGGTGTGTGAGCCTTCATTTGGTTTATCAATATTAGGTTTAGTCGAATGAACAAAAGAAAAGGGTATGTTGCAATCTTTTGTTAGAATCTTCTGGCTGTTGACTACATATATAGACATATATGTAGATATGCACAGGAGCTGGTGACATATAGAGTCTAATTTGGTGAAGAGGAGGTAAATAACTACCTATGTATGTTTGTATGAAATGTTTGAGCCATTTTCTCGTTATTCCGTCATCAACACTTTAAAGAAGTAATATCATTTATTCAAATATTTACATTATTCTGCTACCAAACTACACTCCATGTATCCATCATCGTATACTCAGAGAAACCAAAGCGAGAAACTAAGAGGAGCGGCTCACACAGACTCAGAATTTAGCTTTGAATAAGATTAATCAATTCTACTAAACAGCATTGGATAATTTTTACGCTTAGCTCTATTTCACACCAAACTCATATCTATCTATCTATCTATCTATCTATCTATCTATCTATTTATCTATCTATCTATCTATCTATCTATCTATCTATTTATCTATCTATCTATCTATCTACCTTTTTTACTCGTTCATTTATGTAAACTGCCCTCCCCCTCCTTGTATTTGTCTCCCTCTTTTGTGCCCTCGTGGCTAGTAAATAGAAACTTATCTCTCTGTGGTAAGGGTATGTATTTTCTTACAAAAAGCCACAATTTGATAAAGACATTGATTAGAGCCTATAACAATTCTATGTTGGCAAACTGGATTAGTCACACAATGTTTCGTGTAGTTCCTATCTTGTAACTGTGCTTGGCAACAAACATGATATAACCACTCAACAAGTGTTATGACTGAGATGCACAGGAGAACGACCGAGTAACATGAGCCACAGGAAATTTCTAGGTATGTAGAAATATTCCAGTTTAACAACAAACACTCAAGAATCCTCCCACACAGACATGCACACGCATACACTCTCACGTACACCCACACGCCTATATATATATATATATATACACACACACACCACACACACACACACCCACATATATATATATATATATATATATATATATATATATATATATATATATATATATATATATATATATATATATATATATATATATATATGAGAGACGTAAAATAAGAAAATTATAAAATTAACTTACTTACTAAAATTTCACTTCCAACTAATTAGTTTCTGAAATAAAATAAATATACTTTCCGAAGAAAGTACAGAGAATCATTTCGTCGTCAGGGAAGACTATTCTCAGCGAAGTATCCATGCAAAGCGAGGACTCTTGAAACTTATACAAAAATATTCAGTGGATAGAAAATAGCAAAGCGTGGACTGAATTCCTAGCCATTGAGAAAATCACTGCCTCTGCGTCGGTGGCAAATTCAAAAAGAATTAATCACGTGACATCGAGGTCAATCAGTGGAAAGTGGTTTGCTAATAAGACAGCGGCCTGCCTGCTACCATAGCAGCAGTTCTGGCCAATATTGCTCGACAAATAATTTGGAGATAATTATAAAGAATTAATATCTAGTAACATATATATACATACAGATGCATATCAATGCTAGCAAATATATAGGTTTTGTCTTAGTAGCTTTGTGGTTCAATGCATGGGGTTGCAGAACAATAATATGAGAGACGTAAAATAAGAAAATTATAAAATTAACTTACTTACTATATATATATGTATATATATATATATATATATATATATATATATATATATATATATATATATATATATATATATATAGTGAAAAATGGAACGGGAACAAAACAAAGAGGCAGTACAAACAAAGGTTCATTAGTTTCACACTCTTGAGAGTAGGGGGGGGGCGTTTCGGGCATAAGCCCTTCTTCAGGAGAAAAGTGGGAAGAGAGTTCCGAGGGTGTGGGGGAGAGTGGTGGAGAGACATTTAGAAAAAGGGGGGGTGGAAGGGGTACAAATAAGAATAAAAATGAACATGAAGATAAACGAGTGGTGGAAGAGTGTGGGGTGTGTAGGGGTGGTGGCGGGTGGAGTGGGGAGAAGGAGGTGGGGTGTCCGACCGGGAGGGCTGAAGGTGGTTTTTGTGTATGTGTGTAGGTGTACGTGTGTGTGTGTATGTGAATGTGAGAGTTGGGTGAAGAACGAGGTTCCATGTTCAGGAAAAGGTGTGTGTTTGTGTGGGGTGTTTGTCGATATGTGCGTGCGTATGGATGGGGGAGGGAGGGGGTAGAGATTCCGGAGGCTGAGTGTGTATATATGTGGGGGTACGCACGTGTGTGTTGGTGTTTATACGTTTTGTGGATGTAGGTGGCGTGGTTCGAAAAAAAATTGTGAGTGTATGTCCTTGGGTAAGTTCCTAAGGTAGTTCCGTGGAGGGTGTGAAGAGTTGCCGGATATTTTCCATGTTATGGAGTGGATAGTGGGAACGATGGCCGATGGTGTGTAATCCGTTGGTTGTGGTAGTCGGAAGAGGGGAGCTGTAGGGTTCGCGCGCAACAAGAAGTGGTCAGAGGGTCAAGGCAGGATGAGGGTAGATGAGAGTGACAGGTGGAGAGCACTGTGTATCTGTGTGTGCGGAGAAGTGGTCAGAGGGTCAAGGCAGGAGAAGGCATATCAGCAGTAGAGGAGAATGGCAGGTGGAGAAAGTCAGTGTGTCAGTGTGCGCGGAGGTGCGCTGGACAGGGGAGAGGATGGGTAGGTGTGAAAGGTGGAGTGGGAAGGGGGTCATGCGGGGGATGGGGTGTGTATTAGTAGAGGTGTTAGTGGGGTGTGTGTGTGAAGGGGTGTGGGTGGAGCGGGGAAAGGGAGAGAAAAGGTGTGGGGGACGTTGGAGGGAGTGTAGTGTACTGGTGTGTGCGGGCGTGTTTGGATGAGTGTGTGTGTGGTGAAGGGGGTGTTAGTGGATGTTAGTATACTGGTGGTGGGGAAAGGGTTGAATGCGGGTGAGTGTGTGTGTAGGGGGGGTCGAAGGGTAAAGGAATATGGGTGGGGAGTTCAGGCCGGGGGGAATGTGGGTCTGTGGGGGGTAAAGATGGTGCGTTGTTCGACCCTGAGGCGGGTGGCGGGTGTTCCGTGGCATTGGAGTAGGCCACAGACAGTGAGGTGGTGCGCGGAATGTCCGGGCGATATACATATATATATATATATAAATATATATATATATATATATATATATATATATATATATATATATATATATATATATATAACGAAGGAAATGTGGTAAGGAACCAGATGGACCATAACGCACCAAAGTACTCAATACTTAGGGTAGTAGGTTGGGTAATAGGAACGAGTAGGACCCCGACGGCTGAGCTCAAGCTGTTTCAACGGCTAATTCTGGACTAAATAAATTTAGTCCTACTCGTTCCTATTACCCACTCTACTACCCTAAGTATTGAGAACTTTGGTGCGTTATGGTCCATCTGGTTCCTTACCACATTTCCTTCGTTATATATATAAGAATTAAAATACTAGAGTGTGTTGGAGTTAAACACCCTCTTCGTATTATAGAGAAATGACAGTATAAGAAATAGCTCAATGCAATTAAACAGAGCCGAAGAATTATAAAAAATAAACCAAAGAAGCCTTCAATACATCAAAAGTCTTTATTAGCCAACAATGTTTCGTCCTATTAAGGACTCATCAGGGCAAGTAAAGCTACAAGAAGCACTATCGGCCAATACAAGCCAAAAACTCAGAAGAATATGGAGTATACATCTATCAGAGCCTAGGAAGGATATCAAGGCTAAGATTAAGAGCGAGCAGTTACAAACATAGATATAGACCAAATAGCAAGGAAGTGATTAACATGTTGAACCCACATTGTAAATATTATATAATGCAAAAACTTGAAACACAAATGGTAATATAATGCGAGAATTACAGTACGATATAGAGTATAATATAATATATAATATAATATAATAGATGGTGATAATAAAAAGCTTAATATATGTATATATATATTTATACATATATACTTTAGTACAAACACAAACTAACACTTATTAAGTATTTAAATATATATATATATATTGTTTACAGTATAATATAATAAAGATAAAAATAAGAATAAAGATTAAATAAAAATAAAATATAATATATAATTCCCTGTTAGTGTGCATAAACAATATAAAAACATTATAATAACATTATAATAACAATATTATAATATATTGGCATCAAAAGATATACAAAATTACATCATATATATAATTCAAGATTAACAAATAGTATAAAGTTTTACACAGGGTAAGAAAAAATCATATAGAACTAAATAGTGTTGAAAAAATTGTGTTGAAAAAAATATCTATACCATTGCAACAAATACACGGAGGTCAAGTCGTTTTACATTTGCATAAATATTACCAAAATATCACAAAATACTACAAAATATAATAGAACAGTACTTCAAATAACATATTAAAATCTATAATACGATTACATAAAAATGATATGATATAACAACATTAATATCAAATATCAAACCGAGTCTAAGGAAATGCTTAATAAATATTTACGTGGTAGAGATACACAGACATATAATAATGAACAGCGTGTCGTAGTAAAAAAATAAATAAAATAAACCGAAGTTCGAAAAACAAAAACAAGTATATTTACTTAGGTGTCACAAGCGGTTAAGTAAAAGAAGTGATAGAAATGTAAGCGGCGAATTGACTAGAAAACCTTTTCAAATTAATTAATATTAAAAGTATATAAAATACATATTTAGTCACTTTAAAATTGGCTATAGTTTAAGTCATCAAAAAACGTATAAGTTTGAGATATTTCAATAAAATTATCAAGAATAGAGTAAAATATGCTCCGTTCAGTCGAATAACGTTATCAAATAAAAGGACTCTAAATAGAACTATGGTAGACCAATGGGAACAGAAAGAAGAGAGGTTATGGAGGATAGGAAGGAGCATAAAAGTAAAATCAATATATTATATAATATCATAAAAGGAGCATAAAGGTGAAATTTATATATAGTATAATAGAAGGGGCGGATATTAAGTGTGTAGAGGAGGAGATACGTTAGTTGAATGAGACTCCAACCAAAGTATTTAATAAGATATAAACCCATAAGGTGTTAGTAGTGAAACTATAATAATACTTAAGACGATAGATAGGGTATGGTAGCCAAAAGACTATGGAAACTAAAATCGAAAAGTTGTAAAAAAACTAATAATAATAAAGATGATGGTAATCAAAAAGAACCTAAACAAAAAAGATAAGGAAATATAGCAGCTAATGGATACGATTTAAACTACCAGAACTTTTAGGTCTATAATAGAAGAAAGAATTAGAAATGGCATGGGGCAGGAAGAAAATATCTCAGACTTTCTATTAAGCAAAACTTCCCTAGAGATAATTATAGAGTGGGTCTCTAGGATACAGAGATTACAGAATTTAGTGTGTGTTGATAGGTTATTAGAGCGTGCTACGATACGCCAAATAAGGCTATATGGCATGCCTACCCCTTTAAGATCCCAGATATGGGATCTTAAAGGGGTAGGCATGTTAAACTTAACATGCTTAAAATTAGAGATATGAGAATTAAACCTAGTTTTAAAAGTATTTGATGTGGAGCCTATATACGTGCTATTAGAAGAATCAGTCTTAACTTCACAAGCATAAACAATGTTCCTAGAGAGGCAGTGACCATTTAAAGGGCAGTTAATACTTACTCTACAGTTACACTTCCCGGTGCTATTTACCGGCTGAATAAGTGATGCATCACTTCTAGAGTTATTATATGATAAGGTCTGCTCAGGTGGTAAGGCATTAATGGATCTATCAAGACTAGTAGTACGCAAAGAGGAGTAGCTGTCCCTAATTTTCTTATTGTTAGTGCTAGTTAAATAAGAACTAATATTAGGGGTGGTAGAGAATGATAGTTTAATTACATTTTTATTAAAAATACCATGGTATTTATTAGTAGGAGGGAAAGTTTTCTCTAAGATAGAAAAGAAAGACCTAGGGATGTTAGTTAATACTTCATGATCATAAGGCGGGTTAAAATAAGTATTGAGTCTCCTCCTATTTCTATCCTTACCAACTCTACCGTTATCCAGTATCCCACTAATAGGATCAGGGTTACTACGAGGACTAGTTGAAACAACATTATTAGAAGCAGCCAAAACCCCATTGAGTCTCCTTCTGTTTCTACATTTAGTATATCTACTGTTATCTGGAATCATATCAATAGGATTAGGGTTACTACCAGGATCAGTTGAAACAACTCTATTAGAATTAGTAAAAACATTACCACTGGGTGAGCGATCAGAGTGCCTAACTTGTTCCCTAGAACTAATCCCGAAAATTGTACCATTAGACTCACTATTACGATACGGTAGCTTAACCTATGGATGCGTTCGGATACACCTATGTGATTTCTACGATTCTTATGCTTTCTACTCCCATTCATGGCCATATTATGGGAAATTACGTTATTATTATTATGGGTAAACGGAGACTTTCTAAGGTTGTTCTCATTATAACGTATTTTACCAGAGTAACCAGAGTTAGCTAGGGCATTATTATAGTACTCTGCATGTGAATTAAATATTCCTATATCCTTAGAGAGTGTGTAAATTCTATTAGATACACCGTTAATTATAGAGCTAATCATTGATTTGGGTGGTTAGAATTGGGATTAACATAAGAGAGTATCTCATTTGGCTTATGGAAGGGTTTATAACTATTAGTGACCAAGTCCAAAGTCACATCTAAAAAGTTGACCGCTCTATCATTTCTATCAATCGTGATCGAAAGGTTAACATTTTAAAAAAATTTATAAAGTTTCTTCCTATTATGCTCAATGTTGTTGGTGCTAGAGTTTATCACAAACAATGCATCGTCACGATAAAGTCCGCCTTGAAGGTGCGGAAAGGTAACATACAGTTCATTTAGGAGGAACAGCCCAACAAGATCAGTTACCTGGGCCGAATCACTCGAACCCATTGTAACGTCGAAATTGTTGGGTGTGTTTTTACGCGTCCAAAGTGTATCCTCGAATTTGATGATAGTCCTACGGACTGCTAGTATAACATCAATCTGCGGTCGTGTAAGGCTAGACACTCGCATGGCCATAATTAAGGCTTTATTAAGGAGGATAGGTGAAATCGACGTGTAATAGGCATCAACATCAAACTGGATAAACCTACTAGACTCAAGTTTATTAATACCAGAGAACCAATCTATAACATCCTTAGTGTTCCCCCATAGATTAAAATGAACCTTTTCCCTAACGGCTGGTATAATCAGGTCAAGGATTTTCTTACTAATAATAGCTATATCAGACTTAGAAGGAGTAATGAGTGTAACAGAAGGATTACTAATGAAGTCTACCTTATGATCCTTAAGAGTGAATCTCGGTTCCCTAGGGTAATATGGCTGGGTATACTTATCAAGGCCCAGGTCCGAAACTATCTTGAGACCCTCATTATTGATATGATCCAAATTATCTTGCGTTGTCTTTTTGTAATTTTTATGCAGCTCCTTATAGATAAACTTACGGTAAGCATTGTAATCCATAGAGTAAAGATTCTTAGTCTTGTCAGCCGGGA
>OZ024747.1:73698483-73705983 GCA_964016885.1 Eledone cirrhosa
GGTACTTTATTTTATCGACCCCGAAAGGAAGAAAGGCAAAGTTAACCTCGGCGGGATATAATAATGGATTCTGATTTACAAACATGGCCAACAATTTCAGGGGAGGCGAAAGCAAGAGTAGCTAGATACAAAATAGACTATTCAGAGTATACCAAACGAGACTTTACTGATATATAAATAGAGAGAGTACAGATGAAGTGATTATTCTGACCTGGACGAAGAGGGACAAATACGACCTCCATACCACGAGAGAGTCATTATATTTTTATTTTAACGCATGCTAAGGGAAAGCAGAGGTAGCGGAAAGTAGTTACAGTTTAAATACACAGAAAGTCTCCGATTTCCGAATGGCTAAATGTGAGAAGAAGGGCACCCAGGAGTCATTACCTGGATGTGGCCCAGCTCCCTTAGAGTGTAAGAAGTTAAGGGCCGGAACACTCGCTTGAGCGGTGTTTCTTCTCTGAAGACCTTCTGCTGACCAGATCTCCTGAGAGGTTTATACCACTTTGTGATTTAAAAGAGATTATCTAGCTATTTCTAGCTAATCAAGCGACAACTTATACTTGTCGTTGGTTCAGTCACAGCAGTTTTCTCACACGGACAGTGATAACCGTCTTCCCTTCATAACGAATAAGATGAAATTCAAACAACAGACAGAGAATATTCAGAAGCAGCATATTGTGTAATTTCTACATTTTGATTATTCATTTATACAGTAAAAATATTAATATATATTTAACAATATATATTTTAATCATTAATTATAAACGATTGCATCAAACTCTCTATCTACCGATGAAGGGCTGTGTACGAAACAATGCACAGTTCGTCTTCCTCGTGTTAAACCAATTTATTTCACTTTTGAAATATTACAATATATTATTCGGCTCACTGAATGGCAGAATGGTTTATCTAGAACTAACTGGTTCATTACATTCAAGATATTTATTTCTAAGCATATAATAAAACACGACTATCAGATCTTGTGTCCGCTTTTTCGTCAGAGCGTTTTACTAATTACCTCATTGGTGGTCATCCATAGTTTGATTTCTCCTCCAGTTTGTGAATAATATTATTTCTAGGTTAAGATGCTTTCATTCAACTGACGTTCACATTTATTTTAATAACTTTAATAGAGTCGTTTATTGTGTCATTTATAACAATTAATTCCGTTCTTGATAGTTTCGTAATGAAATGTGATAATCTATTGATTCATACATTCGGGAATACAATTCTGGACATTCTTCATTCGGTAGATCTAGGATCAAATAATTTCCAATCCTTACCATGTCATTAATTTGTACATGGTTAGGGTGTGATTTGATGGAAGGTTAGCTGATATTTCTATTAGATCAATACTATCATAATTATCTCTCGTTGAGAGATAATTATGATAGTATTGGTTAATTTAATCCCATGTCTATGTAGATATCCCATATATTATAAATATCTGTCTCTTGATATGGTCAGCGGTTTATCAGAATCGTTAGAGTACCAGACATAATAATTTGCAGTACTTCCGAAGGTGGAGTGAAATGTTAGCAGGCGGACATCGAAGGATTGATGCCAAAGCTGTGAAATCTTGCATGCATTACTTTCAACTCATCTTATTAATAACGGCATTGTTTATTTCCAGAGACTATTTTGAAAAATAGACCTCATTCTGGCATTTGGTGAGAGTATCTTCGTCAGACTATGAACTTTTCAGTATATGACATTTTCAGCCAATCTTCATAATAATGATCATTTATATTCCGAGTTCAAATGCAACTTGGATTAACTTGACTTCTAAACATTTCAGAGTCTATAAAATAAAGCACGATTCACAGACATTATTGGATTGATATAATCGACCATTCTGTTATCAAGATGTTAAGGTATTGTCCTTATATTAGAAATCAATACTCTTCAGGTGATATTTCTGTATGCATAATTAGATGTTCTGTCTAATGTATTTATATAACGGATCTTATATTAAACTAGACCCATTCACAAAATGTTGACGAGCGTCACGTTCCACACAGCTATTTATTGTTGACCAGTTGGTAAGCTTTGATATTGAATTTCAATTATAAAATCTTCCGTTTTTTCCCTCTCGGCTGCAGCATTTCAGTTGTTGACAACTCTGCTTTCTGTGATAATCAAGTCTATTTCTTTTTTTATTTTTTATATTTGATTAAGAGCTGACTTCATTTCTCTTTGAGGTCATGATTTCGCCGTGAAGTTAGCTTTTGATCTATATTCTTAAATGTTTTACTGTTTCTCTTATGTATCGCTGTTCTTGTATTTGCATGTGTGTGTATACATATGTATGTGTTTGTGAATCTGCATTTATTGTTTTTTCTTAGTTCCCGGTGTTTTCTATACGTCGTGTGAATGTTCCGACCACGTCGTGTATGTGTCACTAGGTCTGTATATCTTTTATTCCAAACGTGATTGTGTTTCTGACTACCAATATCTGCAACTATGTATTACTAACTCTTCGTATATAAGTAAAGAAATGTGGAAGTCTGCTTACTTCATCTAATCAATAGAATATTTATAGATGTGTTTCATTTTGGTATACATTCCCTTCTTTAATGTATGGTTCTGAAATCTTTAATATAGTGTTTTTGTAATATCTGTGTATATATTGGAATTAAAACATATTTAATAACCAACATTAAGAGTAAAGCATAGACTTTTTTAATTAATACTGTATAGTCGCAAGATTATTGGGGAGTAAAATAATAAAAACTCGGATTAATAACTTCATTTAATTACACAAGCTTATAATTTGTATTAAAACAATGCCTTTATCAAGCTGCATGTTCATTCTTGTGGGATCCTGGAAATAAGTGACAACTGAAGTTTGACCATTTGTCCCAAATCACAATTTGTGACATTACAAGGGATGTATCGTTAGTGCGTCGAACAAAATGCGTCGAACAAAATCCTGCGCGCTATTTACTAACGACTTTCTAAAGTTTGAGTTCAATTCCCTCAGTTTTTAACATTGCCTTTCATCCATTGATACAATCGAATTTCCCCTTCTTCTAAATCACTGGTCTTGTGTCAATGTCAGGAAGAATTATTTCTAGTATTACAATCATTCTAACAAGATTGTTCTATGAGAAATATTAGTTCTTCCTAAATATTTATCTATATTTTGCTGAATCAGAAATAATCTACTGACACCAGGTTTAGAGTAAATATATACTATCCATGTTTTAAGGGTTCAAATGACAGCTGCTCTAACTTGGTTTTGATAAAACTGTTTTGAACTATATTTTAGAAAGTCGGAAAGGAGCTACTGTCTCTTTTGTCTGACTAAACAGTTAGGGGATGTCCATTTTAGAGATTCAGAAATCAGCCTCTCTGTCTTCAGACTGAACAACAAGGGATTTAATATTTCAGGGAACTAGTAATGAACCCTATAGTTGTGGAGGCGAAAAAGAAAATATATATTAAAAGCATACCTTACAGCAGTTATATCATATCAATAGTGCCAGAAATACGACTACTGGAATAAAATGCTCTACGGGCTTTAAAGTAATAAAATTGCCTTTGAGAACAACTTAAAATATGTTGTGAAAATCCAATATTTGTACAACCCTAATGGGATATACTATTTTACATTTCCTTTCTCTGGCTATAAATGGAATACTGGAATGATGGTAACATTTTCTATTATGGATATTGCTTCTATTTTATTAGCACCCAAACAGCAAATTATAAAGCAGCGTAAAAGCATATCTTTTATTCTATATAGTGCCGCCTATATATTCTGAGGAATCCTCGAGCCTTCTCCATGTTTGAAGATGCAACAAGCAATAAATTTTTCTTTAGATAAACTAGTTTCTGGTTATGATAATTTATCGTTAGGTTTTTCAGTAATAGAAAAATCTGAGACATATCTCGGAACCTCTGCAACTGATGGGAGAGGGATTAATGGGGAGACTGTCCATATGATAGCAACAGATTGAACTTTACCAAGATTGTTGCATTAAAACATATTAAGTCTACCACTCTAATGTCGAAAGAAATATCGCAATGTATCTCCTCCGACGTTCTCACAACTCTTGTAAACCATTGCTCTAATCAGATACTATTTTTAGACCACGGATGTATAAAAGGAGAAGCTGATATCGGTGAGGTTTGAATTTCTAGTGGAAAGAATCGAAACAAGTACCACAAGGTATTTTATCATTCAGTCTTGATATTGATGTTATATTTATCGAATAAAAGCTAGCTTAATACATTTCTTTTGTTATATTATTTATAATTATAGGCTAAACAACTCGTATGTATATATATGTCTTTTAAATACACGTCTTTTTTTAATTCCAGCACAAATTACACTAACCTATTTTTATTTGCCCTAATGTGCACCACGAGTAAAATAAAAACAAAACAATACATTGCGGAAATACTGTTTTAAACTATAAATAATTTCTACTTTAATGTATTCATTGCTCTAATCTCAGTTCCTCTCTCCTGTTGTATCACTATCTTGTTTACTGACATTCCACATACAGCTCTATTTCATGTCTTCTTCAACTTTTCTTCCTTTCTTGTCTAGATTCTTGCTTAAAGCTTTTCTAATTTTCTTTCTGTTTGTCTGTCTGTCTTTATTTATTTATATATTTATTTATCTCTTTATTTCGTTTTTTGTTTTCTTTATAAATTTCTTGCATGCAGTGAATTGGCAAGATCGTTAAATTGTCGGAAAGAATGCAATGTGATATTTGTTATAAATGTCTATATATTGTGTTCAAATCATGTTCAGTTTAAATTTGTCTTTCATCTTTAAGGTGACGCGAACTACAGTAGCAGTAAATTATCTGTAGGGAAATCCGGTATTGTTATTGTGATGTTACAAAACGGCCATACTTCCATATCCTGCGCATTTGATTTTACTCAAGCAGAGCTCATCTATACATATACAAACATACCGATACAATCCCAACATAAATGTAAAGTTGACAATTATATTCTGCAAACCAAACGAACACAAAAACCGATCAGTACAAAAGTAAATGAAATAACCATCAGAAGATAGAATGAGGAATAAAAGATGACATAGAAAGGTAGAGAATGAGAAGAGGAAAGGACAGAAAAAAAATGAGAAAATGCCTATTCAGTCAGCCATTTTGCAGTGTGTGTGAACGTCTACAATAGTGATTAAACCGACGTAACTCTGGCCTTAGAACAAAATACATTCTACATTTTATTCTCCACCCCGGTGTTACACAGAAACATCATTACTGCCATTCTAAACTCAGTACACCCACGGTTATCTTGGAAACAAATATATTACCACCGACGCTATTGTTCACAAAACACGGGCTCTCTTTCACAGACACACAGATATACATATATACACACCAACATACATACACATACACACACACATATATATATATATATACTCTCTCTCTCTCTCTCTCTCTCTCTCTCTCTCTCTCTCTCTCTCTGTCTTAATATCTTAACCACTCTATTATTTTAATTCAACCTTATCCGACAGCACCCCGAAAACCTGAAGGTTCACAGTGGCTTGCTTTTGAAGTGGATCTGTTGATAACTGGGGAACACACTCCAACTAGACTGGAACTGATTCCTCATGCACTATTAATGCTCCGCTGTAAAATATGAGCATCACATATATAAAAGTAGTAAGATGGGAGTAACACTTATCCGTTGCTTATTTTTTCTATTTCACTAACATTGCCTTTGTAAAAAGCAGAATAGTCAGGCAACCTCAAATCCTGTCGCTTATAAATTGGAAACATTCCTGTTCAGGTAACGATTCCATTTATGTGTCTATTGTAACATATTTTTAAGGTGCTGAGATCTCACTAAATTAACCCCCAAGCTTAACTGAATTTCCAACGAAGGAGAACTGCTCATTCTTCCATAACTAACGTATATCGAAGAAAAAAAATGAGACGGGAAACAAAATTAAAAAAAAGTAAAAAAATAACAAACAACATCTATATCAGAACTAAACGTCTACAACCTCATATAAGGTTTGGTGCCACCAAAAGAAAATACTTCCTTCCGGTAGGTTTTCTTTCAATCGTTCATTCTCTGTGTGCTCGTTTCACTCGTTCCTGTTGATATGTAGTAACTTTAAAATAGATTGTTGATATGACGTCAGTGAAGGGTCCTATGCCATCATCACCATCACCACCACCACTGACACCATCACCACCACCACCACCACTGACACCATCACCATCACCACCACTGACACCATTACCACCACCACCACAGACATCACCACCACCACCACCACTGACACCATCACCACCACCACCACAGACACCATCACCATCACCACCACAGACACCATCACCACCACCACCACTGACACCATCACCACCACCACTGACACCATCACCATCACCACCACAGACACCATTACCACCACCGCTGACACCATCACCACCACCACCACTGACACCATCACCACCATCACCACTGACACCATCACCACCACCACCACTGACACCATCACCACCATCACCACTGACACCATCACCACCACCACCACTGACACCATCACTACCACCACCACTGACACCATCACCACCACCACCACTGACACCATCACCACCATCACCACTGACACCATCACCACCACCACCACTGACACCATCACCACCATCACCACTGACACCACCACCACCACTGACACCATCACTACCACCACCGCTGACACCATCACTACCACCACCACTGACACCATCACCACCACCACTGACACCATCACCACCACTGACACCATCACCACCATCACCACTGACACAATCACCATCACCACCACTGACACCATCACCACCACCACCACTGACACCATCACTACCACCACCACTGACACCACCACCACCACTGACACCATCACTACCACCACCACTGACACCACCACCACCACCACCACTGACACCATCACCACCACCACCACTGAAACCATCACTACCACCACCACTGACACCATCACCACCACCACCACTGACACCATCACCACCACCACCACTGACACCATCACCTCCACCACCACCACAACCGACACCATCACCACCATCACCACAACCACCATTACCACCTCCACCAGCACCACCACCACAACCACCATTACCACCTCCACCAGCACCACCAGCACCACCACCACCACCGCAACCACCATTCCCACCTCCACCAGCACCACTACCACAAATGCTACCACAAACACCACCACCACCACCACCATCACCACCACGTCTTCATCACCCCCTCCACCACGTATTCATCATCTCCCCCCGCCCCCAGTATATTCTCAATGTTTTATTTACCTTCTTGAAGCTGTTTTAGTTTCTTCCACAACTTGCCTTTATATTCCACCCCGTACACCCCACCCTCCACCTCCTCCCCCACCTCCTCCTCATCATCATCATCAATATACTCTCCTCTTTATAATGTTCTTTTCTTTCGTGTTTCTTTATGGACTTCTATTTCTGAAACTTGTGACTGTTGTTGTTG
>OZ024747.1:73710983-73720983 GCA_964016885.1 Eledone cirrhosa
CCAATATCGCCCAATCGCATCTTAACACAACGGGAGATTAAATATAAAGATTTACATATAAATGGCGCGATCGCTTTGAAAATTTAACTGTTCGACTGAGTTTGTCTTCTGATGAGTCTGTTACTCTAGGTTCACCCTTAATAGTAGGATATCTAAAAATACGGACGAAACCATGGTAGAGATGTAATTACGGTATGTACACGTTTCTTCTAAGTTTAGATTTACACCTAATTGTGTATGGTTGACGGTATATTTGGTCAGTTTCTACATGCTGTTGAAATGTTGGATAAATACTCTATTGGCGTCACCGCGAAGAGGCCGCTTTCGGTTATTTATCAAATATTTCTTCATAGGAGCCTTTATTCTTATAGCCTGGTCTAATTGATTTTTTATATGGTTAATTATGCTAATTGGGAGAGGAAATGGTTTATGAGAGGACATGATTTATGATATATATATATATGTATATATATATATATATATATATATAATGCATATCTTACAATTATCTATATGCCAAAAATCAATATATACATATATATATATACATATATATATATATATATATATATACATATATATACATACATATATATATATATATATATACATATATATATATATATACATATATAAACATATATATATATATATATATATATATATATATATATATATATATATATATATATATATATATATATATATAAAGTAAGAATATTTTCGAAACAGCGAGCGGGTTTGAAATTAGAAATATAAGCTATCGCCGTATTTTGACTAAGGAAATTATCCAGCCTGATAGTGGGGTTAAGAACCATCGGGAAAATGGAAAAAGATGAGTATTGTCGTACATATACGTCAATACTCATCTTTTTTCTTTAGTCATAATACGGCGGTAGCTTATATTTCTAATTAAATATATATATATATATATACATGGAAAGTTATATTTAAAATTCAATGCATTTCTTCTTTTTCTTCCTTTTCTTCGTTTTCTGTCTTTCTTTCTTTTTTCTCTCTTTCTTTCTCTCTGTGTACAATTTTTTCACTGCCAAATCAACCTCTTCAAATGCAAGTCGATGTTGTTACGGTATGTCGAATCTATTTATCTATAAAACTGTTTATATTGTATTTTGTCTGAGGAAGGCATAGCATATTGTTAATATGATATCCCTGAAATATATATAATGAAATAAATATGGTTTTATAAATATAGTTTCCATTTATTTAATATTGTATATATATATATATATATATATATATATATATATATATATATATATATATATATTAAGCATTAGGTTATCAGAAAAAGGAAGGCAGATGTAAAAGTCAAACTCATTAGATTCAGTTCGGTATCCGAGCCAACCCTTACCTATGGCCATGAATCCTTAGGAAAGAATCCAATCCCAAATACAAGAGGCCGAAATGCGTCTTTGAAGTGACGTTACTCGTTAGGATGCGTAGCTCGGAGGTCAGAGAGTCGCTCCAGGTGGAGCCGTTACCTTCCCCAATCGAGAGATTACATCTTCGATATTACCGGGCGTGTAATTTGAATGCATTCAGAACGAGGACCTATTTAGCGGGCATAACCAACCAGCTGGAGAACCAGGTATAAACCCTGAGTATGATGGTTGCGGATTCAGCCGTATCACCTTCACTGGTGCACGACATCAACATTTTTATACAGATCGCTGGACCGAACCAGTTACTAACATTATAGTATCGAATACCAAACTAGTCATCACGTATTATTGCCATCGGAGAAGTGGTTTTGCTTTCAACAAAGCATGAGATACACCATACCATAAAATGGCTTAATATATAATTTGGGACATATTACGTTGATCAGATTTATTAATGTCTATGGTAGATGTGTTACTTTACGTTAACTGTAGTTTGTATTATAAACAGAGAATTGGTATCTTAGGAGTCTCGTTATTAAGATACCTGATAACATATATTTCCTTCCTCTTAATACAGTAACAAGCTTTCTGCTGCTATTTTTCATTTTATTTTTCATGTTGCTGTTTTGTAGTTATTTTTATCTATGAAAACTGTTTTATTTAAAGATAAATTCAGTTTAGATTTGTTTTTATTGTTTAATAGATTTGGTGTTAAAGATATTGAACACTAAATGTTGTTGTCTTTTACTGTCATGAACTTTGTTATCCCAGTAGGAACAAGGTAAGAATTTTAGCATAAGATAGCCAAACACACGCTCAAGCTTACCAAAACAAAATTATAGCAAACACTGCCTTTGAAGATACACTACCACATTCTAAACGTATCCAATTTCTAGATCATTTAGTTCAAAAATTACCTTCCGACCTGGAAATTACTTGCGGGTTTTATCTAGAAAAAATATTTACATTATCTGAGAAATATCGGGCTCTTTGTGGGAGGAATGCCACTTTAAGTTACACGCCTTTCCTCTGTCGGTGTTTGGAGTTTGTCAAACTGATTACAGCATCTGATAACTTCAGACATATACCGTAATGCTCGCTTATTTATATACCTCATCTACAGGCGAAAACAGATTGATCCCAGCCTGAGATTTTGGCATGATCTCTCTAACAAACCCGAGAGATTCCCGTTTAATGTTAACCGAGAGGTATAAATTTTCTTTATACTTATGTGACACATACAAACATAAATACAGACATACATTACGGGCATCCAACTTATTACGGTTCTGGATTTTCTACAGCCACATTTCAGATATTTTCATTTATAACCGGGGAAAATCATATGAGAGATAAGAGAGAGATATAGAGACTCGTTTTCTAGTTCACATATCAGGTTGATGTGTAAGGGAATTATATGGGTTGGCAGTAAACGAAAAAAAATCACTTTGCATAACCTGTTTATATACATACACACATAGAACGGAATTGTGCTTGACATCCTTTAACACAAACAAACTACATATGATGTTCAGAAAATAATGTTAATAGCATTTATTATATGTTGCTAGTCATTTAATATACGTTTATTAAATTTAATTGCTCTATCTTGTTACAAAATATATATTGGAAACTACTGTTTATTATAAATGGATAAGCTTTAGAGATTATTGAACTATTTAAATGAAATATATATAATTTAGAACCAATTTATATGTAATATAATTTGAATAATACTTCCGAATTCAATAAATGTAAGCGATAATTTGGTTATTGAATTCAGAATGCACACTCTAAGTTGTTTTACGCAGGTAAATCAGTGTCATACGCCTACATTTTCAGAAATTGTTTGAAACAAAGCGTCGAAAATGAATATTTTCGATATTGTCTAAGATTGCCGAACGATCAATGTAACTGACAGTTTTATCGACCCTAGAAGTATAAAAAGCAACGGGAATCTCGGTGGAATTTGAACTCAGACAGTTGTGTCTAAATACTACAAGCATTTTGTCCAACGCTCTAACAATTCTACCATCGCAATTATTGCCGATTATTGAAAGATGATAACCATGTTATTTACCACTAAAAATACTCAGATCGAATGCTTTGTTGAATTCATTCCGGCTCAATTCTCTCTGAGTTAAAATCCTACCGATGTCAACTTTACTTTTCCTCCGTTTGAGGTTGATAAAAAAAAGTACCAGTCAAGTACTGTAATCGATTCTTTCTCTATATCGCATTCTCCCCCCCCCCCTCTCTCTCTCTCTCACTATGAATATGCTTCTCTGGAAGAAATCTTCTGTGTTCAGGCTTGGATAGGGATGGATTCTGCAAGATTTTAAATGCCCAAGAATCGCTGTATACTGTACCCCTACGATCCTAACAGGAGCTACAGGACTCTCATATCACATCACACCGCACACAAAAAGAAATACTGAAATGTTATATTTAACAGGAGCTCAGTAAAATCAATTCTTTTCGAAACGAGAGATTTATTATAAAATAATTAGTGAAAAATAAAGGGAAATTGATACAAGTAGCTTTGGAAGAAATGAAGTGAAAAACTGGTTTCCATCTTTCAGAAAAATAGAATAACACGGAGATTGAAATAATGGACATCTGCCAGGAAGATACAGAACCCATCACAAGAAATATCAGAACACACACCCACATACACTCATATACATACTCACACACACACACACTGACATACATACTCACACACACACAAACTCACATGAAAATAGAAATTGAAATTGTGGTGCTAAGATGTTAGATATATATAGCTGTGATATATATAGCTGTGATATATAGAGCTGTTAGATATATAGCTGCGAGATATATAACTGTTAGATATATAGCTGTGAGATATATAGCTGTGAGATATATAGCTCTGCTATGATATTAGATATATATCTGTGCTAAGATGGTAGATATATAGATATTAGATATATAGCTGTAAGATATATCGCTGTACTAAGATGTTAGATATATAGCTGTAAAATATATAGCTGTTAGATATATAGCTGTGAGATATATAGTTGCTAGATATATAGCTGTGAGATATATAGTTGTTAGATATATATGGCTGTGAGATATATAGTTATTAGATATATAGTTGTACTAAGATGTTAGATATATAGATATTAGATATATAGCTGTGAGATATATAGCTGTACTAAGATGTTAAATAGCTGTTAAGTAGTGAATAGCAACAAAGCTGTGAAAAGCGGAAGTTTATAATGATAAAACAATACACAGTGAAATAAAGTAAAAGATGTATGAAGGAAAAGACCGAAATATCGCTGCACTTAAATACGTAATAATGATACTGTATATAAATTGTTATAGAATATTATTGAGGAAATTGAGTGACAATTCATACATGACTGTTCAGAATACACATCTAAACATACATGTTCAGTGGCTTGGCAGAATCGGTAGAGCGTCGGACAACATTTTTAGCGGCATAGAATTGTGGCCCTTTACGTTCTGAGTTCAAATCTCGCCGAGGTTAGCTTTGATTTCAACCTTATGGGGTCGACAAATAAAGCACCAGTAATGCACTGGGGTCAATTTAATCGACTTTACCCACCCCTTCACATTGCCTTAAGTAGAAACAATTATATTTGAGGAGTCACATACTTCGGATATGATGTAAACCAGTACAATGTGGCTCATAATCGAGTGGTCGGTGGGGAATATCAGCCAGACCCTGATCTGGTGAGGAGGGTAAATAGAACCCCAGCAGTACAGAAATCAAACAAACAAACAGAACAAGTTGTTAAAAGGGTAAACTCCTAAGCGTCAATGACTATCCACCCTATCTATGGGTTAAATAACCTCACCAACCCTTAAATAGAAAAAGGTGGTGAGTACGGCAACACCCCTAACATGACCAACACTAAAAAGAAAGCAGTTGGGGTCAACCAGGAAGGGGCTCCTCCAACAGGTATGAGGAGGCTCTGGATTGAATGGACATATAACAAATAGATATAAGTGTATAGAAAATATACATGACGAGAAAGTGATAATTGAACAAGCTGTCCAGGCAGTCAGTGAGAACAAATCAAAATCTCTCACATATTGCGATTTCTAATAGAACTATTTTCTCTTGTGCATTCTATTCTTTTCCTAATTTGTGTGCGTTGAGATGCAGTTTAATACGTTCCGTCAGAGTTATTTACAAATATCTACAATAGCATTTCTTGGTTGTCGATATTGTTTATGCATAATTGCAAAGCGCCACGTATTTTGTATTCCAGGTGGATTGGTAGCATCGGTAGAGGGTCGGACGCCATGCTTTGACGCATTCATTTACGGCCCTTGTCATTCTGAGTCCAAATCCCGCCGAGGTTAACTTTGCTTTTCATCCTGACGGGGTCGATAAAATAAAGTACCAGTAATACACTGAGATAATTGCTGGCCTTGTGCCAAAAGTAGAAACAATTATTAATAATGTACTGTCATGAATTATAAGTTGGATATTACAAAAATAGTACTGAGCGACGCTACTATCAAATGTTCCCTACTTAGCGAAGAACGTTTTAGTATTATTGTACGTGACCCAGGACGAGGGATTGTCAGTGCTCGTAGAAGACTGGACAATATTCTATGTGGTATAGAGTTAGGGCCTTTTAAGTTCTGAGTTCCAATCCTGCTGAGATTAGCTTTGCCTTTAATCCTTACGGTGTTGATAAACTAAAATACCAGTAATACACTGGGGGAGGGGTATATTTAATCGACTTTCCCCTCCCCCCACCAAATTGTTGGCCTTGTGCCTAAATCAGAAACCATTATTGTCTGTGAGTCATCTTTACATCCATAATTCAACGACTTTAGAAAATGGATAGACTCTCGTATATCTGTTATATACGGTCATATCGTGTATCCTTTCATACACATCCCTCTTATGAAAAATAATTAGTTGTCTTTACTCTAATTTCCTTGTGTTTTTCTTCATAAATAAGTCATTTATTAATTCATACCAAAAAAAGACATATTGCTTGAGTGTGTTATTGAATATAATTATAATCGTCTTTAATATTTGTTTAGTACAATATTCAATATTTTCTATATGCTTGTTTTAAATACTCGTGGAGTCGTCTTCTTTTCTGTTGTGGGCAATATCACTTTCATGATACATTTATCGAGATGTACATTTTTTTTATATTCTGAATGTATTTCACACATACCCTTTCTCCATCTCTCTCCCTATATACATAAACATAAACACACACACACACACACACACACACACACACACACACAAACACGCATACACACACACACACACACACACACACACACACACACATATACATATATATATATATATATATATATATATATATATATATATATATATCACTATATATATCACTATATATCGTTATAAGCTCGTGTTGACTCAATGTCTCTTGTTTTATTTGCCTACCAGCAATAAGAGAGGAGACAAGTCAGGAATAATGGAATCGGAATAGGATGTTTACTTTCCGCTCAGATCGTATGACGTGATGTGATGAATCATAGAAGAATTGAAGCTTTTGACAGTAACGATGTCATTGGATGCTATATCAGAGATCTTTGATAGCAATAGCTACTATTACACTGATATATAATATGCTTTCAGAATCTTCCTTCAATGTCCACTAACACGGGTAGCTAGTAGATTGGTAGGGTAATATTTATGATACTATAGTTTACTGAAAGTATTGTATATGTGATAAGCTAAATGAAAACTCTGCTGGCAGCTAAAGTCGAATATCTTTTTCTTCATTCACACGAGTTGTCTTATGTTCAGATTTCTAATTGACATCACATCTATTGCAGTACAATTACTGTCTGCATGGATTCCGAATGATAAAATATAATGTCTGTACAATGTGTGTGTGTTTGTGTGTGCGTAATTCATAATTAATTTCGCTAACACACACACACACACACACACACACACACACACACACACACACACATAAATATATCTACATGGAATACTAAATTACATTAACGAATATGTAAATGAGAAAATATATTTAAGTTTAGAAACACTTCCATAATACTGATTAGAATTACTCAAGTATATGAACATATGAATATGCACACACACACACATATATATACATATATATATATACATATAAATACAACACTACGGAAAATACTGTATATATATATATATATATATATATATATATATATACATATATATATATATATATATACATATATATATATATATACATATATATATATATATATATATATATACATATATATATATATATACATATATATATATATATATATATATATATATATATATATATATATATATATATATATATATGCAGTCGTATATGCATATATACATATCTGCTGATATACAGAATTTTATTAATTTGATATTAAGCCATTAAGCCTGTCATATACTTTAATGTTTGTCACGTTTATTGAAATATACTCATTTTCCTAAGCATAATAGTAAAAACACTATGCAATACTTTCTCAATCGGGAGCTAACATCTTGAGAGTTAATTATCATTAAATTTTATTATAGGATAAAGATTTTTCAAAGAAATTGAATTCTCTATTCACTGGAAAAAGGTAGTGTTAGCGTGACCTATTACCAATTTTGGAAGAGAGAAAATGCGATTAAATATACCGCAGTGTATTACTGGTATTTTATTTTTTCATCTCAGCAAGGATGAAAGGCGAAGCTAACCACGTCGGGATTTGAACTTAGAATGTAAAGAGCGTAACTCTATGCCATAAAGCATGTTGTCTGACGCTCTACCAATACTGCCATTCCACTGTCCTATTAGATGATACTACAGCATGAGCGTCACTAATGCTGAAAAATAAGAGGTCATTATATAGGTCTGTATAGGCCGGTGGTTTGACAAAGTCGTTAGAGCGTCGGACGACATGTTTCCGGCATTTAGTTACTTCCCTTTACGTTCTGAGTTCAAATCTCTTCGAGATTAGGTCTGCCTTTCATCCTTACGGGCTTGATAAAATAAAGTACCAGTAATGCACTGGTGTAGATTTAATAGACACTCCCCTTCCCCAAATATTGTTAGCTTTGTGCCAAAATCCGAAACGATTATATAAGTCTCTTTCTGATATATAACAGATGTCATTTTATGTTGGTATAATTACACTAGGATTCTGTTGAATAAGGTCTTGTGTATATACTGAGCTAGATGTGAATTTGAAAGTGTGCATGTGAAAACTAATAACACAACTAAACATTATTTATATCTGCTTCAATCAGAAAAAAGATAAACCTGAATCGAACATCAACACAGAATCACTAAGGCTACAAACCAATATTACTACGAACAAAATATTTCCCGCATCAATATCACAATATTTTGACTCTCATCAACTCAAAGTCGATAAAATGTACCAGTCTAGTACTGGGTTCGATTCTTCCTCTAATATATCTTTCTAACATCCATTCTCTCACTTTCTATTTCCTTCTCTGGAAGAAATTTGCCGAATTCAGACCTGGTGAGGATTGGGCTCCACCAGGTTTTTAAATACCCGTGAAACACCGTATATACGGAACCTCTACAACTCCCGTAAGTGTTTCGGGACCATGCATACATCCTACCAGATACATCGCCACTAGCCTAGTTCACACTGTCTTTCTCTCTTTGTCATTATTGTGAATTGGCAGTATCGGTAGAGGGTTGGATGCCATGCTTTCTAGCATAGTTACGTCCCTTTACAGTCTGTGTTCAAATCCCGCCGAGGTTAACTTTACCTTTCATCCTTACGGGGTCGATAAAATAAAGAACCAGTAATGTACTGTGTATTTGCTGGCCTTGTGCCTAAAGTAGAAACAATTATTACTATCTACACTCTCTACTGATTCTGTGTGCTCTACATCCAATATACTCTAGCATCTTCAAAATATTTTCTTCAGGAATATTTTCTTGCATACACTGTACAGTTAACCAATCCAATCAATGTGATGTATTTCATTATATTGATATATTTGTATGGGGGTTACTATAATCCCGTATCGGATATCTATTAAATTACTGACACTCTGCAGAAATGGACATGCCACAGACACCTCTAAACTTATTTTCACTAAGCAAAAACACATGACACACCCAGATAATTCTCTAGTTTCACAATCATTTTAACAGCTTCCCAACAACACAAACAATACCACATATCTATAAATTTTAAACATCTTCTTTCATCTTTATATTATGTTATATACGTACACATACATAAATGCATATTATTGTACACATAAACACACACATGCACACATATATGCCATACGTATATATTATATTATATCTATATAGACACATACATAAATGCACAGTATCGCACATCCACACATACATGCACACAAATGTTTATATTATACTATATACATAGGCACACATACAATGCATAGAATCCATACATAGTCACAAAAACATGCTTATATGAACACATGCATATTCACATAGAGACACACATATACATATACACATATACGTATATATAATATATATATATATATATATATATATATATATATATATATATATGACTTAATCAAATAAATTCTCTTCTACGTGAGT
>OZ024747.1:73728483-73740983 GCA_964016885.1 Eledone cirrhosa
TTTTAAAAAATAATAGTACCCCATACAAACTTTTTTGGAGGAAGCTTACTAGATCCACGCCATACCGACCGCAGAGCGGAAGTTGTGACCTGTGTTTACTGGAATGCCATGCTATAATACACTCTAAACTGAGCCTGCTTAACAGGAAATCGGAAATTTTCTCCTCTTGTCAACACAAAATCCTGAGTTCCTTCTTCTATTTTAAACCTAGCACATAGACGTAACATATATCACGCAACCCCCACCTAGACTATAGCTTCCACCCATTTCCCCCCCCAACCCGTAAGCCAGATAGATAGGTACCCTAAGGGTGGTACAGTCCCCTACAAGGTTGGTGTTTTTGCGTGTGTGTGTGTGTGTGTGTGTATTCTCCTTTACTCTCTCACACGCACACCCACACAGACATATGTGTGGGTGTGCGTGCGTGTGTGCATGCATGCATGCATGCATGTGTGCGTGCATTGTATGCATGTATATTGTATATATATGTATATATATGTATATTGTATGCATGCGTATTATATTGTGCGTATGTGTATATTTGACATGTATGTGAATATGTGTATGTATGCGTATGAGTGTGTATGTGTATGTGTAAGTGTATGATGTGTGTATGTATGTGTATATGTATGTATACTTTTCTGTAGAAATTCTCTCTATATGTGGTGTGTGGCACGAATTCCTCCTATAATACTCTTCTCTGAGAGGAGCACGATATGCAGAGTAACACATATGTATTGTGGAAGTTGAAACTGAGAACCACCACCCCTCCTGCTGACCCAAATGTTTACTGAGGACCAGAACACCATTCTCCGCAATATAAGAGCGAAATGCGCTTGCCGGACTATTGATGACCATAACATCACATTCCAAGGTAATGGCAAAACACAGTGAATGCTATGCACGACCAGAACACCACAGCATGCACATCCGAGCAGCACAGATATAATATCAATAGAGGAATCAACTGAATTTTTTGAGTTGAAATACATATGGATATGTGTCTGTGTGTATCGGACACACGTACACATAAAGATGCTGCTGACCTAAATATACCTGTCATGCCTGTCTGAATTCCTAAGGGAATTGTCGGCCAGTTGCTGTCTTGACCGATTGGAGTACCAGTGGGTGAATCAATTGAGTTTTTTTTAGTTGAAATACATATAAATATGTGTCTGTGTGTGTCGGACACACGTACACATAAAGAAGCTGCCGACCTAAATGTGCCTGTGATGCCTGTCTGAATTTTCGGTCAGTTGCTGACTTGACCGATTAACCCCACAATTACTACGTAGCGGTTCTTGCACGTGACTGCTGGACCAGGATGAAACGAAGACGAAGAATTTCCTTGCGTACCGTTTTGTACCACAGATGCGATCTCACCCTGCCTCGTTAATGTTCTATCGACACCAAAGTTCAACGTTCGGGCGAATATAATTGAATCCAACCACCAACAACATAGCTGGATGACCGATAATCACACCAAACCGGAGTACTGTGATCCTTGTGATTTCCAGATACACAACCACTAACACTGTTACGAAGACCAGAAAACCATACTCCATAATATTGAACAAAGTGATTGATTTGTGCGACCAAAATAACACCACACACATATTGAACTAGGAATATTGGATCCTCCGTCAATGTCCGGGTGAGCAAAAAATTAGATTTCTATCTGCATTGGAATCTACGAACTTGTGCATCTGCTGTGGTGTCAAAAACAAACGCGCATGACCGCACAGATAAACAATGGACCATGCCACGTGGCTTGAACCTGTAAGTGAATTGAAGGTTCTGCAACTCTGATACACAGATTATTTATTATTAAGATGTATAAACTTGACATAACTATTATCATATTATATTCTCTCAACTAATCACACTTGATCATATTTCTCTATTTCTCTATCCCGTTTTCTCCCCCCATAATTATTATATTTTTTATTATTATTTGAAAAAATCGGTTTTTTTACATTGTGTTTTCCCCTCCAAATATTCGCTTATATTTCTTTATATATTCTCTATATATTTTTTTATCTTTATTATTTCCACTTTTATCCTCCTTTATATTTTACCTTATTCTTACTTTTATACCTTATTATAATGTAATCTTCCCCATGCCTTATTATACACTATTAATTATAGATTATTATTATTACTCTTTTTCCATTTCTAATTACCTCATGTACTTTCTCCTCCGCTATATATATATATATATTGTATGCCATTTGTGTTTGTGTAGCCTCTGCGCACCCTCTGCACCATACTATCGACGCCACCCCATCTATGGTTCAGCTAACCACCCGACTCCCGGGAATGAATATGACCGCAGCTAGTAAACAAGGACCCACACCCCACCCTCCCGCACCAAAATTAGACTTATCGTCCCCTACTTTTGCTCTTTACTCTCTTTACTCTTTGTTCTTGAATGTTTGGTTGGTAGAGTCCATAACACCAATCAAACCCCTTTTATAGCTCTGACGAATCCTACGGTTACGTTAGGAAGAAACATTGTAAGCCAATAACAATCTTTTGAGGTTGTAGACGCTCTTGTGTTCTTTTTCATATATATACATATATATATATATATATATATATATATATATATATATATATATATATATATATAGAGAGAGAGAGAGAGAGAGAGAGAGAGAGAGAGAGAGGATAACAATATTTAGTTAAAGGTGATCCGATAAGAGTTTGTGAAAACTACTTATCATGGATAGTTTAAGCGTACGGTGGTGTGTGACTCAATAAGAGGTTTACGTGGATGGCGAGTTTATGACTTCACTTGTATTCCTAAGTGCATCTTGGAGTAATACACAAGTACAAACAAGGACTGTAAATAAATCTCCTTGTTTGTACTGTTGACCTTGTTATTCTTCACTTTATATATATATATATATATATATATATAAATATATATATATATATATGTGTGTGTGTGTGTGTGTGTGTACATACGTTTATACGTAGGTACATTCATACATAGGCAGGCTGAGAGAAATAAATAGATGCATATATATATCTATGCAAGTTATGTATGCTACTACTACTACTACTACTACTACTACTACTACTACTACTACTACTACTACTACTACTACTACTACTACTACAACAACTACTACTACTACTACTACCACTACTACTACTACTACTCTTATTGTTCTTCTTCTTATTGTTGTTACCTAATTATAAGGGCAGCATGTCCAGTGACTCTGACAAGAGAAATAACTGATCGGTAAGACAACAAAGCCAGAACCTATTCATATAAAGGGAGACAATAACCTACAAACTAGAAGCTAATTACACCAGAGAAAAACATTATAAAGAATCAACATAAGACAAAATCAAAACAGAATTTCAAAAGATACTAAAGTCAACTGCATGGCCAATACAATGTAAGACTCAGCAGAGATAAAGTCAGCATGAATGCTAAATATGATACAATAGCTTCTACACTAAATATAGAAACTAGGTCTGCGCAGGATTAATGTCTTAGCATAAAAAAACACTACAAGAATATAATAAGACAGAGGTTTAATTTGAGATGAAACTTATGCAATTCGAATTGAATACTCAACACAAAAACTCACTAGGTAATCAATAAAACACAACAAAGCAGACGAGTGTTGAATAGCAAATAAATATACCTCTAATGACAACGTATCTGAATAGATAACAGAAATATCTTAGTCTTAGATACATTTAAACAGGACTGGAAAGCTTTTGATAATAGATGAGCTCAAAATGAGTTTGCATGGAGATAATCAACTACAACATACACAACACATTCTATAAAATGGACACATGATATGTTAGCCCAACTCACACAACACATTATCAACAACCATTAAATAAACTAACATGTTTCTCCTATCACATTCTGAGTCCTGCTACTTTTGAAAGTTTAGGGATCTTTACACAATCGAATGCCTCTCAAATGGTGATTACTCTATTCCATGTATACCACATACCCAACTTATTTCAATTTCAAGAAGATTATACGGTAATAGATTTGCAGCATGGTTTGTGCAATTTGTGACCAGTACGGATCATAATGACAGAAACTATACATTCTCTCACATCTAACTTTGTTTATTATGTGGACGATTCATTTTAACATACTTCTCGTGACTAGTTCATCGTCATGTACCATATTTAGTAGAGGATTACAATACTTTTCAATTTCTATCTTGAAGTAACAAGATTCTATTCCCCACCCAATGTACATTGATTATAATTAGTTCTGACTTCCGTGTTTGTATTCAATTTAGACGCTTAAGTTTTTATTTGTTTTGCATCATTTTATATTACCGTTGACATATTTGTCTAGTCACATATTAACTTTATATCCCAGCTGAATACATCAACAGATTTAGTAGGCTATACAGTTATGTATTGTCATTTGCGAATACTTTCAAATTATTCGCATAATTGAGATGGTCCACATGTTAACCACAACATTCATAACAATTGGTGTTTAGTCTTACATATTTGTTAATGAAACCAACACTAGAAAGAAAAGTAGAAGGGATAAGGAAACATTCAGAAATATTCCTTTCCTTGTAGGTTTATGTCTCGTGTTTCCCTCTTTCTTGACATTTGGTAGAATTGTATTTCTTTTTTTTTTCTCTGTTGCAGATGTCAATATTCTCTATTTTACAGTTTGCTGTATTTAGAGACTATACATAAATTCTGTAGGCAGTTTTTATTACTTCAACCATAACTTGCCATGAGTTTGAAAATTGGCATTATCGTTGCCGATTGCCAAGGCTTAGGTGCCTTTCCAGAGATCCAGGCCACCCGGCTCACACGAATCAGCCAGAGAATACCTTCTCTATTTGAGGCTTTCAACATCTTCCACAGCGGCTTTGCTATATTTGTGCTCTTTAACTTTATTGTGATTTCAACCTCTGAAAGATTAGTCACTGCTCCTTGACGCACCTCGTGCACATCCGAAGATGGTGTTGTTACCGGATTTAGGAGATCAGCAATGTATTCTCTCCACCTTGCGAGACTCTCGCCGAAGATAGGAGAACCCTAGGTGCGTTCTTGATAGCAAGTGTGGAGGAGATTTTCTTATAAACGAAGTCGATTGAGGGTCTTCCAGAACACATTATTTGATGATCTGAAGTCGGATTCCAGCTTAACCACAATGTCCTCACATGTCTTAACTTTGGACACCTTTACTCTCTCTGCTGCGTTTCCTCGTGCCTGATTGTACTGAAAATGGAAGGAGGACTTATATATATAATATATATACACACGTACCCCCCCCCCCCCATATATATATATATATAAAGGCAAATATGTTTAATCAGCAACACATTCCGTAGCTTTGCACGATATGCATAAACATAAGCAAATGTTCGTTCATAGGAATATTATGGCATTATGGCATTACATATAGTAAAACGAAAGAATAAGTCCCCGAAGACTTAATTTTTATTCTAGTGTAACTAAATTTATAATGAATGCTATAATGAAATCTGATGCAACAAAGCGAATGTTTGAAAGAAACAGAAATTCATGTGAAATAGTAATAGCTGAAATCAAACAAAAATTAATGCAAATAAACCAGGCGAAATCTCATAAGATTACAGCAACGCACAGGTAACGTGTATATGTTTGTTTTGAATAAATTAATTATGGCTAGAAGGATTTAAATTCTAGTGATAACTGAGTATAAGCATTTTCAAAACACGAAATGGACATTTAATTGGAGGCTGCATGAGAAAATATAAAAAAATAAAACATCTATTCAATATCGACCCCTGAACTTTAAAAATAACTATGCAGAAACTGAAACAACATTCCTAACGACATATTATTTCATCTCAGAACTAAAATTTTACACTGAATATTAAACATAAAAACAATCGTATATACCTTGTTTTTTTTCCTACTCAATTTAATCTATGTTTATATATTTCAACATTGTACTAAAACAATATGTAATTTTCTTTACAATCTTATAGTGAATTTCTGTCTGTCTGGGACTTCCATCATCCTGGTGCCCCTGTGTTTATCTATTTTGTGTATGTGAGTATATATGTGACATCCGAACGAGTATCTTCCATGTCCAACTAACTTACTGTTCGTCTCTTTATCTCGGCCGACAGGATGCAGAATACACTGCGCTTGAACAACCACCCCACCTCCTGGGAAGCCAACTCCGCTCCAAGTAGGGATGTGGTCCGGGGCCAAGCACACCGGAAGTCTCAGGACTGATTATCAGAAACTAAAAAGATGCATATATATATTTGAATTTTCAGTAATCCCAATTAGTGTTGGATTGCAGAAGGTGTAGGTTAAATGAAAAGGGTGTATTAAGGGACATATAGCGAGAGATCTCGATGATTTCTTTTTATACGTTGCACAAATCTACGTATTATTATGTTTCATATACAGAGTCTGATAGAACAATAAAATATATTGAATAGATAAGTACCTTATATGTATATATATATATATATATATATATATATATATATATATATATATATATACACATTTTGAGTGTTTACCGACACCTCAGTATGCAGATTGGAGTACTCGACGAAGTACGCAGGTTGGTTTGTTTACTCCGGAGTAATGTAAAATAATTAAGTCAAATATGTAAAATTTGGCTTCGTTTATTATAAATTATAGATATACTGCTATATATGTTTCGGTGACAGCCATCATTGGCTGTGACCTCTTCAGACAGTCCGAATTGGTGTGGGAAAGACAAGTACACATGTTGTTGAAGTGTGTTTTACTCCGTCAATACATCGATATGTCCAGCTCCTGGTTGTGTTGTTATTTCTCTGAGGAACTGGAATCATATGAGTTGGAACAAAAGAATTTCGGCGTCATAGGACACGCTCGCATCCCATTGGTCAGTTTTGAGAACATTCTTCAGTCAAAAGTCTATATAAATTTTTCTGAGGCAAGACAATCTGTTGTAGTTGTTTTTGTTTAAGTATAGCTGATCTGCTCCATTGTGTTGGTAGTGGTGGTGGTGTTAAGAGGTCAGCTAGCAGGTCAGCTTTAGTGTGCTGCTGCTATGTTCAGAAGAATTTGTGTGTGAAGGTTGGCATCTATCCTGCCACCATTTCACGTGATCGGGTGCCAAACAAATAAAAAAATAAAAGATGCGTGTGTGTTACAACCAATATCAAAATTTGAAAGATTTGAAAAATATTAACTGAAGTAGAAAACCTGGAAAAGACAGGTACACATGTTGTTGAAGTGTGTTTTACCCCGTCAATGTAACATATGATTACAGTTCCTCAGAGGAATCACAACACAACCAGGAGCTGGACATATCGACGGAGTAAAACACACTTCAACAACAGGTGTACCTGTCTTTTCCACATCAATTCGGACTGCCTGAAGAGGTCATAGACAATGATGGCTGTCACCGAAATATATATAGCAGTATATCTATAATTTATAATAAACGAAGCTAAATTTTACATATTTGACTTAATTATTTTATATATATATACACACACACATATATATATATATAACAATAGCATACATGAGTCATGGTATATGTACCTGCAGTGAAAATATGTTCTGTAAGGTGACATAAACTTAGTGATTATTGACGCTGTAAACATTTGCTGTAATTTAAATATAAATAGAGATATGAATCTATAAACAGCTATATATACGATAGAATGCTACATATCTACATGTTCAGCATTATAGAACGTAAACACTAAAGGGCTACATGTCACAATAATTTAATACGAAGTGTAACCCACAAGGAATCCGAAAGTTATTCAGCGGACAGTTGGGAAAAGAAATATATCACCACCAGCATTTTCATAAAACTGTCACATGTGTATGTGTATTTCTCATCGTGGTATACTTGAAATGAACTTAACAACGATTTATCAGTAGCAATGCATTATAGATTTGATGTAAACCTGTCAGAATCTTCAGAATATAAAATATAATAATATTTCTAAACAATTTAGTCCTGGAACATTATGTGTAAGTATTTTAAATCGACAGGGGATTAAGCAGAGTCAAGTTCAGGAATGAATTCGATTAAGAAGTCATAACGAACACAAGAAAATAAAGAATGTGGAGATGAAGGAAAGTATCATAAAGCTAAACAAACGAGTCCATGAATATTAATGTAAATTTTGGTAGCAGGAATAATCCAGATTTATTTTCTGGAAGACCTCTACGGGGTACGTTAAACAAGTGATCGTTTGCTATATACAAAACAACAGCTACAGTGTGTCTTAAGAGCCATACTCCTATTCAAATACTGAATAGTTTTTGATTGATGTTGAAACTATTAGTGAACGTTGTTATATTTGCAGATACAACACCTAACTTTTGTTGCCAGTCCCTTAGACTGATTAACTCAACTTTTCAGGAGAAATCTAAAACTAGAAAAACAATGCAATATTTTCTGGGTAAATTTTAAAACAATTTTGTTTGTTTTATTTAATGTGAGAAGAAGCTATACCCATAGTAGAACTGATTTACATCTAGAGTTTCATCCTGATACCAAATCTCTCTAGAATTGGCTCGGTTCAAGCCAAAGCCATATTCAAATAGCAAATTACAAGCTCGTTGGATGCTATTATCTCATTAATAGTTTATTTCAAGCAATTTTTTCGAAATATTTAGCAAGCCATAGTCGACCTTGACATGATTTGAAATGACAAATTTAATAGTAGGAAATGATGTTGATCATAGCTCAAACAATTCACTAGTTCCTTTAACTATGTAATAACTTGCATCGATCAGGAATCGAAACTGAACCACCCGTGTGGTAATCGAGTATGATACCACTGATTTCCCGTTGTTCATAAATAAAATACTATTACTTCATAGTGTGGTCGGTAGAGCCACGGAAAATATGCTTTGCGGCATAGAGTTACGGTCCTTTACGTTCCAATCCCGTCGAGGATAGATTCGCCTTCATCCTTTCGGGATCGATAATATAAAATATCAGTAATGTACTGGGGTAGAATTAAACGACATTCCCCTCCCCCCAAATTATTGGCCTTGTGCCTAAATCAGAAACCACAATCTCTTAATGTGATGTTCTTCCTATTAACACAATGTAGATAGCAATGATATAAAGCTACTACATTGCAGTGGGTTGCGAATATAACATAGTTTTACGTTATATATTTTGATATAGACAGTATTTTGGTTTAAATGTTATGCTAATCTAACATTACAACACTAAATATGTAATTACACATTTGTAAAATACAATAACATAGAGTGAATAAATATAGACATGGTAGATATGTTAAGTAAAAAATATCTCACTGTATATTATACAGTATTTAACATTTATCATAGTTACCTCGTGTAATGGAATTAGTACAAGTGAAATTTAAGCATATGCTACAACACTAACCAGGCATTCAGTACACATACAGCAGATGACTATTTGATATATAGCATGAACGTGCTCAACATAGAATAGTCACTCGATTCATGACTAATGATAAATTTATCATCTGCCTATCGTCACAGAGAATTGCCGTTGTTTAACCCATATTAGATGTTAACCTCTTAGATTCATGCCCTGTAATAGTTCAAACCATACCCATACCAACTTCTTTTTTGTCTTTGGAAGATTATTTTTATCCGGAGTACATTATATAACGTTTCTCTTTTCTAATCTGGTATTATGTGGTTTTAGAGACAGATTTGCCTTTACTGATATATATTGCAGATCGAGCAACTCCACAAAAGATTTCTAATGCAGTATTTAACAGTATCAAACCTTAGAGGTTTATATGAAGTGTTGGTCCAACAGGGTTTGTTATATAATTCACTCTTGAAATGAAACACATCCCTCTATGTTATAAATTATTGCTAAATAAAAATAAAAATGAAGCTGTTCAATTAAAGATTCAGAACATCTGAAATAATTGTTTCTACTTTTGGCACAAGGCCAGCAATTATCCCAGTGTATTACTGGTACTTTATTTTATCGACCCCTTAAGGATGAAAGGCAAAGTTAACCTCGGCGGGTTTTGAACTCAGTCCGTAAAGGGACGTAACTGTGCTGCAATTCATGGCGTCCGATCCTCTACTGATACTGCCAATCCACCGCCCTTCAGAACATCTGAAATAATGTCGTGTACTAACCACAATGGAAGGCAATATATGGGCAGAGTGGTTAGAATGTCGAATAGGGTGTTTTGTAGTATTCTTTCCGGCTCACTGACCATTGAGTTCAAATCTGGTCGAGGTCAACTTTGCCTTTCGTCTTTCGAAGTCGATAAATTAGTACCAGTCTAGTACTGGGGTCTAGTACTGGGGACTAGTACTGGTGTCTAGTACTGGGGTCTAGTACTGGAGTCTAGTACTGGAATGTAGTACTTGTGACTTCACCAGTTTTGAGATCTCATCTCGCTATACTCCGCTGATGCCGGATAATGTGTGTTTCGGTCGACTACTGCTATGTCAAGCAATCTTCTCTCAGGAACAACCTCATAATCTCCCCGAAATATTTCTGTCGTTTCACTGTCCTTTCAATCTACCCAGTTTGTAACGATATTTACTAAGACCGAATCTTCTCATAATCTTTACCTAAACCGATATAATCGCTTTATTATTCGAGAAATTAAACTTTTCTATACAAAAATAGAACTAGAAAATTGGGAATAAACCAAACTGATATATTTTCCGCGGCCAAACTAGCCCACTATCAGCAACATTATTAATACAAAATAAATCAATTGTGCTGCTATTTAGCTGGAGGTGATATATAGTATATAAAATCTTAAGAATGAATTACTGTTATCTGAGGAATGGGAATCTCATAATCATAAACACCCGTGGGGACACACTATCTGGGCCTTATCATAAAAATATATCTATACACGCAACTAAAAAATATTAAAAGATGATATATGAAGATAAATATATAACAGTCTGATCACCTATTGAAATATGGTTCAATGTCAGTTGTAACGAAACATTCCCAAAATCCCAAACCCCAACTGCAAAATAACCCTCTGCAGATCACATTCATCAGCTAAAATTGATCGTAACATTTCTAAATATCAATAGGATAAGAATAAGAATGTCGTTGACGGAAAGCAATACAAATGTCAGTATTTATATTCTTACGGGTATTCGGTTACCTGTTAGTAGTTTAAAGCGAAACGGAATACATGTTTATTTGACAGAAAGCGATAGAACGTGAAACAAGGTCTCTTGAAGACACTCGAGAATGTGTTTTAAGGAAGTCCTTGTAAATCATTCAATGTTAAACTAATATGTCACCAGTTATGTAAATTACAAAAACTGCGCATTTCTTTGCCACTCTCTCTCCCATCTCAATCTCTATATGCAAACATACATCTGTACATCATGGATTATAGTAATAAACGTATATACAAAAATAGTATGACTTTCAAAAGCTTTGATTATTTTCTGATGACAAACCAAAGCAAGGTAACGCGCAGTTTTCAGGTAAAGCACAGTTTTCACTTTAGAGTTTCTTTCTCTTAGAAGAATGATGTAACAACAGCTCGGGTTCCGTCACTCCCAGTTGACATACTACGCTAACTGATATCAAACAAGGGGTTTCTGCGATCCCGCGCAGAGATGGGATGTCGCAATTATGACTAAATAGACTAATTTGCATCGATTTCGAAATCAGTGAAACTGATCCTAGACAGACTGCTATCGTAGCCTAAGGAGCTCCAGCTACAAATAGCAACAGGACCTAAGGCCGCAGTAACCTGCTTTTGTAACGTTCTCCTTCTTAGTTCTAAACACCTTCGCCACTGGAATGCCAGCATTCTCGTAGTGACTAAATTCTTAGACCTACATTTACCCCGACAATGATAACATACCAATATACATCCATAAATAAATGCATATACATACCCCCCCCCCCATATATATATATATATATGATTATACGTTTGTGTATGTGTGATAAACTATGTTTTTGTGGTGAGATTGCTTAATCACCGGTGCTATTTTTCATGTCGAATAATTTAGCTGTTCAACAAATACGAATCGATATAATAAGTGTAAGACTTATGGAAAAGTACCAACTGTTTTCCATATACTTGCTATTGAAAACACTTCAATGTCGTGTCAGAGCAACCATTTTGTCCAATGACGGATTCTTGAAAAAGTGACATCTAAAAATATGTCATTCCTTAATTATTTATTTTCTTTTGAAATTGTTTTTACTTTTACCATCCCTCTTTATATTTATTTATTTTAACATTCTTTCAGTCTTTAATTATTTTCTTTATTTCTTTCACCTGTTCCATTTTCCATATCCTTCATTCTATTTCTTCTGACGTTGATTGATCGCTGCTTTATTTCTTCCTTCATTTACTGTCTTTCTCTTTCTGTCGAGTATATTTTATCAATCTTCATCTCCATTCCTTTTACCGCAAATATTGCCACTTCCTAAACTTTATCCGATCATTCAACACACCTAAAGTAAAACAGGATTACGGCCCATTTCTCGTCAGCAGTAG
>OZ024747.1:73745983-73763483 GCA_964016885.1 Eledone cirrhosa
TCATTCTTGTCAATCTCCCTAAGAGTCTATCTATATTTCTCTCTCCTTTCTCCTGTATTCCCTTATTCCACCAACATGCTTGCACTACAATCTTCTGCCACGATCTTTGCATTCACAACAAACAAGTCCCACCGGCCACTTTCCACCCACGGTGACCTGTTTCTTAACTTCTTAAAATCTATTTTTCCCCTAATCACACATTTTTTAGGCGATGGCCTTATTATCACGCCGCCTCCAAAATGTTTCTGTCTATGCATAAACCTCCTGTATACTAAACTCATCCGTAGAACATATTCTATATTACCCTTACTCATGCGTGCTATTGTTCGTTCCACCTTTTCGCAAAACCGTAAACTCACCAACTACTTCTACCAAGCCAACAATATTTTTACAATCACCTTTCCAGCACTCCTCCTTCATCACCACCGCTTATACTAAGAACCAGACATTTTACTCTCATATCATTATTCCTTTACAGGCTATCGAACTCATTCCACTCGAGTTCTCTCAATCATTCACTCTGCATTCTCTTTCTTTCCATACCCACCAAGAGTACAGCCATCTGTACCACCATCAGTACAGCCATCTGTACTACCATCAGTACAGCAGTCTGTACCACCCATCAGTACAGCCATCTGTACTACCATCAGTACAGCAGTCTGTACCACCCATCAGTACAGCCATCTGTACCACCCATCAGTACAGCAGTCTGTACCACCATCAGTACAGCAGTCTGTACCACCATCAGTACAGCCATCTGTACCACCATCAGTACAGCAATCTGTACCACCCATCAGTACAGCCATCTGTACCACCATCAGTACAGCCATCTGTACCACCATCAGTACAGCAGTCTGTACCACCCATCAGTACAGTAGTCTGTACCACCCATCAGTACAGCAGTCTGTACCACCCATCAGTACAGCAGTCTGTACCACCCATCAGTACAGCAGTCTGTACCACCATCACTACAGCCATCTGTACCACCATCAGTACAGCAGTCTGTACCACCAAGCAGTACAGCAGTCTGTACCACCCATCAGTACATCAGTCTGTACCACCATCAGTACAGCAGTCTGTACCACCAAGCAGTACAGCAGTCTGTACCACCATCAGTACAGCAGTCTGTACCACCCATCAGTACAGCAGTCTGTACCACCATCAGTACAGGAATCTGTACCACCATCAGTACAGTAGTCTGTACCACCCATCAGTACAGCAGCCTGTACCACCTATCAGTACATCAGTCTGTACCACCATCAGTACAGCAGTCTGTACCACCATCAGTACAGCAGTCTGTACCACCATCAGTACAGCAGTCTGTACCACCATCAGTACATCAGTCTGTACCACCATCAGTACAGCAGTCTGTACCACCATCAGTACAGCAGTCTGTACCACCATCAGTACAGCAGTCTGTACCACCATCAGTACAGCAGTCTGTACCACCCATCAGTACAGCAGTCTGTACCACCCATCAGTACAGCAATCCGTACCACCATCAGTACAGCAGTCTGTACCACCCATCAGTACAGCAATCTGTACCACCATCAGTACAGCAGTCTGTACCACCCATCAGTACAGCAGTCTGTACCACCAAGCAGTACAGCAATCCGTACCACCATCAGTACAGCAGTCTGTACCACCCA
Source organism: Eledone cirrhosa (assembly GCA_964016885.1). Taxonomy (NCBI): domain Eukaryota; kingdom Metazoa; phylum Mollusca; class Cephalopoda; order Octopoda; family Eledonidae; genus Eledone; species Eledone cirrhosa. Next base: position 73,747,633 of record OZ024747.1, read on the forward strand.
TCAGTACATCAATCTGTACCACCATCAGTACAGCAGTCTGTACCACCCATCAGTACAGCAGTCTGTACCACCCATCGGTACAGCAATCCGTACCACCATCAGTACAGCAGTCTGTACCACCCATCAGTACAGCAGTCTGTACCACCCATCAGTACAGCAGTCTGTACCACCCATCGGTACAGCAATCCGTACCACCATCAGTACAGCAGTCTGTACCACCATCAGTACAGCAGTCTGTACCACCCATCAGTACAGCAATCTGTACCACCATCAGTACAGCCATCTGTACCACCATCAGTACAGCAGTCTGTACCACCATCAGTACAGCAGTCTGTACCACCATCAGTACAGCAGTCTGTACCACCCATCAGTACAGCAGTCTGTACCACCAAGCAGTACATTCATCTGTACCACCCATCAGTACAGCCATCTGTACCAGAATCAGTACAACAGTCTGTACCACCCATCAGTACAGCAGTCTGTACCACCATCAGTACAGAAATCTGTACCACCATCAGTACAGCAGTCTGTACCACCCATCAGTACATCAGTCTGTACCACCATCAGTACAGCAGTCTGTACCACCATCAGTACAGCAGTCTGTACCACCATCAGTACAGCAGTCTGTACCACCATCAGTACAGCAGTCTGTACCACCCATCAGTACAGCAATCTGTACCACCATTAGTACAGCAGTCTGTACCACCCATCAGTACAGCCATCTGTACCACCATCAGTACAGCAGTCTGTACCACCCATCAGTACAGCAGTCTGTACCACCCATCAGTACAGCAGTCTGTACCACCCATCAGTACAGCAGTCTGTACCACCCATCAGTACAGCAGTCTGTACCACCCATCGGTACAGCAATCCGTACCACCATCAGTACAGCAGTCTGTACCACCCATCAGTACAGCAGTCTGTACCACCCATCAGTACAGCAGTCTGTACCACCCATCAGTACAGCAGTCTGTACCACCCATCGGTACAGCAATCCGTACCACCATCAGTACAGCAGTCTGTACCACCAAGCAGTACAGCAATCTGTACCACCATCTGTACCACCATCAGTACAGCAATCTGTACCACCATCAGTACAGCAATCTGTACCAGACCTAAGCAGATAATTCTCACGGCACGTAGGAAATGTTAGTTGTCCAGAACAATGCCTCATATTTGGAGGTAAAACGGTAAAAATTATCGACAACAAGTCAAAGACTTCTCTATATTCTCTATACGTAATGGTAAATATTACAACTATTCTGAAATTGATGACAATATTGCATATATTTGTACTGAGTTTATTGGCAGTGTGCCCAGGTAGTAGCTTAGCAGACAGATCTAGAGGTCAGTTGCTAAGCTGATATGAATATATCGTTCAGGTTTAACAATGAAAAAGCATATTTGGTGAATTAATAGTTACTCATTAGTACCTATTATCATAGGTACACTAAGCTATACAACTAGATTTGAATTAAGCTCGGAAATGCTGGGCATTTCTTAGAAAGAAAAAATCTTCTTCCAAATTGAATCGATTAGCCATGCACTGAAAATATGTATTGATATAAAGATATGTGCATATCTACATGCAAGCATATGACCCCCGCCCCCTATATATATAATGTGTTATAGGTCGTATGCATGCACAGACTCACACATCACTGTCAAATACGCATGTAGGAAAGACACATATACACTTATAACATGGTAACATGAGTGCCAGTCTATACACCTTTATACATGCAATCACTATCTAACTAACACATTTACACATACCTGGCAATGATTTGACTGGACCAAAAGGAATTGAAATTCTGTTAGTGACAGTTTAAAACTCTGAAAATTACTTAAATAAATCTCAAAGAAAATCTTACATAGATATATGATGGCTAAATTCCACTTTTTAGAATTGCCGCCACTTGAACTTTTCTTATACATGGGTGGAACACACGTGACTTTTTATACCTGCCTAGGATCTGCAGTTCTTTCTACATATGGCGCTGCGAATAAAAAAAAGAACTAATTTCGGCTACACAAAAAGCAATATTCATGCAAAACACGTGAAAGATTTTGATCAAGTGATGCCTGTGCTTGAAGCTTTTTTTATATGAAGAGAGAGCTTGCACACACAAATATATACACATAAATATATACATACGTACGTGCATTCATACCTACATACACATACATACATGCATGCTTAGAATAACCTAGTTTATGTTGTCTAAATTCAAATGAAAGAACATCGATTTTGTTTAAAGAAACGAATCCTCTAAGGAGGAGAAATTTGAAGAAAATAGCTGGAGGATCATACATATATAATGACATTTAATGTCATCTAACATCTAGCGACAGGTCATTGTCTCTTGTATAGAAACACTGTCAACCTATCAGCATGATTCAGATAATCAAAAATAGATGATGTCTTCCACACATACACACAACGTCCCCACCTAAGATGTATATATTTACACACACATATACACACAACACACACACACACACACACACACACACACACACACACACACACACACACACACACACACACACACACACACACACACACACACACACACACACGCACACACACACACAGACACAGACACACACACACACACACACTCGTCAGTATTTGGAGCGAAAAGAACAATTTCTTACAATGAGAAAAAACATACTGCATGCGTACATACATACGTACATACATACATACATTCATACATACATATAAACATGTATATGTATGCATATTATTAGAGAAGCGATAGCATCTGAAATTACTTGTGGAAATGAAGTAGTAAATTCGAGAATGGTCCTTGACATACCATCGATTCATTATGACCACTCTACATGCATTGAGTACTAATATGATCTGTTGTCTCCCCGGTTTTCACATACACACATGCATATATATATTCACACAGAGAACTGATCACGTGCATATATATCACACATATATATACGAAGGTAGGCTGGAACGTTGAGAGGTTGATCAAGATACTCTCATGGAATGACCAAATGAGGTTTATTTTTCAACATATTTCCTGGAAAGAAACAATGCAATTATTAATAATTGTTTCTACTTTTGGCACAAGGCAATTACCAGCAATTACCCAGTGCATTACTGGTACTTTATTTTATCGATCCCGTAAGGATGAAAGGCAAAGATAACCTTGGCGGGATTTGAACTCAGATCATGCTTCAAAGCATGGCATCCGATCCTCTACCGATACTGCCAATCCAATGCAATTATTAATAATAAGAGTTGAAATTAATGCATGTAATGCATTTCAGAGCTCTATTATGAATCCGTCATATTCAGCCTATGAAGATTTCAGCCCACCCACCTATATTCTAACATATAGATCGACATAATTCAAGATATACATTCATATACATATATCATACGTAATTATGCATATTTGTATAAGACAAACATAACTGTGTAACATAGGTAGTAATATATATATATATGCTCCAATCACACAGAATATGATAACCTATACATTCAGCATCTTTTGTTTCTATGTCTGATCCGATCCATCATGATTACCCCCGTTACTCTCACCCACATACGTATGCTTTAATATTCTTATGACAATCTCACACATCGCTACGCTGTCTACCGTTTATCACCGACACATATTTCTCGAGCTCTTTTAATGATTTATACATACTTTTTATCATATCGATACATTTTCGGTCCACACTTTGTCACTCTGAATTTGTCAGAATATAATACATTACCATCTCACAAATCCATAGCACCTCAAATTAATACACTAATGTATCAGATAACTGTACACCCACAGCGACACAGCGACACTCCCACACACGTATATATATATATATATATATATATATATATATATATATATATATATATATATATTCATGGCCTGAGAGATAAGTAACTATAGCAGATACACCCTCGCTAAGACCTATTCTACAGCCGACTATGAAACCTTAGGTAGCATACGACAGTACTGAGAATTGATTTGCACTAATGCACTTTAGGTATTTACCTGTAAATAGTGCACCCTTTATTCCTTATCTAATATACGGAATCTCTTGACGCGAGGCACACACACACACACACACACACACACACACACACACACACACACACACACACACACACACACACACGCACGCACGCACGCACGCACACGCACACATATATATATATATATGCATATACCCTAGTTGTTGGGTAAATATCATCAAATACGTCAAAATATTTACTTTTCCCTATAGAAATGACATGGAATATGTTTTACTTATGAATCTAAAATTGGTAAATTATCGTGCAGCTATCATAGTTTCACGATTTCAACCTTCAAGCCTTGTTTAACAACTGGAAATCATGCAAAATATGTTGAGGTAAACTTCTGTGACCTTTAACTTGTCCTTACAAATCATGAAGTATTTCATTTTAAATCTTTGTAGTGTATTGTTAAAGTAGCCAGAAAAGAATAACAACATATTGTTCTCAATGGCGAAAATAATTATGTATTGCTAAGTTAGGTTAACCTTGATGTGTTATGCAAATATGGAAGGGAAATATAAAATATGGGAAAGAGAAGTTAATAGAGGAAGGAACAAAGGAACAGGGAGTGGTATTAGATATCTCTTTATATCTATAGTTCTAGTTGAGTGACGCTATTGATTCCCATGCATATCAAGGTGACTATGATTAGTCTGGGGTTATAGATGAAAGAAAGTGCGAGAATGGAAGTGAGAATGAGAGATATAGAGGAAAAATCGATCCCAGTACCGGACTGGTATATATTTTATTGACTTTGAATAAATGAATGGCAAAGTTGACTTTGGAGGGATTTGAACTCAGAGAACGGGGAGTCGGATCGAATACCATAAATCAATCTATCCGACGTTCTAACAACTCTGCCAATACTCTGCATTAATATAGTGATTCTTATGCACACTTATACTTCTTCCAAGATATCCTTTACGTTGTCGTGAATTGAGGATGAAGTGGAATAGATTCGTTGAAACGGATATTCCAAAAACGATGTTGCAATTGAGCTTTATCATTTGAAATAGCTATATAACATGCAGAAGTAATGTAGTTTGTTTATCCATATATGGAACAGAATCCGACCAATTATATTATATTATATCTTATAGGGCGGTGGATTAGCAGTATCGGTAGAGAATCGGACGCCATGCTTTCCAGCATAGTTACGTCCCTTTACCGACTGAGTTCAAATCCCGCCGAGGTTCAATTTGTCTTTCATCCTTTCGAGGTCGATAAAATAAAGGACCAGCAATGTACTGGGTAATTGCTGGCCTTGTGCCAAAAGTAGAAACAATTATATCTTATATATATTAGAAAGTGAGGTTTTTTTTACAAAATGAAAAATAACCGAGGTGTCCTACACGAGTGAAAGAATAAAGAAAAAAAGATGAAATCGAAAATGCAACTGGAGTCTTATCTTAAAAAATATATATATATTTATTTGGTTCCTTTACCGGTTTCACAGTTCTTCTGATTTTCAAAAGTAGAGTTGAGATGGAGGGTCTAAGATTTTGACGATTTTATTAGATCATTGTAAATAATCCGTTAAGATGGTCCAATTAAAACACAGTAGCCATAGCAACGTATTATCATACATACATAATATAAATGCAAAGAGAATATTAGAGAAAGTGTATGAGAGAAAGCGAGAGACAGACAGAGAGGGGGAGTGAGAGAGATATGATGGAGTTAGTGAGAGTAATGTCGAAGAAGGAAGAGAGAGAAATTACTATATTTGTAGATTGATAGTATCTGGATATAAGTAGAGAGATATACATATGCATCTTTACACATTTAGTCATGTATCTATATGTTAAACCTTCATGTGTGTATACAGTCATGAAAGCCTGATAGACAAACACCAACTATGTATATATATATATATATATATATATATATATATATATATATATATATATATGCGTGTGTTTGTGTCTGTATTATTCAAATGAAGAAAGTTGGTTGATAAAAAATGTGCCGACATATTCTTAAATAGATGTGAAGCACTCCACATTTTTTGTTCCTCAGTATTTTGTCCGTATGGTAACGTCCGGAGTTTTAGTATAATAAATAAGAGAGACAGTTTGATAGGTACATCTTTATTTTATTTCTATATAATAAAACCGTCTCCTATTTATTATATATATTTGTATATATACAGATATATATATTTATCGTTCTATATATATATATATATATATATATATATAACGAAGGAAGTGTGGTAAGGAACCAGGTGACCATAACGCACCAGAGTAATCAATACTTAGGGTAGTAGAGTGGTAATAGGAAAAGAGTCAGACTCCGATGGCTGATCCCCGGCTGTTTCGACAGCTAGGTCTGAACGAGGTCTGAATTATATATATATATATAATTTTGAGTATGTGTTGGTTGTTTAACCCCCCCTCCACACACACACACACACACATACGTATATATATATATATATATATATATATATATATATGCGTGTGTGTGTGTGTGTGTGTGTCTACATGTTTGTATGCTAATATGTCAGTTCGTTCGGAAGAATTATAATCAATTATCTTGAAAATGCTAATCTATAACTGATTGTAATGGCGGAAGGAAATGAAATGAAATTTATTCAGACTGATTGGCTATGAAGATCTTCAGCTTCTTTAATCAATTGATGCTCTTCCAGCTAATGATAGATCAATGACCGTTTACACTGATAGTCATCAATCACAAGACCTATCTTTTTCAAAATTGATATTCAACAAATAGTTGTTGACCTTGCTTATGTAAGTGCACATGTTTCTACGACCGGTGGTGATGCTGGTGCTACTGCTGCTGCTGTGTGTGTGGCTGCTGCCGGTGCTGCTGTTACAGCTGCTATTGCCATCGCCATTGATAAGTATAGTTTTATGGTCTGTAGTGTATATTAAAGATTATTGTCTAATATAATTTCTTACTCTCGTGTCTCGAACAATGCCCCAACTCCCCCGCTTACTTATTTTCCAGCATCCCCCCCTCCCACTCTTATTCCACTCACCACCGATCCTATTCCACCCCATCCCCTCTCTTATTCCACCCCATCCTCGCTTATTAAATTTCGCTAATCTATCTCTGGCGAAATTGTATTTTAAATGGTAGCATTCTTGCGGTAATTAATTATCTTGAGACATTACAAAAACATTATACGTGGCAAAAAAGTACATTTCTAACCCTAACCCATAGATCATAATATAAATAGGATGGGTTGGGGCTTCAATATGTAAATTAAACGGCTAATTAGTTTTTTTTTTTATCTACTGAGACAACCTAGAAAAAATAGGGATTTTCCACCTCACTCCTATTACTTGGTGACAGAGAGTATATATTATATTGCTGTTGAGTGTCATTTTAGTTCTGATTAAACCGCCATTAGGTGGTAAGTGTTGACATGATGGTTCTTAATGTTCTGTATCGCCCTCACTTCTCATGGCGAGTGTTCTCGTTGTTCGGACATTAGAAGAATCTGCTTCAGAAATAAGCGTGAAATGTTTCAACATCCGAAAACAAGATGACACCTATCGCTGTTTATTTTTCTTTAATTCAACCTAACGGAAGTTATAACTGATGAAATGATGCTCATAAATGGTTGAGTATTGCGCAGTTAAGATGACACGTGATGCTGATTATTTTGTTTAACTCAACATGAAGTTATAACTGATATGGTGAGGTGAGACTCATTCGAGTTCAAAATAATTGAGATTTTAACTAAATATAACTAAGCATCTGTCCCCAGTAGACACAGTTGACCCGCCTTCATCACAAGGATGAAGCTGTTGGCCTTTAAAAGGTTGCCACCAAGGTGACAAACGAATCCCATATAAGCCTGTTTATAATATGAGTGATTTTTCACCTCAACAGTGAAACTAGAGTAATAGGCTGTCTCCCTTTGTGTTTCACATTATTGGGAGGAAATTGGCTCTCTTGTGATCGTGCTTTCTTTAGCGGGTGTTATAATTCATCCTGTAGTTTCAAAACCATTACACTGCTCACATAGTAAGCATGTTGGGCGTAGCCACTTTAATATAAATAAATATATATATATATATATAGGAACGAGTATGACCCGACGGCTGAGCTCAAGCCGTTTCGACGGCTAGTCCAGAATTAGCCGTCGAAACGGCTTGAGCTCAGCCGTCGGGGTCCTACTCGTTCCTATTACCCACTCTACTACCCTAAGTATTGAGTACTTTGGTGCGTTATGGTCCCCCTGGTTCCTTACCACATTTCCTTCGTTATATATATATATATATATATATATATATATATATATATATATGGACGGCAGTTTTTCAATGTTCACAGCTAAAGAGCTTTCAAAATATTTATTCATAAACATACACTATATCATTAGATATACAAAATTTACATACTTATATGCATACAGCTATGCCGGACCGAAAACTTTAATATATATATTACTATAACGATATTTATACAGGCATTATACGCACGAGTCACGTATGGGCCATCTACAGAGCTATTTATACTACTAGAAATAGAACCCTAATCTGTCATGAAATATGCCACTGCTACTTTAAGAAGGGCGCATTTTATTTTCTAATTCTGGATATATGATGTCTGAAAAGTATAAATGGAGACAATGATCATACTTCCTCATATGTATTAAGGGTCAGGTCTGAAATATAGATAAACGACATTAAACGTCTTGTTATGAACATCGTAGTTTCGTTCTGTGAGATTTGGACTCAGGTTTGGAAGCGACAAACCTTATTCAAGACTCTAATATTTAAGCGATTTCGTCAACATGGCAACATCTATACTGCGTCAATGGACATTGATCTTTAATAGCCTGAAACAAGTCTACTCGTAGTATTTACTTTCTACTAAATTAGTAGACTTTTATGTTCAATCCTGCGTTTTGTTACACCCAGATCTTAAGTCTACACTGGTTGGTCAGGACATTAAACCGGATACAAAGCATTCAACAATGATGTCGACTGGCCTCCTACGCAGGAAGTTTTCAACTTCTCTGCTTCTTCTTATACCTCGTCCTCCCCTCTTTCTCTCTAATCATACTCTACGCACTATATCTTCGTATGAATGATTTAGCAGAGGGATATATATATATATATATATATATATATATATATATATATATATATATATATATATCACTTGTTTCTAAATGCCGCGAAAATAATTTTCTCTCTTCTTTTATATTTATATCTGTCGTTAAGGAGGTATATTTTAATCCCCAATCAACTAATTCCCTGTTGTTTGTGTTATTTCTATGTTATTGTCTGTTCATTTAAACGATTGCTAAAACTGAAATCAATATATCTGCACTGGGTGACCCCGCCCCCATCAACATCTTCGACCACACCAACGCCCAATCAAAACATAACGCTATCGATTGAGATATAGTTGTTTTCATAATGTATTTCTTTTCTCTTTCTAATCACAATATATGCCATTAACTGAAGTGCTGCATGTAATCACACATGTTCACCATCATTGATATAATGAAAGGGTTTAGCTTTCAACAAGCAGAACCGGTCCGTGAAGTGACCAGCATGGCTGGAAGAAATATCTTCTTTTTTAATCAGGCTTAAAAACCTTTGGGTAAAATAAACCTAACAGACTGAAGGTCACAATGCAAAATATATGAGACCCAGGTTCAAATATCATGGGTTCCGATAACTATGGTTAGTCTCCTAACAATCGGTTCCGTTAGTACAACAGAAATCTTCGGGAAATATAAAAATCATCTTATGTTTACCCAAGAGAAACTTAGACTGGAATCTATGGCTTCTGTTCCCGGCCTATTGATGAAATATTGTTGGTGGAAAATAAACGAATCTGTTGCAAATTGATAAAACATTTATTAAACTCGCAGTGGTTCTCCGGCTCTCTGTTATGCGACAATGTTTTGCATTCCTTGTAGTAATTTAATATAAATGTACATAATAACACGTCTAGTGAACTGAGGGTTTTGACACTTAGACAATTTTCTACCATGTTTTTACTACAATATATAGACACGCATGTACATTCACACACACACACACACACACACACACACACACACACATATATACATTTGTTCTACGTTTTATAAATAGAGCCCTCTTTTTCCTCTTGTTGAATCTCTCGTTACACACACACACGCACCCATATTTGTGTGCGTTTGTGTGTGTTTTATATATTTATACATATACGTTGCTCTGAGGAACACCAACAGTGTGAAACAGAATCTGTCAGCTTCTCTCCCTTCCTTTGCCGAAAAAAGAAGTAGTGACATAGTCACTACTTTAAAATGATAGCGGAAGGTCTTCAATTAAACATACGGTATATTGCCAAATATTCTATACATACATTCATATATATATATATTGGTAAACGGAATAGAGAATGCTGACAAATTTTCCACAGTTGAAAAAGGGTTTAATTAGGAATAAAAGAGTATTAGTGATTGTATGGGTTAGTATTCAGTTGTGGTTTTAAGTTTTTAAGTTTTTACCGGTTGCGCATTTCTAAATGCTTTTCAAAAATAATTTTGAGATAGAGTGTCCGTGTTGTTTGCTCTTCTATTCCTAATTAAACCATTTTTCAACTGTGAACAATTTGTCAGCATTCTCTATTCCGTTTATATAATAACTTGTGTGTTACACCTCTATTCTTTTAACTATATATATATATATATATATATATATATATATATATATATATATATATATATATATATATATATATATATATATATAAGAAAAGGGATGTTTAATTTGTTGGTAATTCAACAAATATATTTATAACAGATTCGAATCACTCGACAAGTTTTCTGGAGTATAATATGAATGATATTAATAAATGGAAACTATATTTATAAAACCATATTTATTCTATTATATATATCCAGGTGAAACTTTAACCGTTAAGGTCTCATTCCTGGATATGTTAATATTTATAAAACAAATTTTGTATTTTATCTGATGAGTGCGTACCAAAGTGTTGGTATCCTTGAAATATATATAATAGAATAAATATGGTTTTATAAATATAGTTTCATTTAATAATATCATTGATATATATATATATAGTAATAATAAATTTGAAGACTAAAATCCAAAGAGGGCTCGATAAGGGTGAAAGCGGCGATTCTTTGCTTAAACTTTAATTTGTTATTTTAATAAATATATATATATACTACATATATATATATATATATATATATATATATATATATATATATATATATATATATATATATATATATAGTAATAATAATAAAATTGAAGACTAAAATCCAAAGAGGGCTCGATAAGGAAAATATATATCAAATATATAAGAACCGTAGAGCAAATATTTATTAAAATAAAAGATTAAAGTTTAAGCAAATAATCGCTGCTTTCACCCTTAACGGGATCTTATCCCGTTAAGGGTGAAATCAGCGATTCTTTGCTTAAACTTTAGTCTGTTATTTTAATAAATATATATATATATATATATATATATATATATATTATTTTTCTATGTTGTATCTTGAAGAATCTATAACTTAACTTGATCGTTTGAGATATATCGATTCATTTGGATTTCTCTACCCTCTTTCTGCTTTTGACTTATATAATATGTAATCCGCTTTGTGTAATTGTTCTATAATAGAACATATTTTTCCGCATGAATTAGCGGGAAAATATCCATTTCAATTCGTAGAAATGTTTCAATCTTAATATAATATGAAATTTCATCCTTACAGGGTCGATAAAATAAAGTACCAGTAATGCACTATGTAATTGCTGGCCTTGTGCCTAAAGTAGAAACAATTATTTTACAATTATTTTATCTAAAGACCAAATATTAATATTTTTGAGAACTGCTTTAATATACTTTAATTCAAATTTACATTCACCCGCTGATACAGAATTTCTACATTATGTTTTTTGCGAGACTAGGCGCGACAAGGTATATGTCTCCCCGCGATTCGTATTTCTTACGAAATGAGTGTCGAGGTAATTGCCAATGTGTATTGGGAGGATAAGTATATGTAATACAATAGATACTTTTATTCATTAGACTATTTTACCATGTAAATTTCTTTATGAGAATGTTAGTTTGTATATGATTACATATTATATTCTCGTAAATCTTCGAGAAGTGACAACTCGGTACTATGCTGATATTTACAAACTTTATATCAATACATCTTTGTTTAGACTATTTTTATTTCAACTGCTATTTTATTTGCATTATTCTCTATTGATTCTATTAAATATTCACAATTCATATCTCCTACATCTTTTACTTTCTAAACCGAATTTCACATTTTTTTAAACGGACACAAGAGATAAGACTGAAGAAATAGTAACAATGATCTTCATAAATAAATAAATATATGTTACGATTATTTAAGAGTCAACTTAGTATAACTCTGCATATTACTGGGAGCTTATCTGCTCCAGAAAGAGTAAATAATATTTAAAGTTAAGAGAATATCGGATTATAAGCTGGTTTTACTGACAATTTCAAGATATCAGTTATTTTTCTCTCATCGTTTCAATTCTCACTTTCAGCTCCTCAAGACAATGGTTTACTAAATGGAAACATTTTTGAAACTGGATTAACGAAAGAAAGTAAATATTTTCATTTCAAAATAGAATGTGGAGCTCAAAAGAAAACGTACATATCGTAAACTTCTCATAGAAGTGATACAGAATTTAAAATATTTTCATCATAGACTATAAGATCATTTTGGATATCTCTATAGATAATCCTACAGAGTGTTACTCTGCTTCGTAGAATTGAGACATATCTGAGGATCTTGCAATTTCAGAGCCAGGATTGATCATTGCATCGATCGTGCCTCGATCTAGTCGCCAGAGAAACGATTGTAATATGTCGCACCACTGATTCTCCGTTTCTTATGTTATATTATACTCTGCTCTGTAAGAGCATCGAGTGCTCAAACGGCACACCGCTTACGGACGCTTTAAACATCCCACACCAATTATATATATATATATAGATATATACTGTAGTAAATGTTTGGCAGAAACGTCCAAGGGTAACAGCACTTATTCCATAGGACGAGTTTAGTATATATAGTTACAACAGTGACATAAACTCTTACTTAAGTTTCGTTAGATTCTGGGGATATTTCAAGACAAGACATCAGGAAATCATATTGTCCCCCGGGAGAAGTTTTCTTCTGCGGGCTGGACTATTTGCTCTCAGTAGTGGTGGCCCAACATTGGCGAACTAATCGAAGAACTTGAAACAATCCAACGAAGCTACACGGTTAGGATTATTATATATATATATATAAACATATATATATATATGAATATATGCATATATCTGTTTATATGTATATTTATATATATATATATATATATATATATATATATATATATATATATATATATATATATATATATATATATATATATATATATATATATATATATATATACATATACATGTCAAACATTTATATATATCGCCATTTTGAATGCCCGGCACGTACAACGGATTTTGTATTCTGTTGCATTCGTTGAATGGCATCCTTCAGCAATGTATGTAGTACATATGAATCATTATAACAATTGTGTAAACAGAAGAGAGCGGAGAGGGACACGGTAAGCGGGAAGACAGTATAGATAGCAACATAGACACACATATGTCCATATACACATATATATCCATATCTGTATATATACATATATAGATAGATATCTGTGTGTGTATATATGATATTTATTGATGTAACTGCCTCATACCCTTCGGCTGCTCGCGCATATCTTACTATATATCTTAATTAATTACCAGCAGGTGCACCAATTATATGCATATTAGTGCATCCATTTCAGAATAATACTAAGAACCAATGTATATATGATTCAATTCAATGCAGTTTCCTTGCGGTTGAGGGTTCAAAACGATCCGAGGCTCGATTAAAGAACTAAAAAGCTCTGTAGCCTACATAGAGCATTCTCTATTCCTTTACATTTCCTACGGAAATAATTCATTTATATATATATATATACACTTACATTCGCTTGTATGTATTTATCGGTTGCTGTGTATGTATTCGCCTGTGAGTAGTTTGTGTCTGCTTGTATATTTGTTTGCACATAACCCTACTTTTTTCCGTCTAAGAATGTGAAATGTTTTAACGCCTCTCTGTGTGTGCGTAGGCTTATTGTATAAATGTGCATCAAGATTTGGTCAGAGTAATAAACGTGAGTGTGTGATTATGTTCGTATTTGGTATATCTTATTTCAGTATTTGGTTAATGCGTTTTCCACTCAATGATGAATTATTCACATATGTTAGTTCAATAATCGCTAAAATAAGATTTCAGTTGAAGAAAATATTGGTAATGGATAATGATGTAAAATATAAAACGAAATATTTGATGGAAATGTATTGGTTTATTACTAGACTTTCTTTGCTTCATGGAAAATACAACTGTAAATTAAGGACTAGGATGTTTTTAATATTTGACGATTGGGAGCATGGCATATATTATGGATTCTGTCCACACCATAACATGATACTTTTGAAAACTGTTCTTTTAAAAAATTTAAAAACAAAATGCACATGATATTTTCCACTAAATTCTAGTTTATTTCCATAGAGGTGCCACTACAATGGAAAAATTGAATATAAAGTAATAACGGAGGAAAAAAGATTATTCTGACCACTTTAGTTATTTTCGAAGAATTTATATTCCAAACATTTCCTCCTTGTAGAACAAGTTTTACTGCACCAACGAAACTATTTTATTCGATGGTACGTCTCATTTATTGCAGTCTAAATTGAGTTGTTAAATTATTAACGTGGTCGAGTGTTTGGTCGACATTATTAGGATTTTATATCACTTGTCATAGTAAATTGTTGTTAGTAACCTAGTAATTGTCTCAATAATTTTATTTGTGAGAGAATAAGGGTTCAACGAAGCCAATGTTTTATTATTAATTTGTTTATCGATACGAATATCTAGTTAATAATATGCTGTATAAGTTTTCAAACTTAATAAAGATATAGGTCCCTACATTATTTCACTTCTTAGAAGGGAATATGTTAAGAATGTAGGAATATAAAACAGACGTATAAATACAGAATAAGCTTTCTTATAAACTTCCTTATACTGAGAAAAATAACATAAGATAAAGATGACGTTAAGAAAATAAACAATTGAAAATAAGATACGATAAAGAAAATGGGGTAGAAATTTAAGAAATTATCTTATGTGTGCATTACTTTATTTTTATTTTGTCAACTATTGGAACGCAGCCTACATATTTTGTCTAAAAGACTTTAACAATAGGAACTAAATCGATTTAAACTAGACATTGGCAGCTGAAATTAGTATAAAATAGGAATATTACTAACGCAAACGGCGATTGAGAAATATAATTTAATGTGTACAAATCATTCTTCTTTAGAGTATTTGCATAATATATTATTTATAATTTGAACACAATTCAACAGTGGTAGTTTGTCATTCCTGCAGATTATTGTAGACAGAGCAATTGGAAAGACAGCTAAGTTTCTATTGTAAATAATCTAAATTATGCATTTAACTGCGCTATTTTGCAAAGCTTTACTGTTGTCGCAGTGAATACGAAGGGAAACATTTTAACGCTTTCATATAGTTTGTCTGTCAACATTTATATGTATTATTAAATTGTTTCTGTTATTGAGGCGGCCTGATAAAACAAATGCTAACTATTCATTGAATGAAAATTTGCTATTTTCTCATGTTCTTACATAATCTCACTTTTCCTGAAACATTTCAGTACACAATAGAACATTCCTTAAATTTGTTAGCAGT
>OZ024747.1:73765983-73770983 GCA_964016885.1 Eledone cirrhosa
AATAAGTGTATACATATAAATATATAAATATATATATGTAATCATACATTCAGGGCGTATTGGCCCCTAAAATACTACAGTGGTTCCTGCAATGCTACTGTGGGCTCCTGCAATGCTACCACGGGCTCCCTGGGCAAACTAACAACCTTGCCACTCCGCCACTGTATATATATATATATATATATATATATATATATATATATATATATATATATATAGAGAGAGAGAGAGAGAGAGAGAGAGAGAGGTAGAACACTGGAAGGTAATATCCACAGTAGTAGAGTACTCAGTCCATGGGACGAGTTAGGAAGAGGTGGTAACACAACAGTTAGTTCACCATACCGAGAACAATTGTATCACCGCTCAAGCGAAACAATTGTTCTCGGTATGGTGAACTAATTGTTGTGTTACCACTTTTATTTATATATATATATATATATATATATATATATATATATATATACAGTGGCGGAGTGGCAAAGTTAGTTCTTCAACTATCTCCAAATAAGGACATGATTCTAACTTACTACTAATTCTGAATAATTCTGAATAAAATTATTATTGCTTTTGAAAACAGCTAGTGATATGCATGTAAGTAAATATTCTCTTTATCTGATATTTTGTAACTAACCTTACATAGATCAATAACGGAGTATAGCTGCAATGTATTATCATCACCTAGAAACGATTGTAAAGCAGTGAAGTATATCTCTAATGACTTGATTTTTTATTTCATTGTTTTAACTTATATCATGACTCTGTTTTCCTTTTAATGTTTATTGTTTTCCGGGATTTATCTTAACCTACAACATTTTCAACATATGGATTACATCGAGTTCTTCATGCAGAATAGATCCCACAACTTACTGTGGATACCTCTTTATATATATATATATATTGTGTGCCTGTATACTTGTGTGTGCATACATGCATATATATATATATATATATATATATATATTGTGATTTTTTGAGATCATAATAGTATCTTTAGTTCCCGAGGATTGTACGTTGGTTTGTGCATACTTGAGACATATATATTGAAAGCGTGTTTTATTAACGATATTTTTGAACGTATATGTATGATCAATTGTACAATTGGTCGCAAATATATGAATCGTATATAATAAATGTATCAAATTATACGTGAGTTATTAATGTATGCATTATACATATATATTTATACATACTCTGACACACAAACGGGTGCACTTACATACACACACATATACAAACATATATAATATGTACTGAGTCGTATATATATATATATACTTACACACACATATATTCTCCAACAAATATTTGTGTGCGTACATATATATATATATATATATATATATATATATATATGCATATATATATATATATATATATATATATATATATATATATATATATATATATATATATATATATATGTATAGATGTGTGCGTGTATGTATCTATACATGTATATATATATATATATATATATATATATATATATATATGCATGAATATATATATATATATATATATGAATGTATATATATGCATGTATATATATATATATGCATGTATATATATATATATATATATATATACATATATATATATGAATGTACATATATGAATGTACAATATATATATATATATGAATGAACATTCAACCCACATGTTTATATAAAATTCTGTTTCCCAATATCAAGATCAAAGCGAAAGATCAATTATATTCTCGCAAACAAACAATATTTACTGATAATATACATTTCAACACATAATTAATTTTCTAATATCTTTCTTAAATAACACTTTACTCATTTCTCAGTGCTCTTATCTGAACAAAAACATATCCGCACACCTGACTGGTTCTGACTCCCTGTCAATGTTACTTCGATATTCTCTCTGTGTGTCTCTGTCTATGCTTGCTTCCCGCTCCATTCATGTCTTCTTTCTCAATGTGTTACACAAAAACCCATGAGCCACACATAAACACACACACACACACACACACACACACACACACACACACACACACACATTCACACAACACACACACATTCACACAACACACACATACATACACATACATACATACACACACACACTGAGTTAATTTACGTGAAATGTTCGTAAATAATATTTATATGACTGTTATTCGGTTAACATATTTCATGAGATTTTTTTTAATACATCAAAGAATCGGATATGATTATAGTCATATGACATCAGTTTCGGAGAATAAAATAATACGAGCTGTACACTGTTAAGAAGTCCTAAAAAAGTATAAACAAACATTTTAATTTGTAGATTCTTACAACTCGATATTTGGGGAATGTATATTAAGGTTAGTTACGGTTATTTATGAAAACCACACTTTGTTATCACAATTTAAATACACTGTTTTCGTACAGATTTGAGAAAATCTGATAAAGATTTAAATTATTCAAAGATTCAGCCTCTCTGTCTGTCTCTCTATCTCTCTCTCTTTCACTATATCTCTCTCTCTTTCTTTATATATATATATATATATATATATATATATGCACTACCACACACATATATGCACATATTAGTGACGTAGAGGATAGAGAACCGATTGCGTTCTTAGGTGGGTTTGGCTGACAACATGTGAGCTCGAGGTCTATCCCCTTCTTCAATAATACTATGCAAAAAGTATTACTGTGATTTGTGGTCTCTAGGTTTAGCTGCCAGGGCGCAGTTGTGGCATTGAAACATGTAGGAGCTCGTCTTTCACCAAGTCCTCAAGGCATTCAGTTTCTTCCAGGAAATGTTTCTAAATGTATTTGTTTTTACATTGAAGTCGGATTAGTCAAAAATTACACAGACATTTCGTTTGTTATCGGTAATACAAATAGCTTATTTATTCAATTGTCATGTACCTTATAAGTTTTATTAACATGTATCCAAATGTCAAAACACGTGACACTTTCATGTTTTCAGGTCTGCAAGCGTAAACGATTTGTAATTAAGCGAATCGCCTATTAGTAATGAAGCTTTGCGGTTAATGTATAAATGCAGTGCTATACGATATACCTCTTCTAACAATAGTGTTGTATCTCTCAATAAGCTTTAGGGTTCCTTAGAGTTCTCATTCCAATTAGCTCTCGGGATATTAATATTATTATGCACATTATAAAACCTTTGTTTGATGTAACCATGGGAATAGAAGGTGGAGTTGATGGTTCTAAACATTTACAAAGGTACATATTATATGTATGTCGAAGCGTTGCCGCTTGACAGTACACACTCTTTACTGTGATGAGGCAAAGTATTAATTTCTACCCAATTAATGATCTTAGGAAGGTGATCAACATTTTCAAATGGTTGAATTGTAGATCAATGCAGATGCTAATAGAAGCGTAGTTATTATTGTAATATATGGTTTTTAAAATAATTCTAGATTTAGGTATTCATAAATACTCTCGTTAAGTAAACCAAGGAATAAAATACAGTAATACTAATCATCCAAACATGAACCTTAAAATATTAGTTAATAACATTAGTTAGCGCATATCCAGATTAATGTCGTACGAAGAAACCTGCCTGTGTGATGCAGACTTTGCAATCTTCAATGATGAGAATATCTCACATTAGTAGCGACCTAGAGGATCAAAGTTTGTGCTTGCTTTCTTTATTGGTTAGAAATGCATCACCATCAAGTTTGTCCCCAACCGTGTTAAAAACAAAAAAGAGATCTTCGCCCATGATGCACTGGTTGAAGATAGGAATGGATGGTTACAACTGGTACATCTTTGATCGTAAAATGTTATATCTTGTTGGCTGCAAAACAGTAACAACAACACTAATAATGTGTCAGTTTTCTTACAACCAATATCTACAAACTAGATGACAATATCTAGGAACCAGACGACAATATCTAGGAACCAGACGAAGAGATTTATATGTTTGAGATATCAGACAGACAAATATATCTCACATCACACAATGTTATCTGAAAATAAAAAAAGAGTTCATCGGACAATTCCATATAGAATACTTTTGGCAATATGTCTGCTACATCAGGGTTCGCAACTGTTAAACATGAAATGAGTAACTAAAATAATTAGCATTTAAGGTGATTTCGAGATAGAAACATTTATATTCACAACGGAGCATAAATCAAACAATTTGAGAATGTCAAATAGACAAAGATCTATTTGAAAAGTAAAATTCCTGCCCTTCAAGCGATGTTTGTAATCGTAATAAGGCATTCCATCATGTCTATGACGTAAATACAACCATTGATATTGCAAGGATTCCTTTTAGACTGCGATCTGAAGAATAATAATTTTATTGCATTCTATTCTCAGACATGATATATATTAAAGCATATATGATATTCTTTTTCATTTCCATGTCAGCTCTAATCAAGCTCACCCACAATCAAATGCATTCCTGCTATGGGTATCTTGAATTATACGATACGGTATACACGTCAAAGCCGTCGGAACATTTGTAATGGAAAATTGTAATGGAAAATAAATTGCTGTAAAAACCAATTATACACACATATTATTCACTATACAGACATATATGTTTGTGTGTATGCATACATATATATATATACATATATATACATATGCCTATTGTAAATGCTATCTATAAGCATATATAAGTTAAAAGATGTGGTTGATTGTCATTACTCCATTATAGAAATTACTCTATATTATAGATTTAAAATGAACATTTTTATTGATTACGTTACATTGTATTCTTAATTAATATATTATACATTACATTTTTTCAATTTTCTGAATAATGCTTTGGTTACCACGATGGGTGTTCATGTTGTTTGATTAATTGGGCATTTATCATGCACATGAACTCTTAATGTAATTCTCAGCAGGTTTCAGCATGACAAAGTGTTTGATAAGGTTGGTTAGACCGTTGAATTACAGCCACAGTCAAACTGACAACCTTCAAAATAATTTCCATCTAAAATGCTATTCTCGATTCATATTTCTCGTAAATGACATGTGTTCAAGATTCCAAGG
>OZ024747.1:73775983-73783483 GCA_964016885.1 Eledone cirrhosa
ACATTAAAAGAATTTTTATAATCCTTAAATTATGCAGTTGAAGCCAGAAATTAACTTGGACATAAAAACAGTTCTCAGTACTTTAACTTCATTTGCCGGAAATCTGTAATTGATGTTGAATTAGAAATCGATACAGTTTCAAAATCCATTTTAACCAATGACATTGTTGTAATTAGCATATGAGAGATACTACTCATCGCCATTAATTTCTGTGTTGTATCATAGAACTTCATTATCATAACGCCATTTGGAACGAGAATTTAACATGACCTATAATATATTGAGTGGTTGGGGATGGGAATGTTGTTAGTTTTTAGTGTTTCTACTGCTACATCAATAAACAAACAAACCGATAAACAAACGCTTCCTCCATGGAGACCAATCATTTTTGTGTGAGAGTTCTAAGACTAAATTATTCAGAGTGCTCATTCTTTCTCAAATATTTAGAAGGATTTGAGAAAGTTGTTTCTTTTATTTTTCTATTTCTAGATGGCTTCAGAAAGTTCATAGAGAGCTGACCCTTCTAGCGAACTTCCCTAGATAGCCCACTGCTCAAACAAGTTTGCCCATACCTTCTCTAGAGAAAGTTCCAATTGGCCATTCCGTCTGCTGGAAATAGAAACCAAATCCATCTTAAATCACACCCTACTGTTTGTAAAAAGGAAGGACGAGTTCGATAATATGGTTATAGATATACGCAAAAATACTACAGGTAAGCACTCTTTTTGCCATTGATTGTGCTTATAACATAGTATCCCATTATTCTTGCCTCACACCACATATATATGTAACCACAATACGATGTTTAATTCTCACATCGCCTATATCAAATTTCATTAAATTCAAGACATATAACTTCGTCATCGTAGTCGAGCTTCCTCCAATCTCTGAGAAGTTGAAGCCGTCGGGAAAAATGGCTTTATCATTGCTTGTTTTTAATGGGTTTTTTTACTTGAATGAGCTGTCACCTCTCTTGCAGACACAGACACAACACCCGGCAGAACCCCTTCTTTAAATTTAAAGTTGGAACAGAAATAGTCAGGGCATGTGCCGCAGAGGATCCCTTTCAACACACTAAATATTCCACGTCCCTGGGATGTTACTTATGTATCATCTGCGGACGGATGAAACATAACTTTATCCTCAGCAAGATTGGAACTCAGTACTCAGTGAGCCGAAAGAGATATAAGGCATTTATCAGACGCTCTAACGACTTCGGCAATTCACCGAATATTCTATATAATTTTCGAAACCTATAGTTTATGTTACAGCAGTAGTATTTCATATACATCTATGTAATCTCTCTCTCTCTCTCTCTCTCTCTCTCTCTCTCTCTCTCTCTCTCTCTCTCTCTCTCTCTCTTTCGGTATAAATATATATTTAAATATATACACATACATACACGCACCCACAAACACAAATATATATATATATATACGTACATCCATGCATACTTGAATAGATGCGTATATCAACTCTTAAAACCTACCACCGCAACCAATATATGAACACATCAAACATATCAATAAAATGAACAAGAAATAAAATAAAACAAGTAAACACACAACAACACTAGCAAACGAAACTTCAAGCAAAAGTCTTCAACCCAATCAGCAACTATTAGATTAATCCAGTCAGCTAACATACAGCTTGATAGATAACTTCCGCGATACGTATCTTATAGCAAATTGCCTCGTGAAACATGGCACTAGCTTACAGATTTACAAATATACAATTTTCTCGTATAGCTTCACATTAACACATACAAATATCTCACACACACTTACACTCACACACATCCACATCCACACACAAACATACACACACCTTCATACAGACACATTGACGTGCACGCGACTGTATGTTTGAGAACACGCTATTAAGAATGGTAGAGAACAATGTAATAAAATGTTGATGGAATTACTGAGGATCAACGACTCTGGTAACAAATTCACAACTACGAGAACAAAAATATATATAATTGAGAAAAGCCACAGAATCATACAATTATATTGATTCTATCACGTGATGATCTATTTTCACATTGGTTCATAGGCACACAATTTTGGAGTGAAAAATGTAGTCAATTTTAATACATTCCAGACACGTGGCTTAGTGGTTAGAGAATTGTGAGGTTGTGAGTTCGATTTCGGCACCAAGCGTTCCCTTATGTCCTTGAGTAAGGCACCTTCTTGCTCGTTGCTCCATTCTACCAGCTGTCGGCACCAGTAAATAGTATCAGTATCAACAATGGAACCCAGAAAGTAGAGACATGAAAGAAATACTGTGAAGAATTCTATCCGACTTTCTAACAACTCTGCCAACCTCGGAATTGGTATAAAGTTGGTTACTTTGCAGGATTTGTTGTGCTTCAAATACCACCGCAGTCAATATTACCTTCCATCCCTCTCGATAAAGTACCAGTCAATAAAATAAAACACCAATCAATTACTGTTTTTTTTTAATGAACTCAGAACCTTACCAAATATTCCTGGCCTTGTGCTTAAACTATTAAATCAATGTTTCCTTTCATTTCTACAATTTAATTTAATCTGGACATTTACCATTGGTTATGAATATTGAACATTATCCTGTTAAAATATACTTATATATTTCATTTCGAATTATTTTCCCTGGTGTTCCAACATCGCTGCACTTCAAGTACTGGAATAGATAAAATATTAAATGAGAATATATTTAGCAGGAACAAATGGGTTAACTATATATATAATAGTTTAATAAGTAACATATAACATTGCCTTTCATCTGAAATGCGTAAGGTCACAATCTGTGAAGGCCAGAAGTACTTTCCATACAGTCCAAAATATAACAACTGTAACTAGATGTGTTATAGCCATGGTTATCCCCCTTTGCTATGTATTCTGTATTACATTGTTGAATTTAGCATATTTTGTTTAAAACAATGAGGTGAAAACTGAAAGAAATTTGGCTGCTATTTCATGTGGGTCGAGTTTCCTCATATAATTTATTTTCTTTAGTGATGAATGACAATTTAATGGGTTCAAAGATGTTTGATGAATATCTCTTGGTGTAAATAATTTACTGCAGCTGATATTAATGTAAGCTATAAACAACTAATGGGAGGTGGGTTCCTGTATTTCAATCTGCCATAGATGTTTTATAACAAACCATCTACATTCTGACACTACTCTGTATCTCACATAAATTGATGTTATATGATATGTGTTGAAACTAGTAATATCATGTTTTATATATATCTAGCTTATGTGCTTTTTGCTAGTAAATGAATGATTCTTTCTGTTATAAGTTACATACTATTTTCTACTATTGAATTTTAAGAAACAAGATATATACGTTCGGCTATGGAAGATCACTTGAGAGATTCTAACATGAACATCAAAACAACAGCGATAAAAGTTATTATAATTGCTGGGGTAACTTTGAAATGGTGTGTACTATCCTTAGTTTCAATAAACACATTCCAAATAATATATATATCGTTCCATCCAACAACAGATGTCCAAAGGGTATATACAAATATGTATTCAGTTGATAAATATTTGGCACAAGTGGTATTGAATTATGAAACTATTGTAATAGATGTATGTTTGGAGAATTCATGGAAGTTCTGGCGAATATTATACAAACACGAAAGCGCAGCAGGTCAAATTTCGTTAACAAGGAATGGGAGAGAGCTGTAGGCAGAAACACAATTATATTACACAGAGGTCATACCAATAAGGAAAGCGGAGGAGAAAAAGGAATGTCTGATGTAAAGAAATATACTGTGAATAGGAAAATCTGTGTATATGAAATGCCCTAAGAGAACTGACAGAACTGACTTCGACATTAAAAGTTCGCTCAATTTGGCAGTGTTAGACACAGTTGATGAGGAATATTTCCATAATATATTTTGGACAATGGCAAGGCAAGAAGTACAGATGTTTCGTTTACACTCATGAAACTGCATGTTCGAGCCCCGTGCATGGCTTCTACAAAACTTGTCTTTTACCAGACTCTCCGTTTTACCTCACCACGTGACTGAAATTGTATTGACTGAGATTGAAATTGTGTCAAAGTTCATATAAAAACTCCATGTAATTTCTAGAATCAATTTTGTCACATTTAGTCACGCCATTCCGTCTGAGATTTACATTAAGACACATACACTTTAATCTTCTTTACTTTGAAATAATTTATTAATAATCCCTTCATTATATTGTATAGGTATCTCATTTGGTCGACTAACTGTAAATGATGGAGATCATGTCTACAGTAGTTCTTATTACAAATACCATCCCCACAAGGGCAGCAAACACCACCACCACTAGAGCCATTCCTACAACACCAACTTGTGCCGCTACCACCACCACCGCCGCCAACGCCAACACATCCACAAGTACAATCAACATCATCACCACCACCAACAACAACAACCACCATACAACATGGGAGTAACAAGATGTTTACGCTAATGGCTAGGCAAGAATTTCCCTGAAATCAGAAACTGTCAGTTGAAAATGAAAATAAAAATAGATAACGTAGTTATACTTCTAGATACACTACATAAAGCAAAGACGGGATAGTCATGTCTGGAATAGCTTTTATAATTAGATATTCCGATCAAGGTTGGCCTGGAGCTAATCAACGACAATCTTAAGATCACCTCCAAGATTATACATGGTTGCTATGGAGCTGCGTTCTATAAACATGATCGTTGTGGAATATCTATATAACTGTGTAAATGTAGAGTAGATCAATAGATCAATGTATGTATGTATGTATGTATGTATGTATGTATGTATGTATGTATGTATGTATGTATGTATGTATGTATGTATGTATGTATGTATGTATGTATGTTCTTCTGGTTTTATAATTTCACAAAGTTTTACCAATAGAGAGAGAGTCGGTTTCTAACATAGACACAAGACTCTCTCATTGGAATTTACACATCAACTAGGTAGATATGTATGTATGTCTGCATGCATGCATGTGTAGATATGGATGTTATTGTATGTGTGGATGTGTATGTTTTGAGTTGTATGTGTGCATGTGTATATGCTTTGTATCTGTACATGTGTATATGCAGTTATTAGATGCAAAATTTTTGAAATGTTTTACATATTTTTACTGTTCCATTAATGGATTGTACTTGTAATTTCCTAACTAGTTGTGTTCTTTCTGTTCCTGTGAAGCCTAGCTTCTCAAGATTTGTATTGAGGCAGTTACTAACATATCCCAGTGCCCCAATAATCACAGGCATAAATCTGAAGGTGTAATCAGGGTGGAGTATCTGCAGATTTCTCATCAGTTCTGCATAAATGTTCTCCTTTTCACTAATCTTTGATACTATATTGGCATCTGCTGGGCAGCTAATTTCCACTACTGTGCATGTTTTCTTCTCCCTGTCCCATATCATAATATCTGGTCTGTTATGCCTGCATTTTATTGGGGTTTTTACTGGAACATTCCACCAGTACTCTTTCATATTATGTACATGGATGTCTTCCACATTGTTGTAGCTTTTAATGTGTTTGTCATCGGGGCTATCTTTTTTACGAACTGCATTGTACAGTGTTTTGGCCACTACATCATGCCTCATAGCTAGATAGTACCGCGATGACATCTTTGGGCAGCTGCTGATGACATGCGTGATATCCTCGATGTTAGTTCTGCAGAGTCTGCACTTGTTATCACATCTAGGTGTTTTGCCTGCATCCCTATCTCTTTTGTGAATCAGGTATTTCGTGCTAATCTCCTGTTCTTCGATTGCAAAAGCGTATCCTTCAAAGTGGGAGCCAATATAGCGGTTGTTGGTCCAAGATAGACTACTTTCCTTATCTATATTACTCTCACTCTGGAGCTTCCTGGCAATATATCCATGCATGATTTTTTGCTGATAGGCATGCAGTTTTTCATCCATGGATTCACTGCGATACTGCTGAGCGACATCCCTGGGTGTGAGTTTTTGATTATCACACAGGGAATATCTCTCAAGGAGTTCCTTCCCAACTCTCATGATCTTATCTGTTTCATGCAGATAGACTTGCTCGAGAAGCGGGCTCCTACGCTTCGAGGTTCGTAGATGTTGTAGGAGAGATATGATGCGACATTCAAATGTTGTCTGGACTGATGTTAGGCCTCTGCCTCCCTGCTTACGTTTCAAGTAAAGCGGTCTATGTCACTGTTGATGTGGAACTTTTCGGTGTTGTTCAGTATTTTTCGAGTTCCAACATCAACTGCTCGGATTTCATCTATCGTCCAATTGAGTATTCCAAACGTTGGTGTTAGGACAGGCACAGCAAACACATTGTGAGCCACCGTTTTGTTTTGCGCAGTGAGTTCCGATGACCAGATCTTTCTTAATCGGGTGTAGTATTCCCTGGTTACGCGTTCTTTATTACAGATACCATTATAGGATATGTTCTCATCTATCCCCAGGTATCTGTAGCAGTCCTCATCAGATATCGGTGAAACAGTTAGACCATTGATGACAATGTTGCTAAATTGGGTTGTTGTTTTTCCCCGCTTTACAGTCATGTATGAGCATTTATCCTGGCCAAACTCCATTCCTATATCCTTTGAGAACGTTGTAACCAGGTCAAGATTTTTCTTCATCCCATCCATGTTCTTGGCAAAGAGTTTCAGATCGTCCACAAAGAAGTTATGGGTTAGGTTCGTATTTCTGTCCTCCTGTGAGCCAATGATGTATCCCTCACATTTCTTGAGCAGAAAGGACAAGTGGTTTAATGACAAGATGAACAATATCACAGAGAGACTGTCCCCCTGAAATATACCCCTGCAATATTTTATTTTATCAGTGAAAATAGAGTCCTCCTTCTCGGTCTTTAACCTTAGGATAGTAGCCCAAGAAGAAGACAGCCTCTCTATGGCTCTGACAACAATGTCTGGGACTTTAGCAAGTTGGAGGGCCTCTATCATCCAAGAGTGGGGAACAGAATCGAAAGCTTTCTTGTAGTCCAGCCAGACTGTAGTCATATTCCTCCTAAGTTGTCGCACCTCCGACATCGCAGTTTTGTTGATTAGGAGTTGTTCAGCACATCCCCAAACCCTTTTCTTTCCAGCTGCTTGTTCATCTGTGATGATGTTATTATTTTCACAATGATCTTAGATGAATAGGTTCAGGCAGGCTGTATACATCTTATACATCAGGTTCTGGCATGCAATGGGTCGGTAGTTTTTTGCCAAGTGGGTGTCTTTGTTCTTGGGGACCAGTAACGTTTGTGCTAATGTCAACCATTCTAGTATAAGTGTATCTCCCTTAAGAACTTGTTGGTAGAGGTCAGTAAGATACCTCCGATAGAATATCATGTCTCTTCCTGGTGTTTTCTTATCTTGGAGTTTTCCTATCACAGTCTCAAGGGTACCCTCACTTATTTCATATGATTTTATTGTAGTGTAGGAGCAATAGTTCTTTCAGATTTCTCTTAGCCAAACTGCATCTTGGTTGAAATTCTTCTTTTCACCCCATATTTTTCTCCAAAAGGAATCTGT
>OZ024747.1:73788483-73798483 GCA_964016885.1 Eledone cirrhosa
ACCACAGCAAATTGTAATTCTGGCATGTCATTCGTTTTTATAAAATTGTAGGATGATGATATGTAACAGATTGACTAGTGTCCAAATACTATTAGAGAATTGGCTACAGTTTGAGAAAAGTAAAATAAGATGCGATGAACGAAAAGGAACATCACGTTTCTTTTCTTTGCATTTTCTCATAAGAAATCTAACTGTTATTTTATCAAAGTTCATGCCACTAAATGAGATGGCACAGAAATATAAACTTTCTGCTGTTTTACAGCTCTATTGCCATAGATTTTCCTCTACTTCATTCTGTTATATTTATGTTGGACTTTCCATAGGGAGAGTAACTATCGATAATATATTCCCTTTTAAAACGTAATACAAGAAAAACCTTTAAGGAGGAATTAAGTCCGTGACATTCATATAATATCTAAACACGTAGCTGGAACACACAATAATGAAATGAAAATAAAAATATAAAGGACACATTATTATCATTATGATATACGCTAAAATAATCTTGGAATTCAGAAGCTTTGTAA
This sequence comes from Eledone cirrhosa, assembly GCA_964016885.1. Lineage (NCBI taxonomy): Eukaryota > Metazoa > Mollusca > Cephalopoda > Octopoda > Eledonidae > Eledone > Eledone cirrhosa. The sequence goes on from OZ024747.1 coordinate 73,789,011, forward strand.
TTTGATTTCGAAATAGAAAATTGATACCGTTTTTTTTTTATATGGACAAGTAACATTCAACAGTGACATATGTTGGTATTTTCCTCTGTAAAGAACTAATAATTCATATCATGCCAACAGCGTTGTATGATACTTTGATAACAAAACTGGATAATACGTAACCTATATATCTAGCATTAAAACAAGACTGGAGACATTAGAAACAAACTGGTATAGAGTCATATACGAATATTTACATTTACACACCTAACTATGTGGTAGAAAATACAGCAATCAGGAAATGTATAGAGTTCGGTATCAATGATCAGTTAAACCTGAATGATTTATGTGTGGTGCATACTTATAGCTCTAGCCAAGGGAAATATTTTGAGAGACGTGGAATGCAAAGGTATATTAGAAGTCCTTGCGGCAGTTAATTACAATACTTCATGTTCTGTGTTTAAATCATTTCATCTCTCAAGCTTCAACTAGTATAACCTGTTAGAAGTTATTTTATTTGAACCACTACAGCTAATCAAGTATCTGTCGTTAACTGGTTGTAATACGATAATGTGTTCAGGTCTGTTAATCAGACTGTGTAAAAGAAAATACAACTCGGGTAGAACATCTTAATTTATTAAATTTAAGATTTAATAATGACGAAAATGCTGTTCGTAACGTTTACTCCTGTTATAAGCATTTTAGCAAGGTGCGACGGTAAAGGTGCTGTGTCCCTGTTTCAGTTTTATCAATAAATCTCTTTTTTATGTGAATAATATTTAAGGCGATTGAACATTTAGAGTGTATTTTCTCTTTTCATATTCACCACCTGCCGGTAGGATTTTGTATTATAATTAGTGGTACAGGGGATAAAAGGAAATTCAGATTAATAGGATGTGCACCGAGTGCAGTGGATAGCGTTAACAAGCTTCAATATTTAACAGGTGCTTTCTATTGCTTAGGCTGTACTTGACTAATCCCAAAATTAACATTCTATGGAAAATACAAAGAAAATATTTTAGATGGAAAATAGAGGAAAGTTGAAATCACAACAATCGATTGGCAGTTTGAACGTTAAAGCGTTAGAACAATTATGTAGCATATATTTAAGGACGACTCCATCCTGGGTTCAATTCATGCCAAAGTCAAATTCATCTTTCATTCTTCACGGGATAGAGTACGTGTCAAGAGCAGTGTTAGAGTATATTCCTATAATACGTAGATATGAATAGAGATATCATTGAAGTAAAATATATAAAAGTAGATACAATATTTTAACGTTGATTCTTGCCAGTTGAGGTAAACATGGTTGAGTGTATGGTTATCAAATGTGATTTACATAAGTGGAATATCACCTGTGGTCGCATCTGAATTTCAACCATGTGATACTCAAACAGATATTGCAACGTTTACCTACTTTTATTCTAATAGCCCTGTCGTCTCTGGAAATCATTTTACAGCGAATTCTTTTAACATATTCACAAAACAACAAGTAGGTAGAGAAACGATTTTCGAATGAATTGATTCATATACGTAACTGGATACTTATTTGATGAATCTTCGAGATATTAATGTCATGGTCAGTAACTGGTAACTTTATGTCTAGCATAATACTGTAACCAGAGGTTTGATCTCAATAGAAGGTATGTGCTTTTATGACTTTCGAAACTGGAATGCATATCTGTGTAGTATTTTTTCAAAAGGAAATACACGGTGTAAACAAAAGCCAAATGTTTCAGGAACGTGTGTTCAGATATATTGCATATATCATATTTTTCTATGTGCCTGTAAAATTGGGCACCTATGAGTCATGACTAGGATGCCCCACGACCCCTTTAAAATGTAAGAAGTTAAAGGTCAAAACACTTGCTTGAGTGGGAGAGAGCTTCTCTGAAGACCTTCTGTGGTCCAGCTTTCCTGAGAGTTTCTTACATCCCAGTAACATTTGTTAATGAAATCTCACATCATTGAAATATTTTTCTTGACTAAATAAGAAGTATTTCAAATGTTTACAGCAGAAATACACTATAAATAATTATAGCATAAGAATGTTTGTTAAGGTACATATTTTTTATTTTACAGGTGTTCCTGTAAACCAAGTGATATTATTTATTTTCCTGATATCATGACTTAGTTATTAATTAACCGGAGAAGTTACCAACTGAAATTATAACTAGTAATATCACAAAAATCTACAATTAATAGTTTCCCTAAGTTCACTGCATATCTTCAACTTGCCAAATATTACATATTGTTTCTCATTCACTAATAAATAGCAAATTACTTGTGTGTCGCGCCATCAATTGATCGCTCGATTCACTTATCAACTCTATACGACATCAACGATTAATACTAAACAATAATCAAACACACCGACGTTCTGAGACTGGAGTCTTTAACTAACAAACGTTTGAATAATTGTAATATTACAATCATGAGAAAACCAATCTTATACACTATGATAGTATATTTCAATGAACTGAATAGTATTGCACTTCATGATAAAATACAAGAAACGAAAAACATGCTTTGTGCATATAGTTGCGTCCCTTTAAGTTCTGAGTTCAAATCCAGCAGCGGTTAGCTTTGCCTTTTATCCTAACGAGGTCGATAAAATAAAGTTCCAATAACGCACTGGGTCGATTTAATCAACTTTCCCCTCCCCACAAAAGCGATCGTTGAACACAGGCTTCCTATGTTTAGGTCGCTATGTTTAGGTGAGTATACGTCACGGGAAAGATGCATCTGAAGTGTTATTTAGAGTGGGATATATCCTTCTCTCCCTCTCACACTCTCTCTCTCTCTCTTCCTTCTCTCTACCCCGTTATCTCTCTCTTTCTCTCATATACATATATATATATATTCGATAAGGGGGTAGATGTACTCTTACATTTGGAGAAAATTGTGACAACAGACCTACCTTAATACTCTAAAAATTGTAAATGTATCTAATTATCAAATCGACCCTGAACTATCCCAAATTCGCCATAGTTGGCTGAGAATATTTGTTTGTATAGATTTAATTAAAACATAGGCCTTTTACTGTGTTACGAAACGGTATTCCAACAGAAACTGCCGAATGTATAGCGCCACAGGATTTAGTATATTGATTTTTAGGTAAATATACTGAAAGTGTGAGAGCAAATGTACTATAAATGTAGTCTGAGCAGTTTTTGAAATACAAATTGTGTGGCCCGTAAAATTTAATATAGCATGTGTTTTTATGTATATATATATATATGCAGCTATCTATGTATGCATAAATAAAGGTATTTATGTATTATGTATGTACATATATGTATATACATATATATATATACATACATACACACACACATATATAGGTATGTATGTATGTATGCATATTTATAGGGACATGTGATGCTAATTCTAGTTTCAACACACACACACACACACATATATATATATATATATATATATATATATATATATATATATATATATATATATGTATATATATATATATATATATATATATATATATATATATGTATATAAATGCATACATATATTTCGGCATATGAATACATAATCATATATATGTTTATATATATATTTATATATATATATATATATATATATATATATATATATATATATATATTTATATATATATATATATATTTATATATATATATATATATATATATATATATATATATATATATATATATATATATATATATATATATATATATATATATAGTAATAATAATAAAATTGAAGACTAAAATCCAAAGAGGGCTCGATAAGGGAAATATATATCAAATATATAAGAACCGTAGAGCAAATATTTATTAAAATAACAGAAAAGAATCGCTGCTTTCACCCTTAACGGGATCTTCTGAAACTAACAAAGTCAATCTGTAAACGCAGAACTGGATATTTCAAAAAACGTTGCAACCGGAGGAAGACAGGAAGACGATACTTTGGTTCGTGGTAACGTTCGCTGGCAAAGAACGGGAAAAAACGAATAATATGTCATTAATAGGAGCGGTGAAAAACAATTACGCGCAAAGACAGAACCACGTTTATGGTATAAAAGAGATCGTAGACTAATGTTCTCTTAGGTGGTGCATAGAGACGTTCTCTGGCAATGAACGAAAAAACGAAGATAATAAGTCATATGTGGAGCGTGGAGAATAATAGCACGCAAAAACAAAACCACGTAAATGGTATAGCAGAAGTTGTAGACTAAAATTCTAACTAGGAGACCAAATGAATCTCCGCTACAGAGTTAAGAACACAGTAAATAAATACAATACAGAAGTAATAGAAACAAATAAATACATACACGCAAACAGATACGTACATACACAAGCATACTCAAAACCTTACCATAGGTATACAAAACCACGCACATATAAATATGTGTGTGTGTGTATGCTTGTGTACAAATATATAAATAATTATATAAACGTATATAAGTAAATAAATACGTATATAACAAGCGCACACACATACCTACAAATAAATACACGAATGTTCGGAGACGTAAGTCAACTAAAACAAGAAGTACACATATACACACACCCACCATACGTACGAACCTACATACTCACGCAGGCGCAAAACTCCCGTATACACATAGCCAAACCCTAAATACCAGAATATGTAAAAATTATACGCCATAACAGTCAAATATACGTACGAGAAGGTATACATACCTTCACAAAACATACGGGTAATATATACTTACCTATGCAAATAAGTAAAGGAATAAACAAAACATATACTTAACTCCCACATCAAGACGTAAAATATCCACGTATAGATCGTGCTATCCGTTAGGGTATAACGTGGGGCTGTAATACAGGAACGTTTTGTGCAATTTATGTTTACAAGCCGAAATTGCCTCAGATTTTTTATTTAAGATGTGGTCTGTGGCGTAGAGTATTTCCAGGTCCTCAGCGGCGCAGAGGTCACATGGTCTTTTATTTCCGTTATACGATCTAGCCCTAGCTAGGATCTCCCAGTGTAACTTATATTGGGTGTGGTTGTACCCTCTAAGAAGGAATATGACGTCACTTTCAGCTTATATCTGGAGTCTAAAAGACAACCACACACAATATAAGTTACACTGGGAGATCCTAGTTAGGGCTAGATCGTATAACGGAAATAAAAGACCATGTGACCTCTGCGCCGTTGTAACACCCACGTCCCGTAGGGCCTACATAGGGTTAACCGCCAATAGTTTCAAGCAGCGTCTTTACATGCATACTCATTCTTTTCGTTACCCTCTAAGAAGGAATATGACGTCACTTTCAGCTTATATCTGAAACGTTCCTGTATTACAGCCCCACGTTATACCCTAACGGATAGCACTTATATGTGCGTGGTTTTGTATACCTATGGTAAGGTTTTGCGTATGCTTGTGTATGTACGTATCTGTTTGCGTGTATGTATTTATTTGTTTCTATTACTTCTGTATTGTACTTATTTACTTTGTTCTTAACTCTGTAGCGGAGATTCATTTGGTCTCCTAGTTAGAATTTTAGCCTACAACTTCTGCTATACCATTTACGTGGTTTTGTCTTTGCGTGCTATTATTCTCCACGCTCCACATATGACTTATTATCTTCGTTTTTTCGTTCATTGCCAGAGAACGTCTCTATGCACCACCTAAGAGAACATTAGTCTACGACCTCTTTTATACCATAAACGTGGTTCTGTCTTTGCGCGTAATTGTTTTTCACCGCTCCTATTAATGACGTATTCGTTTTTTCCCGTTCTTTGCCAGCGAACGTTGCCACGAACCAAAGTATCGTCTTCCTGTCTTCCTCCGGTTGCAACGTTTTTTGAAATATCCAGTTCTGCGTTTACAGATTGACTTTGTTAGTTTCAGAAGATCCCGTTAAGGGTGAAAGCAGCGATTCTTTGCTTAAACTTTAATCTGTTATTTTAATAAATATATATATATATATATATATGGAAAGTTATATTTAAATTGTTGGGTTAACAACGAGTAAATATTTATAAGACTGTTTATATTGTATTTTGTCTGAAGAAGGCATAACATATTGTTAATATGATATCCCTGAAATATATATAATGAAATAAATATGGTTTTATAAATATAGTTTCCATTTATTTAATATCATATATATATATATATATATATATATATATATATATATATATATATATATATATATATGTGTGTGTGTGTGTGTGTGTGTGTGTGTGTGTGTGTGTGTGTGTGTGTGTACACCTAATGTTATTTCCTGAAAACATATATTACTATAACTTGAAAAAGTTATAGTAATTGTGGAAGATATGATGCTGTGATGCGCCACACCACAAAACATACCATTTCTTAATCATTGTGGATTGGCAGTGTCGGAAGAAGGTCGGACGCCATGCTTTGACGCATAGAGTTACGGCCCTTGCCATTCTGTGTTCAATTCCCGCCGAGGTTAACTTTGCCTTTCATCCTTACGGCGTTGATAAAATAAAGTACCAGTAATGCACTGGGTAATTGCTGGCCTTGTGCCAAAAGTAGAAACTATTATATGTTACTTTTTTTCTGATATATCCTGATATTTACAAAGACGGAGAAATTAATAAAATGAAACTTGTGCCGTTTCTCCTTTCGTTCTATTCATGTGCTATTTAGGAATGTGATTTTCATTACATGTTTTAATTATGTCGTCGTTGCCTGAACGAGATCTCGTTGTTCTTGTGACTAGACTTTTAGAAAACTATATACCTAACTAACCAGCTATCATGGACTTTTTGAGGTGCTGTTGGAAACAATAAGAGCAACATTAACATCAGTAACATTTGTATCTCTACGACTTTAGGGACGAAAATCATGTACATTGAGACTTCAGGTGTTACTGCATTCTCCCAAAGTGGAATTTCCGTATTTAAGAAAATTGTAGAAATGCCAGATCCCATAAATCGGAAATTGTAGAAACGCCTTTCTTCCTACATTTAAATCATTGTACCTATTTTAAAATTTCAATATTAAACACAGAATTTTCAAAATCATTAAATGTGTAATAAATCATTATTAAATGCAATAAAATCCAGAGAAAATATATTACATTATAGTTACATGATTTACATATCTAATATCAAATGCAGCTAGAAACTGCTTTGAATATTATTTCTCATTTTCCAAAAAATAAGAAGCAGTTGGATACTTAGTATGATCACATCTAATAAACATTTACTCCATACTTTCACGTCCAGTTATAAGCAATGAATATTGGTAACAATTTTTGTGGTCAACATTGGTTTTCTTCCATCGAAAATTGCGGGCCTTGGGCCTAAATTAGAGACCATTACTATGGTTATCATTTACTTCTTGTATCTATGCACATCACTAATTACATTATTATTATTGTTGATGAAACGAGGTTGCTAGGCATGCTAGATATAGCAGCCGCAGATTATTAATATCAAATCAAACCATTTCAAAACTAAAATGTACATCATGTGATCCTTGGTGCAAAAATGCAGTATGTTCATGACTGGAAAGGTTTTAATGATAAATATAGTTGATGAGAGCTGACCTGAATTTTAACGATGACAAGGAGAACAATAATGACAGTATTACTGATAAAGGCGATTAGGCAGTCCTGTCTGTTAATTAACATGACAGACCAATGCACAATTTTCATTAAAGCCTCTCATATACAGGATGAAACTTTATGAAAATTAAATAATAAATTATATATATTTGACTCAAATATATCTGTTTTATCAGTTCAGGTCCTGATAGCCATTCTTGACAGGTTTTTATTTTAAGTAACGCTACTTGTTCACCATTCAACCGTAAATATATTCGTATCTTCAGTCTAACGTGAAGATCATTTTGTGGAAATATCTGAAAGCTTGGTCAGATCTGCTGACGTGCTTTCTATCAATCATCTGAAATTTTATGGCCAGTGATTTCAAACAACTGCACGAAATTTCTTTCATCTACCCCAAAAAGTTATAACAAGTGTGTGTGTGTGTGCGTGCGCGCGCGCTGTGTGTGTGTGTGAGAGAGAGAGAGAGAGAGAGAGAGAGAGAGAGCGAGAGAGAGAGAGAGAGAGAGAATATGATATAGGGCGAGAAATAGAAAGAGTGAGAAAATGAGAGAGAGGAAGGGAGATGCAGCGGGAAAGAGAGAAATGAAGAGAAGTGGAAGGACAAATAGTCAGGATAGAAGGTAGTAAAGATAATCAGGTATATAGAGAGACAGAATAAGAGAACGGAGGAAAGTGAGCAGGAAATAGAGAAAGAAAGAAAGCAAGAAAAAAAAGAAAGAAAGAAAGAAAGATAGAAAGAAAGAAAGAAAAGCAGATATAATTTTGGTTGAATAATTCAATACAAACTTTCTGAAACATTGCTTGATTAATTAATTAATGTTGACAACGTAACAGATATGTTTTGGATTTAAATTTAGATTTTTATTAGCAGCAATTTTCGTTGAAAATCGCCATGAATTTCATAACTTCGATGCCAAAGCTTATTAACGAAATATTTACGTGCATTTGTCTAAACGCATTGCTGTTAAATTTGTGAGTGACTTTACTAAGCCATGTGAATAATGAATTATAATCAGGCAGTCATAGATATTTCTATGGCTGTACTATCAGAAAACAGGTCTGAATTCGGAAATCATGATTCAGTCAGTTTACAGTCTTGATGGTTTGATATATTTATATATCAGTATACGTTCAAAATTCTTTAAAAATTCTGATTAAGTAAGGCCAGCAATTTAAATGTTGCTTAAACTTAGGTCAGCTAAAAGGTTATATCTGTGTATTCATTCTAGATTAAAATTGTATAATGTTTAAACATTTCACGATGCTGAATGAATTGTATATACCAATGTAGAGTATGTATAGCCTATTCGGTTTCTGATGTTTCACTTACGTTTTGTAACACATTAAGGCATAGTTTTAATTTAAGATTGATTTCACCGCTTTTTCTATTAAGTTGATGGCGTTTCAAGGAGTTGCAACATACCTTAAATAAAATATTGTTAAATCATTTTAATATAAGCTAGATGCGTCCATCCCTTCCCGGATTAATAGTATACATAAATGCGTTCAAATGTGTATATTTAAACACCTGATTTTGACGACAAACAGCATAATACTACTTCGATAAATATTTTGTAAGCATACGTTTATTTCGATATCTTGTAATTATAACAACAGTAAGACCGTAGGGGCATATTTCAGTTGGTGTTTCTTACACAATAAATGTACTTACGAGAGGGCTTGTAGTATGTTGTATAATTAATTAAATACAATTTATTGAAAACAGCTCTTTCTTTCACAACATATTAACATTTCTTACCATTCGGCTTCACATATGAGATCCACGCCTAGCGGCATCGTATTTATTTTGACAATTATTTTCAAAATATTTCGTGCAAAATCCTTGTTAAATGCATCGTGTGTTTATTTCCTCTTGTGTAAAACAGATAAATAAATATATAACATGAAATGCCTACTAAGAGGGTGATCTCT
>OZ024747.1:73803483-73833483 GCA_964016885.1 Eledone cirrhosa
CGATATAAATATCATCTAAAAGAAGGTAAGACCGAGAGAGAAACTGCATCGTAGTTCCTCAACTCGCTGAACTAAATTAGATTGAATCTAGAGTTTTGAATCAAGAGGCAACAAAATATTCCAAGATTTTCCTGTACATTATAGGAAACATTATATACATTTCATTCAAAATATTGTATTTGAACTTGACGTACTTAACTAGATAATCTAGTCAATTTTACAAAGTTGAGTATAAAGTAATGAACGGTATTTCATTCACAAACTTTACAAATATATGCTATAAGCCACCACATGAAATGGTTCAAAACACACAAGAAATGACACAAAAAGCCTGTAAGTTCGAATTGTTAAAGGCTTACTAACTATTTTTCTTTGTAGAAATATGTTAAGGAATGTCTATAAAGGCCTTCTTAAACTGGGAAATATAAACAAGATTGATGTCATTTTTATAGATATTTCTTACATTTGGCGAGAAATAGATTTAGTTCTAGAGAGAAATGTCCAGTAATGTTTTAAACAAATAATTCTAAATCTGTAATAGTGGTGAACTCTAAACCCTTCTATGTGTAAAAGAAAAAAGAAGGTAGGAAATATCAGTTGTGAATTAATTGTGTGTAAGTGCAAATGTTTTTCTTATCAATGAAATAATCAGGTTTAGTCAAGAATGTGAAGAATTTACGTATAGATTTGCAGAAAGGAGTAGTTTCAATATTTAACATATAAAAAGTGTAAGCGTTGTGATCACTTACGTTTTATGGGAAAAAGTTCAAATGTTTTCTGCGAGGCAAAACGAGATTTTATGTTATCAGATGTTTTGTGCGCTTGAAATATATTTATTTCCTTTTAGCTCGACTTATCATTTTATGTGAGGTGTATATTTAATTTAATTTACTCTAAATATTAGTATTATTAAGTAGAACTTTTGGGGTTGAAACAAAAAGCGACTAAGATGAAAATTGAATCCACCAACATGAATTGAAAACACACACACGCGCACACACACACACACGCACACAAACTCATATATATACACACACGCACACACACACACACACACACACACACACACACACAGACACACACACACACACACACATACATACACACACACACACACACACACACACACACACATATATATATATATATATATATATGCATCAATGTTGATCTCAAGTTGACTAAATAAGTTCATTAACTAACATTATATCTATTTGTGTTAGTGTGAAACCAACTGACACTGATAAAAGGTTAACATCAGTAGGTACCATAAATATAAGATATAGGAAAAATCCGGCTACCGAATTATAAATCCGGTAACATGTATAGAAAGCAATGTTGGAAAATACAGATATCTGCTACTAAAACAAATGTCAGACTTCTGTTGAAAAGGTCGACTACATCAACAGGAAGCAAATCCAGGGGTGCAGACTATTTCATCCGTTGAAGGATTCCGATAAACCATGTATATAAATACAACAAAATTCAATTAATTCCCATTTAGCTTTATTTGTAAGTGTATTTTATACCAAATCATATTTCTTTAATGCTGTAGATACACACTTTCTATTTCAAAGCACGGAAATACTATAGCTACCATTCTCAGCTTGGAATGAATGTAGGACAATGCCAAAGCTAGAATGTGTGTGAAGGAGTATTATTACATCTGTGTAAAGACAACTTTCTTTCTCTCTCTCTTCCCCCTCCCTCTCTCTGTGTCTCTCTCTCTCTTTCTCTCTCAATATACCCCACAATACATATATATATATATGTGTGTGTGTGTGTGTGTGTTTCTATATATATATAAATGGAAGGTGTTTCTGCCTGACTTGTTCCCAGGAATTAGTTAACGAACACCCACGAATATTCTAGTGTATTTCATGATGTATAAACCAGTAATTTATATTAAAATTAATTCCATTTATTTTCCTATACTCTTATAAAATAATCTGACTGATCTGTTTAGAATTGTCTCCCTTATTCCCTTCTGTAATGAAAACAAATGGAATAAGAGAAAGGATGAGAGAGTGAAACAGATAATTATGAGTGTAAAAATATCAATTCTTTCCTTCTTTACTCTAATGCAAGACTTGATGTTTCCAAATTCAACTAACAGAAATGTAAGGAATACCCTTCGTGATTGAGTACATGTCCCCATGAGAAGTCACGTGTCCTAGGGATTAGAATGATCGGCTCACGATAGTAAGTTCGGGAGTTCGACACCCAGACCTGATGGCACGTTCTTTCGTACTGTAGACTCAGCTGGGTAAATGTGTTTTTGGCAGCTTTCTATCTTTGGCTTGAGAAGAGGTGAAGTCTTGATTAGTCACCGAATTCACCAGTTTGCCGTTTGAAAAGGTGTTATTGCATGTAGGTGTCGTACAATATGGTGCTTACCACCCCGGGACGAGAACGTGGTGATGAGCTGGTCTTTTATCGTCCCCTTAGTTGTGCCTTGATAGTATGCGATCATCTGTTTGAGGGGCCACAAATTCATCCTTTTGACGTCTGAGACGGTGTCATTGCATGTAGAATCGCAAACATAGCACTTACTACACCGGGTCGAGAACATCGTTTTGGTTTGGCTTTTTACCATCAGCTTAGTCAAGCCTTGCTAGCTTGAACTGGAGGGGAAGCCTGCGCCATCCAAGCCATGCTTTATGATCTCGTTGAGATCAACATATTGGGGGAGGCGGCAGGTTCCATCTGTTCTCCGAGTTGAAAACCCACCGAAGTCAATTTTGTCTGTCATCCATTCGAGTCTGATAGAAAAAGTACAAGTAAAATACTGGAGTCGATCTTTCTTCTATATCTCTTTCTCGCTTCCATTCTATCATTATTTATCCTTCTCTAGTTCTCTGGAAAACTCTGGTGCACTCAGATCTGGAGAGGATTGTGCTCCACGAGTTTTAAAATGCACAAGAATCGCCGTATTTCACGCAGAAGCCAGAGGACCATGTATAGTATTTTAGTATGTTCAATATGTAAGTATGTATGTATGTATAAACCTTGTGTACATAGCTCCTCGAAGTAATTCTATCACAAGTATTCTTTGTGGCAATAAAATAACAATGTTCGACAACTTTGAACTACTGATCTTTATATGTTAATCACATTTCTATATCTATTTCAGAGATTGACATAGAATTTCTAATTTCTTTTTAATCACATTCAATTCCATCTTATATTTGTCCCTTGTTTTATTTTTTAATGTTATATTCACATCTTAATTATTGTAATTTCATTTAATTTAAATTGGAACTATAAAACAAAATACAGGGAAACAACAAAATATTTCTTAGTTGCGACCATTATTGATTCAGGTTTGTAATTTTAATTACTTCTTCAATAAAATATACAATTATCTTTTCCTTCCTATAAAATACCAGTTTTTTTTTATAAATTTATTGCATTATTTCTACGTATCTGGTGGATTGGCAGTATCGGTAGAGGGTCGGACGCCATGCTTTCCAGCATAGTTACGTCCCTTTATGATCTGAGTTCAAATCCCGCCGAGGTTGACTTTGCCTTTCATCCTTACGGGGTCGATAAAATAAAGTACCAGTAATGCACTGGATAATTGCTGGCCTTGTGCCTAAAGTAGAAACAATTATTTCTACGCATCTGTTCTGTCCAGATTTAAAGTTGTAGATACTTCTATACTATAGTATCTATTAAAACTATTCCCATCAACCAAATATGCTGAGAAGTGGACAATACAAAGACACGGGGCGGGCTGGGTATATAAAGTGTAGTGGCAATGGCTGTGCGCCTGTCAGCTGGAGCAGGTAAAAGTGTAAACGAGTAAAGAGTATACGAGGTGTGTCAGAAAAGTTCCAGGACTGATGTCACAAAAGATTTATTTCAAACCTAAACTTCACACTAAGAGTTTTCTCCTTCAAAGTAATCCATCTGGAGTATGTAACTGTAATCTTAGCTCTGCAGCGATCAAACTTTTTTCTTCATAATTTTATATACATGTCCTCTGTTTCAGGTCGTCAAGCAATGAGAACAGAGAAACGAACAAACTTGAAGTTTCAGGTACGGTTGGGGAAAACTCAGTTGCAGCAAGTGTATGGAGCTGAGAGGATGTCTCGCTCACGTGTTTTTGAGGGGTGCCAGAGGTTTAAAGAAGGACGCGAGGACGTGGAAGTTGACCCCAAGAGCGGAAGGCCCTCAACAACCAGGACTGAGGTCAAACTTTGAGCGCGTCAGGCAGATGGTGCGTAGCGATCGTCGGCTGACTGTTCGACTGATGGCAAATAAGCTGGTCATGAATCGGAAAGATTCTCACTGAAGATTTGGACATGCGGAAAGTCTGCGCGAGGATGGTGCCAAAACTGCTGAACGAGAACCAGAAGGGTCGACGTATGCAAGTGTGCCAGGACATCCTCGAACGTCTTAAAACCGAACCAGACTTGCTAGGGACAGTCATCACCGGTGATGAGTCGTGGATCTTCGAATACGACCCGGAGGGGACCCGTTTTGAAGACGTGGACGACATCAAAAAGGCCGTGACGACGGAACTGCGGAGGATCCCGGAAGAATCACACACACACACACACACACACACACACACACACACACACACACACACACACACACACGCACACGCACACACACACACACACACATATATACATATATATATATAATATATATATATATATATATACACGCATATATATATATATACGCATTTATATATGTACACATGTATGTGTGTGTGTGTGCATGTGTGTGTTTATATATATATGGGTAGTGTATTATGTTCTTGTAATGATTTGAAGTGAATTGCTGTCTACTATATTTTGTCCAAAAGTTAAACTATCCTTCTCTCCTTATTGTCAACAGTATGTATAAGTGTCTATAGATGGTGTTTGCTATATTCTTGTAAGGCGGCCTGCGACATCCAACATCTGGTTTGTTATTGTTTAATTCAAATATTTACTTCATTGTAAATGTTTAGGAGCGAACACTAGTATCATCTGTTGGAGCTACATGATTGAACCCATCTAGTGTTTTTTATGTTCTTCACTGAGTATTTAAAGTTTATCCCATTATGACACCTGCTACAATAGATGCGCTGCTTATATCAACCAATGTGAGTAGTAGTTATATGACATCTCGTGTAAGACACCCTGTACACATTGCCATATGGATGATTGAGATCCACAGAAATACTACAAAGAATGCTTTGTAATCTCTGCCATACATTATTATATTGTAAATTCGCTTTAATCTACGTTATAAATTTAGATAGTAAACTGCAATACAGAATTAATTACAACAGATATTCGTGTGAACAAGATATAACGAGAAGTCAATTGTGTCATGAATTCCCTAGGAAGTACGAGAGGACAACAGCAGAATATTCAATACTCGAGATATTTCCGTGCAACTGAAATATTATATAGATCAATGAAACACCACAAGGACGATGTTGTATATGTAAGGACATCATGACTATTGCAATAATTCTTATTACTTCAAATAGTGAAGCTACCATACATTTTCAAACGATGAGAGATAACAAAGGATACAGAACATTGGATATATATATATATGCACACACATATGTGTGTTTGTGAGTGTGCATTCCTGTGTGTTTGTGTGTGTTTGTGTGTACGCGTGAGTGTGTGTATGTGTGTGTGTATTTGTGCATATGTATGTGGTTGCGTGATTGTGCGTGCGTGAGTATAATTGTGTATTTAAATCTGTGAGCAGGTTGTTTTTCTCTCGTAATTAATTTGCCAAGAAATTATAGCATCACACTCGACGACCCACGTCACTTGAGATACTGAATTTATAACTGTCCTTCGCATGTTCTTTAAATCATTTCAGATAATATAAAGCCTACCGAAAAAAACAAAACAATTAATGTTTGTTGGTCTTTTCGGGTGTGTTTCTGTATGATTTCTATGTGGTCTAATTTTTATCCAATCAGCTGACTTGTTTGATCTGTATTCAACTTTGTTCTTCATTACTTTACTCCTGTTTTAGATTCTTTCACTTCCCTGTAATCGACGTTCAATTTTGAAATGTCACTCCGCCGGATATATTTGATGAGTTTCAACGAATTTCTTTCTTCCAATTGTTACATTGTTAAGTATTTCATTATCATTCGAAATAGTTTACACCAATTATATCATATCATTCAGATATATCTTGAAGACACACACAAACTCATACACACACACACACACACACACACAAACACACACACACACACACACACACACACACACACACGCGCACACACACACACACACACACACACACACACACACACACACACACACACACACACACACACATATATATATATATATATATATATACATAACTGATCCCACGGACTTTCACTGGGGGGGATAAAGTTAATAGAAATAGTTGGTGCTCAAGCATGAAGATGCTATAAAGTTGCTTATAACATACAGTGAAGGCCCTTAGTAACGGAAAAGCGAGTTGCCATCGGCAGTTCCGAAGGCTACTTATATTTCTCTAAGGCCTTCACCCTATATATATGTATATATATATATATAGAGAGAGAGATAAATCTACACGGGTGTGTATGATTGTGTATAGAAGATTATATTAATAAAAAGAATTCCAACTTTGTCTGATTTACTCGTTTTATTTACAATCCTTTAATATTTATAATGGTATTAGAATGAAATAGTATAGTAGAATATTAAATGTTAAGTGTTAATTGAACAAGTACTTTCATGCTTTCGCTATCTTCAGGTTCATAATGTGTGGTGACAGTCAAGTTTGCAATTTTCAATATATATATATTAGTTTTGCGAGGATATTTGATATGAAATCATAACACATTAATATACTTGGGGAGGGTCATATTGTTGTAATAATATTGCCAGAATTAATAACAGAACACACTCACTGTTTGGTTGGTTTTCGCTTCTGTATCTCTTATATCAGTTAATTTATTCGGTTATCAATGTTTACCATTGAATGACCAACGGTCAAAAATACAGATATAATATAGACACAAACACATATAAATAGTCTAACAAAGTTCTTTCGTTGCACATCTGCAACACCGTCAGTGGTGCTATTATGTTTCCTCCTGTTGTATTGTATGTCTACGCCATCTTTATTTAATCTGTTTGTTTATTTATATATTTATTTTTTGTCTTCTTCTCTGCGCATGCGTTTGCGTGTGTGTATAGTGTTTGATGTGTGTTCGTGTTTGGGTGACTGTGTTTTGGTTATTTTATTCTATCTTAGTTTACTAGTGTGTATTTATATGTGTTTGTTGTTATTGTGCTTGTGTATGTATTCATTTATTTATTTATATTTCACTTAGGTTAGTATTGTTTGTTTTGGGTATTGTTGTTATTCCATTCATTTTTTCTGTTTAGCTTTGGCCTTCTAAGTTCTATTTCGCTGGCATCTCTGATTTGCTTATCTGCTGGGTCACTTCTATGTTTAGATATTATTTTAATTTCTATGTTCTCTATGTTACCGTCGTGTTGTTGTCTGGCGTGTTTGTATAGTACTGAACCGTTTTTCGTCCTTTTAGTTCCCCCCAGTATTGGTCTATCCTTCACCTATGCTACAAGCTGTCTCGCCTATGTATGTTGTTACCAACCAAACAGTGAGTGTGTTCTGTTATTAATTCTGGAAATATTATTACAACAATATTACCCTCCCCTATATATATATATATATATATATAAATAGGGGAGGGTCATATTGTTGTAATAATAATAATAATAATAATATATATATATATATATATATATATATATATATATATATATATATATATATATACAGGTAACCCATAATTTATTACTAATTCACCACCACTCACGAACACGGTTGACCTCTTTAAACGAAGTGTAAAGTACCAAACTTCAGATATTCCCGTGTGCTGTACTAGTAATAGAATCCTTAATTTCCAGGAGCAGCGTAATATTTCAGATATCACAGACGTCTCACTTATCGTCTATGTATTAACCACACTCTACATCTTCACACATTAATACCTTACAAAACAAATACCCGTTGTTACCCACACACCAGACAAAAACAAAAAAGATGATGAACGATATGAAGTTAAAATGGTCATTATTAAGCATTAGAAAGGAAAGCAAAAGATAAATGCTATCACGGGTGTCCTACAGCTATTTCCCACAACTAGTTCTATTAATCGTAAGATCAAGAAAATAATATTCAAGACAGTAAAATACTCAGTCCGTTATATTTTAGTAACATGAACTTACATGACCATAAATATTTTGTTACGTATCATACCCCATCTGATGTCATATATATATATATATATATTTAACACACACACACAAACACACACACACACCCATACCCACACACATGTATACTGTATATATATATATATATATATATATATATATATATATATATATATATATATATATATATATATACATATGTAGATAAATCTACCAAGAGCTTACGGTAGTGTCCAATCCGTATGAAGAACTCAATATAAGCCGGATATCATGGAAAGAAGAGATGCATTCAAAAATCACTTTCGGTGAAAGATAAACGGAATACAGAGTCAAGATAAAATATAAAAAAAAATAATGAATAAAACAATGAAACAGTTCCTTATATTAAACAAAAAAAGTTCATTATTTAACGATCGTTTTTAGGACATATATGTGTTAGAATTGGTATGCATATTCAACAGATCTATGTACAAAATTATACAAAATTATACAAATTATCAAATATAATATACATACCAACACATACATATGCCGTCTTCAGAAATAATTTTTATTTCTGAAGACGGCATATGTATGTGTTGGTATGTATATTATATTTGATAATTTGTATAATTTTGTATAATTTTGTACATAGATCTGTTGAATATGCATACCAATTCTAACACATATATGTCCTAGAAACGATCGTTAAATAATGAACTTTTTTTGTTTAATATAAGGAACTGTTTCATTGTTTTATTCATTATTTTTTTAATATTTTATATATACATATATATACATATATATATATATATAGAAGAGAGAGAGAGAGAGAGAGAGAGAGAGAGAGAGAGAGAGAGAGAGAGAGAGAGAGAGAGAGAGAGAGAGAGAGAGAGAGAGAGAGAGCGAGAGAGAGAGATGTATGTATATGTGAATATATAGTGTAACAAAAATCTCTATTTAAACATTCCGGTTATGAGAAGTACTTTTTTATCTCGTCCGTAATCTACATATCATATATATATATGTGTGTGTGTGGTGTGTGTGTGCGTGTGTAGGTGTGTGTGTAGGTGTGTGTGTGTGTAGGTGTGTGTGTGTGTGTGTGTGTGTGTGTGTGTGTGTGTGTGTGTGTGTGTGTGTGTGTGTGTGTGTTTGTGTGTATAAACAAGGGGACAGGCTTTGTGATCAAGCGACAACAGTTTACGTCTTTTGGGGATGTACAACAGTAAGATATTCACATGACATTGAGTGATGACTGCACGTGAATATTCTTATCCAGCGAAAACTCTTACACTAGAATAATCCCACTCACTGAGCAACAATAGCTATATTACGACAAGAAGAACAGATCTACATCTTCGGTTACTATTGAGTCATTTCCTAGAGAGATATCCTAACGGGGATCAGGAATCTTTCACACACCCAGCGGGCTTACCGAATACTCAGACATTATCCTGAGTATTTCTATGACGTTCTGCATAATAAATGTGTATATATATATATATATATAGAGAGAGAGAGAGAGAGAGAGAGAGAGAGAGTGGGGGGGGGGGGGGTAGACAGAGAGAACAAGAGGTAAAATATACGGATACATTAATAGAGTTATATTGACTCTTACAAGCTACAATTATTATGAAAGTAATATAGGTTGGTTTCTGGCAAATTCTTTCGGTATTGGTGTCTTCAGAGAGAGAGAGAGTGAGGGAGAGAGAGAGAGAGAGAGAGAGAGAGAGAGAGAGAGAGAGAGAGAGAGAGAGAGAGGAGTCTGTATTGACTAGTCAACAAGTTCAGCAGAATATTGTGTCATATCACCTTGTTATGTTTCAGGGATTGTTCGTGGCTTTATAGATATTCCATTCACAACATTGTCAGTGACATACCTAGATGGAGATTAATGAAGCTCGTAATTCTTGCAATAATCTAATTATACAATACATTTCCTGCTTTAATTACCATTCTCTGCTGCATAAAGCCATATCGTCTACCACGCACCTGCACAGACTCGCTTCTATGTCTTTTGCTATCTTTCTATCCTTTCTCTTTCCTTCTTAATTCTTTCTTTCTTTACTTGTTTCTTCGTTATTTCTTTATATTTCTTGTCACCATATATCTCTTTTATCATCAGTGTGCAGGCATACGTGCTTGTATAGACAAATGTAGGCTATCATGCACACACACACACACACACACGCACACACACTGAACACACACACACACGTGCACACACTCAAACACAGACAGACACACACACACGCAACACACACATGCACACAATCAAACATAGACATACACACACACACACACACATATACACACACCTATACATGCATGTATAGGTGTGTGTGTATATATATATATATTATGAAAATTATAAAAAAAAATTATAATTACATTGAGCTATATCTTATACTGTCATTTCTATAATATGAAGAGGGTGTTTAACTCCAACACACTCTAGTATTTTAATTCTTATATATATATATATATATATATATATATATATATATATATACATACATTTCACCAACACTCTAGAATTCTTGTCAAAATCGAACATAAAATCACATACACACATACATACATATACAAATATATAAAAATATATACACGTATGTGTACACTTGTGTATATATATATATATATATATACACGTGTGTGTGTGTGTGGTTCTGTGTGTGTGTATATATATATATATATATATTCATATATTCATATATACACTCAAAACTAGCTAAACCAATAGGAAATCGTAAACTCTTTAAATCTTCGCAGATATTAACTTCCACTTAAGATATTTTGCTAAATTCCAAATGGAAGGTAAAATATGCTGGACTACAGTTATACGGCATATTTACCAGGTATGTGTGGATTAAAAAGAGAGGAGAGTTAATCAGATGTAAGTCTTCAGGAAAATAGTATATCTGCTTTCTGGGAATTATATCTGATATTAAAAGATGAAAGATATCATAAGCAACGTGTGGCCTACTGTGAATTGTCAGAATAATATATCCTATCCAGAATTACAAAACAAGGAACCGAGCTTAGTAACAGGAGTGATTGTATGTCAAAAAGCAGATAATATGGCATTATACCCATTCCTGAAATCAAAGAGAACATTAGGCCTACTATATGGATACAGAACTATCTCTAACACAGTTCATGTCTTGACTGGTTTCATTGACAAATTGTCTATCGATATTCCACATGATTAATATAAATAGAGATATGTTTGTAAGATGATTAGCATTCAGCCACCGCTGCAGCTATTACAACAACAGCAACAACACCTACTACTACTATTATATAGAAAATAATTGTTTCTACTTTTGGCACAAGGCCAGCAATTACCCAGTGTATTACTGGTACTTTATTTTATCGACCCCGTAAGGATGAAAGGCAAAGTTAACCTCGGCGGGATTTGAACTCAGATCGTAAAGGGACGTAACTACGCTGGAAAGCATGTCTGACCCTCTACCAATATTAATGATAATGATGATGATGATGATGATGATGATGATGATGATGAGGATGAGGATGATGATGATGATGATGATGATGATGACGACGATGGTGATGATGATGATGATGATGATGATGATGATGATGATGATGATGATGATGATGATGACGATGATCCAATACAGCCTTTAGATGATTAACTACGTAGCTGAAAACCGAGTTTATGATGGGGCGGAGTCTGAACTTTGGGGGTTTTTCCTCTCTCCAACGCTGTGATACATTTCCTTCTTGACAACAGTGCGGAACTGAACGCATTAACAATCAACCATTCTTGGAAGTTTTTCATACGATTTTATTTACATTTCTCCTACAAAATAGAAGAAAAAAAACATGTACAAACGAATCACAGTAAATAACCTCGATTGACCTTTTTGTGTGCTTTAGAAATATTATATTGGAAAGTCGGTGACGTCGTTTAGTGTTTCACCGCCTATTTCACAGTCGTTTCTCATTATCATAATTAATTCTTTCACAGGTCCTTGATATTTAGAGATATTTATAGGACAGATATTTAGAGGACAGAAACATCATTTCAAGCATCAACATTAGATTGTTATTAGCCCCCGGCCTCAAATAGTGGTATTAAATTTCATCCTTACGGGGTCGATAAAATAAAGTGCCAGTAATACACTGGTTAATTGCTGGCCTTGTGCCTAACGTAGAAACAATTAAATTTATACACAAGGCCAGCACATTTGCGGAAGACCAAAATTCTTTAAAAATAAAAAAAAACTGTTAATTTATGTTATCAATCTCGGAAAGGAGAAATGCAAAGTTGACATCGATACGATTTGAATACAGAATGTAAATAATCAGAACAAATAGTACAATGGAATGTCATCTAAAGGTTTACAAATACTGCCAATCCATCACCATTTTTCATGCATCAAATAATATGGTATGAGTTTATATTTGATAAAACATATCGGTATAATTATTTAGGGTTAATTTAACTGAATCTGTCTTTTATTCTAATCGTAATTATTATTGAATGTTAGGTTTATTAAAGTCACAAAGATTACATATGACCAATGTCATGTACTAGAGTAATACCCAATATAAATTTTAGATTGTACAAATTCTTAGATCAAGTATGCATGACTGATGGAAAGAGAAAACGTTTCAATGTGGCGGTAATGGAATTATAATTATGTGTTTTATTAACTGCAGTGTTTGTAGAAGTGAAGCTGATATTATTATACTAAAAGATTTGTTTTTCTTTTTTTTTAGTTTTGTTGATGTTTTGTGTTGAAATATTTAATGATATTTCTTAGAACGGAGAGAAATGCGCAGGGTTAGCGAGTGTGAAATATTTTGTTAGGGAAGATAATATATAATTACTGCATGAAAAGGTACTTCATTCTGAGTACGGGGGTTATTAGGTTTAATCAGAAACATGTGATATTTGTTTATACCTAAAATAATAGTTCGATACAAGCAAATATTATAATATAGTTAATATCGTCTTAACATGGATTAGTCAGACAGATTTTATTATGAATAATAACTGTTAAGATTACGTGTTAATATTGGCATCAATTGAAATTTTAGTTCTTCTTCTTCTTCTTCTTCTTCTTCTTCTTCTTCTTCTTCTTCTTCTTCTTCTTCTTCTTCTTCTTTGAGGTTTATCATGAAAACAATGTAAGCGCCTGTTTAAATGTTCCCTTAAAGTTAATATCTAAATTGTGCCGTTTTTAACCATATCAATACTTGGTTCAGTGGTTGGATTCCATGTTTTTTTATGCAATTCCTTCTTTGTTACTCATATATTCAGCTTTCAATTCTTGTCTATAATCAAATGTCTATATCATATTAATTCATTTCTTCCATCAAATATATTTTGTGTTTTTATTTTACGTGTTATATGAGTTTTTTTTTTTATATTCGATGATTCAAATATTGTAGGTAAATATTGTAGCTAAAGAATATAGAAAGACTTACTTTAGAAGAAAGCAGAAGAGTATATGCTAAATAGACATAAGGTTTAAGAATTGCAATCTTTGTAATGTATTCTGTTAAGCATGAAATATGCATAAACTTTGGTGCATAATCTACTTTGTGTATCCATATGTGTATATTACATGAATGATATAGGTATATGGCATATGATATGGTGTTACGATGATTTACATATATGTAGGTAATATTTTATGATGGAAGATGTATGATATACTATATAATATAATACGTAATATATATATGATATAGTGTATAGGTGACATATATATTGCATCGTATAAGATTCATGATATAGTTTACCCTGTATCACGTATCGTGAGATATACGATGTATTATGCCGTATAAGATGTATAGCGATATAGATAAGGAATAATACGTTGATGTATAACACACTAGGAATGAAACATAATATATTTTTCCAGGAAAAGTAATACTGCCAGCTCGATCGTGTGCTTGTAAAGCTAGTACACAATTCTGTGAATTGGTTTCTAGTTTATGAGTGAATAAAGTCTTCGATTAGAGCTAATAAATGTCGGGCTAAAGAACACCGCAAATCTATTGTTATAAACTTTTATTAGAGTAACAAAAAGGAATGAGAAAGAAAAGGAATAGAAGCTAGAAGTATGGAGAAAAATAAAACAAAAATAAGAATGGAAACGTGATTAAAGATGGTAGCATTATCATAGTAGTAGTGTGTCTAGAACGAGAGAATTACATATAGGTTAATACATACACAGATATATTGCAATATAGATAGACAAAGAGAGGAACAATTGCATACACACACACGCACACATAAACACACACACATGCATATATATATATATATATATACATATACGCAAAAGTTAACAGGAATAATAAGGCAAACGACACAGTACAATAAAGAAATGTATTAGTTTAACGGTTGATATATATATATAAGGAAAAGACGTTTCGGATACTAGTATTTCATCAGTAGAAAAAGGAGAAATATATTAAATATAAAGCTAGAAAGAGAGAAGACGAAGGAAGGGGATACAATTATTTTGAGAGAACACGTGTGTAATAAGTCAGCCATTTTCGAGAATATATTTATTTATACTTCGGAGATGGCCTGTCCCAAAAGTAACACCGATATCACAGGCCATCTCAGAATCAAATCTTTTTTCTATTCTCTGTTTGTGTTTGCTGTAATTCCTGTTATTGATTAACTAATTATGTAATCTGAAACTGATGATGTCAGCAGGGTCTTACGTATCACGGCCCTTGAAATATATACTGTATAGTATATTTTTGTAACAATAACACTTTAAAGGTATATATATATATATCACCAGTTTGGCCTCATATTGTATTAATCAAATTAATATTTAACTCCGTTCTTGCATCAGCCAGGGGATACAAGTCCATCGATGGATTAGTTTCATAACGTTGTCAACTTCCCTAATATTACATCATGGTCAAATAAAATGTTATATGAGAAATGTTTTATTCAATGATTCAAAAGTTTGGAAAAATCATTCTGTTTATAATCAGGACTATGAATGTAGACTATAGATAAACATGCATAAAGTTTAAAAATTTGAGTCTGTATAATGTAGTCTGTTAACCATGAAATATGCATAAATTTTATAATCTAATTGATGTATCCACATGTTTATATTTCTCGAATGATATACGATATATGTCATATATGATGTATATGAAAGCGATAGTTTATGATGGAAGATATATGATGGCCTATATAATACGCATGATAAATGATAAAGTGTATAGATGATATATATATTGCATTATATATATATATATATATTCATTTAAGTTTGGTGGTTCACCACAGGATAGAACAGATCACTCAGTATAGTGAACTGTGGTGTAATAGTATGAAAAGCACTGGACTCCTGTCATTTTACTCAAATATACATATATATATTATGGGAATAGCTATGAAAAATAACTCTCTCACTTCATATATATATAAAACTGAGGATGTCTGTCTGTGTGTTTCTGAGTTTGAATCCCTAAAACTCGAGAACCACCCAACCGACTGTTTTCAAACTTTACACATGTAATACTTATGTTTCAGGGACTGTTCTGAGTACAAAGAATTTCAAATTTTCTATGCCATAGTGACCGCATTAGGCGATTTAGCGATCTCTCTCTATAATTCTTAGTCTTTCTCTTTTTAGATAGATACATACATATAACGTCGCGCCCTTATAATATCTATCTGTATGTCTGGCTGTCTGTATTTCGTCACTTCCCACAATTCTCTCTGCGTCCAGAACGCGCCCTTGTAATATCTCTCTGTATGTCTGATGTCTGCATTACGTCACTTCCCTGAGGATGTCTGTCTGTATGTGCGTGTGTGTGTCTGTAAGTTTGAATCACTAAAGCTCGAGAAGTTCCCAACCGATTTTTTCATACTTTACATGTGTATTACTTATATTTCGGGGAGTGTTATGCATATAAAATTCAACTTTTTGATCCCCTAGAGCCCGAATTCGGTGAAAAACTGCGTTTTTTAAAGGTTTTTAGGGATTTTTTGAGGCCTTATGTCAGACGGATTTCCTTGGAATTGTAACTATGTATTAGTCAGTCTCTTCTTCATACCGTCAGCATGAAGCATGGCCTAGAACCCGCATTAGGTCAAAAACTTCATTTTTTCCGGTTTTTAGGGCTTTTTTTGAGGGGTTATGACTAGCCGATTTTCCCGAAATTTCAAGGCATATTATGCACATTAAAAAAAATTCATTTTCTTGATTCCCTAGGGCTCGCATTAGGTGAAAACCTGCATTTTTCCTGCTTCATCGAGGAAAATCTTAAAGATTATCCAGCCATCAGAGTATTCGGTTTATTTTCTTTACATATTGTCCAGGCAGGCCGTTTTCCCACAATTAGGTCTGTTGGCGGCCCGCGGCCCAAAATACCTTATCCCGTGCAACGCCGGGTACCACTGCTAGTATTTTTATAAAAGCCATTATCAAATGAATAAGCCAAACCCAAGTATACTTTGCATGTTGTTACTAGCCAACCTCCTCACACATATTCATCCATCTGTCTACATATATATATATATATGTGTGTGTGTGTGTGTGTGTGAAAGAGAGAGAGAGGGGGAAAGAAGGACTGTTTGTATGCTTGTGTGTGTGAGCATATATGTGTGTCCTGTGAATTTGTATAGATAAATGCACGTATATATATATATATATATATATGTATTGAACACACACATATACACACGCAGAGAAACGTATATATAATTGAGATGCTATTTATTTTTAGTTTTATTTATTCATTTAATATTTTTTATTTGGGTAACAAAGCATTCTCTGGAGACCTTCGTCGGCAAAACCATAACAGATTCCAGACAGATACCAAGTAGCTGAGGCTGTAGAAATGTAAAGATAAAAATACTAATAATATCTAAAAAAGAACTTGGCACCACCACCACCACCACCATCATCATCATCATCAGCATCATCATCGACAATAACAATAAAAACCACACTCAGAAACATATATATTATAATATGTATATAGAATGATAAGGATGTAGTTTGAAAGCATGCAATGATATGATGTCTAGTGCTAAGGTAGATAATTATAGACGACACTGGACATATTGCGTTTTAGAACTATGTAGATATGGAATGGTGTTTGTGTTGTAGTTGCTGTAGTTGTTGGTAGTGGTGATAGTGGTAGTGATATGATGGTGGTGGTGGTGGTGGTGGTGATGGTGGTGATGGTGGTGGTGATGATAGTGAGGGTGGTGGTGGCGGTGGTGTTGGTGGTGGTGGTGAAGGTGTGGTGATGGTGGTGGTGATATGATGGTGGTGGTGATGGTGGTGGTGTTGGCGATGGTGATGGTGGTGGTGATGATAGTAATGGTGATGGTGGTGGTGATGATAGTAATGGTGATGGTGGTGGTGATGATAGTGATGGTGATGGTGGTGGTGGTGATGATGATGGTGGTGGTGATGCTGTTGGTGGTGGTGGCGGTGATGGTGATGGTGGTGGTGATGGTGATGGTGGTGGTGATGCTGTTGGTGGTGGTGGTGGTGATGGTGATGGTGGTGGTGATGGTGATGGTGGTGGTGATGCTGTTGGTGGTGGTGGTGGTGATGGTGATGGTGGTGATGATGGTGGTGGTGTGTATGGTAATATTAATGATTGACAATAAAGATGACGGTAGTTAAGATAGTGATAATGATGGTTGTGGCAGTGATGATGACGATGATGATGATAATGGTGATGGTGTAGACGGTATAGATGGTACAGTAGGATAATGTTGTAGACAAGGAGGAGGTGGGGGGGGGGGAGACCGACCATGATATTGTTGATGGTAAATAATTGTGGTGTGATATTTCTTACGAGGACGATGACAATATTGGTGAAAACAATGATGATGGTGATGATGGTGATGATGATGAGGGTGATGATGGTGATGATTGTGATGATGATGATGATGATGATGATAATAAGGTGGCTGACGATGATGATGATGTTTTAGGTGGTGGGTATAGGACATATAGAATAACAATACGGTTGCTTTTAGCGATGAAACCTATACTTTAAAGATGATTCGCATCCGCAGACATCTAAGAGTTGCTATCGAGACAGTAATCTAAGCGTTGATATCATTCAGTTTTTCCTTACCAAATAGGTTATGAATGAGTAAGTAAGTAAATAAATGAACTCTCTTGAAATACAAAACCTTTTCAAATACTCTTAATTGACTGGAAAGTATAAGTTAAAACCGCTTTTTATTGAATCAATCAAAGAAGTAATACACTGCATCTTGTCTTCAAACCATTTGTCTGCATATTAATATTAGGAATATATATACACACATACACAACCACACATATATATTCTAATATATATATATATATATATATATATATAAACATAATATACTCACATTCCCACAAAATCTATATTTGTTTAGAATTCTTTCTTTTTTTCTCATATTATCTCTCTATCTATGTCGCTTTATCTGTCTATCTATCTGTATCGCTTTATTTCTCTCGTCGACTTTCTCTCTTTGTTTCTCTTCCACACTCTATTATTGTCATTATCTTTAATAGTTTATAAGTTAGTCAGCAGAGGAAAAGCAACAAACATGACAACATTTCAAGGTCCCCGAGAAAGTTTGAAAAGAGAGAACTTCTACTCATATATGACATTTTTTATTCGAATATTTGCAATTGGGCAGACTCCAGTGAAGGCACGCAAGGACTATATGCTGGAAAGATGCCGAGTAACAGTTTATATCCCACCATACAAATAAAGTAATTATTCCTCTGACAGTATTTCTCAGTTTCCATCTACACTGGCTGAACAGTTTGGAGGTTCGTTAGCAATAATTAGGTCTCGATTTCAAGTCTACTGCGAGGCATTTTGGACGAAATGTCATTTACAGTAGTCTCAGGCCTGCCCATGTATTATGAGTGAAATTGGGTTGATGGGAATTGTTTGGCTGCCCATCTAATGACTGTATCTCTTATGCAAAGAGTCAGAACCTTCTTCTGCTGTGCCACACTGCATCTCCCCGAGAATTTCCTTAAGGATACATGTGTCTGTGGAATGCTCATCTATTTCTACGTGAATTTAAGGAGCAGACAATTCATTCAGTTGATAGAACTGCTGGAACACTGATTGTCGAAGGAGATGGAGGTTATACACACAGGTTTCTTGTCAACACGTCACTATTGAAGATAATATTTGCCCATTCTTCTACTCAATGAGAAAACATTCAAACCTTTGTAGCTATGAACAGCTCTTATTGACTACATATATTCACACAAGAACCTGTCTATTTGTGCATATATAATGGTTTCTTATATATTGGCACAAGGCCAGTAATTTGGGGGGAGGGGAAAGTCGATTAAATCGACCCAGTGCGTGACTGGTACTTTATTTTATCGACCCCATAAGGATGAAAGGCAAAGTTAACCTCGGCGGGATTTGAACTCAGACCATAAAGAGCCGAAACTCTATGCTGCAAAGCTTGGCGTCCGACCCTCCACCGATACTGCCAACCCACCGCGCTCCATGTGTGCATATATAATAAGTTTCATAGCATAAGTTACAAAAACAGAAACATCTATATGAACATTAAACTCAATATAGGTATGTATATATGTATATATATATATATATATATATATATACATATATATATATATATATATACGATATTAACAAATGGAAACTATATTTATAAAACCATATTTATTTTATTATACATATTTCAAGGACACCAAGTTAAATTATGGTGTACTTTCATCAGATAAAATATAATATAGAGCAGTTTTATAAATAAATATTGACATACCCTAAAAGAATGCAACCATTACTGTTGGAAGCTCACGGATATATATATATATATATATATATATATGTGTGTGTGTGTGTATGTGTGTGTGCGTGTGTGTGTGTGTGTGTGTGTGTGTGTGTGTGTGTGTGTGTGTGTGTGTCTGTGTGTGTGTGTGTCTGTGTGTGTGTGTGTATTTATATATATATATATATATAAGAAAAGAGTCAGGACCCCAACGGCTGTGCTCCAGTCGTTTCGATATATATATATATATATATATATATATATATATATATATATATATATATATATATATATATATATACATGTATATATATGTATATTTATATATATATATATATATATAACCTACAATCTCACTTGGAGCTTACTGTCCAGAGCCAAGTCTTATACGGGAGGACGCCGTCCGTGTAACTTATGCTCGGAGGAAACATTACAAATGCATTTTTCGACGGACCAACTCCTAAACAAGATAGACGAACTGGTAACTGCATGCAAACACAGATTGCGTAGGACTTACCTCGTCCTCAAACCCCATAATGACCCGGGGGGTATGTATATGTATATATATGTATGTATGTATATATATATATATATATATATATATATATATATATATATATATATATATATATATATATAACCTACAATCTCACTTGGAGCTTACTGTCCAGAGCCAAGTCTTATATGGGAAGACGCCGTCCGTGTAACTTATGCTCGGAAGAAACATTACAAAGGCATTTTTCGACGGACCAACTCCTAAACAAGATAGACGAACTGGTAACTGCATGCAAACACAGATTGCGTAGGACTTACCTCGCCCTCAAATCCCATAATGACCCGGGGGAGGGGAGACAAGGGCTGAAAACACCACACTTGCCGACTTTGAAAGGAGTAACCACCGCTTACAAAGGTAGACGTACCTTTTTTATATATTTTTTATCGTTTCCTCTATATTTCTTTTTTTCCCCCATCCCTTCCTAGTCCTTCCACCCTAGATCTTCTTCGTCGTCGTTCTTTTCACCTTCTCGCCCACTCCGATGTAGCCCTTCGGTTCTCTGTAGCATCAGTACCCTCGCCCTTATTTTATGATAGAATTGGCCGATTCCGCTTTTTATAGCAGATGTGCTAGACTCCACATACTTGCTTTCTCCTCTGGTTGCTGCCCCATTTCCGTGATTTCTAGATTTCTTAGTGGCATGTCTGCTTTAGTTTCTTGTTTATTAGTATTTATTTTTTGGGGATTCTGAATTAATATTTCGTATTAGTTTTTCATATATATTGTATGAGTATTTATGTAGATTGTATTAGTATTTATGTATTGTAGCAGTACTTTTTTATATATATTGTATTAGTTTTTTTTATATATATTGTACGAGTATTTATGTAGATCGTATTAGAATGTATGTATTGTAGCAGTACTTTTATATATATTGTATTAGTATTCATGTTTCGGGATCTGAATTAATATTTCGTATTAGTTTCGGGATTCTGAATTAATATTTCGTATTAGTTTTTTTAGTATGTTGGTCCTCAACTTATTAACCTGTCATTGTAAGATAGCATTGGCTGATTACTACTAACTATCGTATATGGTGGTCGACCCCCTGTAATGATGGCCTCATAAAATTCGCTCATTACAATCTCGTATTTAGTATTCCTTCCCACCTATTAAACTTTTCTATAGCTTAGCAGTACCAGTGAGAGATTTGATGATTGTGGAAGGGGAGTAGTAACCAGAAATTGTTTTTTATATTTTTTTATATATTTTTTATATATTTCCTCATTTTTATAATGGCTTTTTTGTTTACTCCCTTTAGATTAACTTATTGTTTCACACACCCCTCCCCTTCTCTAGTATACTTTTTTGGACCATCTATACACTATCCTTAGAATCTGCTGTATTTTTCACTTTCAACGCTTGACTGGGTTTCCTCCCTCTCTCTCTTTCTTCTACTGGCAAGTTCAGCTACCCTACCTTCCACAAAATGCCATGATAGAATCATATGTGTTAACAACAAACTTTTGACCAATCCTTGTGACAATCACTTTTACCATATATGGAATTACCCCCTGAGAAGTTCGGCTATTCATTTACCAGGCTAAATTTTTATCTAGTCCAGAATTAGCCGTCGAAACGGCTTGAGCTCAGCCGTCGGGGTCCTACTTGTTCCTATTACCCACTCTACTACCCTAAGTATTGAGTACTTTGGTGCTTTATAGTCCATCTGGTTCCTTACCACATTTCCTTCGTTATATATATATATATATATATATATATATATCGAATGTTTAACGTTGATATTATATGTGTGAAAATTATGTATATTTAATTAAGACATTCCCTAATCATACTTACACGATGAGAGTCCCTGTATTGTCAACAATCATAAACATGTCCCGGGTAGGCTTGAACATGTCTTGGGACCACACATATATGATATCTGAAAATATCTGCGGGGAATCGTTATGAAGTAGTATAACAATTTATGTGTTATTTTGTTTTCTTTACACAACAAATGTATTTCGATCTATACAACATTCTTAGAGGAAACTCCTTCAGATTCAATGTGGTTAACTTTCTGTTTCTTTTATATGTCAATCAGTGAACAATACCGTGTTGTGTATGGCTTTCCTAAACCTAATCACTGGCGTTATCTATATTTTTTGTTAACATAGACGGACAAAAATATATACCAGTACGCATTTACATATGCCCAATCCCCCCCACCATATATATATATATATATATATATATATATATATATATAACGGAGGATTTTGGTAAGGAGCCAGATGGACCATAACGTACCAGAGTACTCAATACTTAGGGTAGTAGAGTGGGTAATAGGAGAAAGTATTACCCCGACGGCAGAGCTCAAGCCGTTTCGACGGCTATTTCTGGACTAAAGCAATAGATTGTTTATTTTGGTAAATAAATAGCCGAACTGTTCAAGGGTATTTCCTTATATGGAAAGATTGTAGTTGTCAAGGAGATTGGTCAAAATTTGTATCGTTCTATAGACAAGTTCAGCCATCCCCACCCCGCACTACTGCCATGATAGACTTTTATGTGTCCTCTACACATTTTGACCAATCCCCTTGACAACTACAATATTTTCATATAAGGAAGTACCCTTGAAAAGTTCGGCTATTTATTTACCAGACTAAAAAACTATTACTTTAGTCCAGAAATAGCCTTCGAAACGGCTAAATCTCTGCCCTCGGGGTATATACTTTCTCCTATATATATAAATATATATATATATATATATATATATATATATATATATATATATATATATATATATATATATATACATATATATTTATATATATAGGAGAAAGTATGACCCCGAGGGCAGAAAATATTCAATAGAAATACCATTAAGCTGTCCTACTCCACAACTAGTAACATAGCTCAGAATATAGCTAAGATGATTTTTAGTAGACTTAGGACAGCCAATGAGGGAATTAGGCATGACAGGAACAATGGCAGCTCTATTGAGGAACTAACTCATACACGTGAGGCGAGTTGGGTCTCCCCAACCCCAGGGAATTTACCCATAGAGGAGACTGGAACTGAGACCCGACCCCAAAGGTACCGTGGTCCACCTGGAACTACCCAGATCGATAGCAAAAAATGTAACTGCAGAAGCACCGCCACCTTCCCCATGGCTGGTAAATACCTTACCAAAAACATAGTCCACTCCTGATAGAACCTTTAGGTATGTTGAGGCAACTGCCACGGAATTTAAGGATAGATGGTAAAATCACCGCCATACCTTTAATAGATGAAATAAAAAAAATAGCACGGCACTTTCGGAATTAGTCTGAAAGCTTAAACATCAGAATATAGAGCACTCCTTATCCTGGTCAATAGTTTGCTCATCCCAACCTTATAACGGCAGCACTGGCGTCTGCAATTTATGTATAGCTGAAACTTTTAATATTATTAGATGCGACCCCCTATTAATTAATAGGAGAGCAGATTTTTTCAGCAACTGTCAACATAGATCCTCGAAAATCTTCCGCAGGATTTTTGGAAGGTAACCGACCTATAACTCCTCCCTCTCTACTTTAGCCATAGAGTTCTCTCAATAAACGGACAGTCACACACTTAGGTAGTTAGACGACTAAGATTGTTTGCGCACTTACAAATGATACTCGGCCTGCTTCCACGGAGTTCTCACAGCTGAGTGCTCTCTTTTAGAATACCTAGCTAGTAAATAGATAGATTGATTACACACCAAGTTAGGAGCGATTACGCTCTCTATACATAGCTCTACACACAGTACCCGTTTCCTTTAGACATTGAGCTCCCACAATTACGACTGTCACGTTCCTACCGACTGAACACTACACCAGGTTTTGATGCGTGAACATCTAACCATGGAGGACCCACTGTTACGGATTGAACAATAATACTGACACACCATTAATGGGCCTACAC
The DNA here is from genome assembly GCA_964016885.1 of Eledone cirrhosa. NCBI lineage: Eukaryota > Metazoa > Mollusca > Cephalopoda > Octopoda > Eledonidae > Eledone > Eledone cirrhosa. Next base: position 73,827,959 of record OZ024747.1, read on the forward strand.
ACATCCTTTGGATTTTACTTGTCCTGTGTTTTCTTACTTCACCTTCTGTGTTGGATAACACACCTCCACCACTCAAACAACTATCTTAAAAGCTCATTGGCCCATATGACGGGAAATCGCACTTGCGGATGCATTTACCCAATACCCAACCCTACACGGAGCCCTTTGCCGGCCTACATTGCTGTTGCTTGCATGCACGGATTTGGTGACACTGATTCTCAATGGGACAGCGGTACACAAGGAGTTCGACATGAGCTGATTGCTTGCTCTTCACATGGATGTGTATATACCCGGACATACCCTTTTTTAGACGATTCGGATGTGTATATACCATAACATACACTTGAAGATATGGATGTTACAATTCGATCTATACACGTATAGCAGAACACTGAACTGAACTTACTTGCGCGCGCGTGTGTGTGTGTATGTGTGGGGCGTTGGTTAACCCAATATCTCCAATTTACATCGTCAAATTGAGATTTGACCGACATAGCTTCTGTTGCTTTGTGAACTAACTTTCGGTGAGTGCTGTGTTGGTACATTCTTATATTTGTTTTATTATATTTGTTTTTTTCTCGAACATCGCTTCGGTGTGTGTGAAAGTGTGTGTGTACCCACCCACGCTAATTCTACGGGTTTAATACTGTGTTGATGTGTGTATATATACATATATATTTTTCTTTGACCTCGAGCCGATGTATATGGGTGTGGAGTGTGTGTGTACCCACTCACTCTTAACTGTGACTGACTGTATCCCTACAGATTTGATTGATGTCCAGCGTCTTTTGCAGCGATAGAAATCTGAAAACTTTTATGACCTCAACTGAAGCTAATAGCAGTCGCCATGTCTCTGACTGACTGGTGTGTCTCCATATGAGGGAATGAATTCTGTGAGAGAACATCGTTATTTTTTCTCCCTCATATCAAATATTTGAAGACAATTCATTTTCACCTGATGAGATCAGTGATAATCGATCATGGCTTCACAATCGATCTATCTCTTATTGAAACATGTGTCGTGATTAAATGATTGGAATTTTACCTTGCCTTCGGATTTTCATTTTGATATATATATATATATAATTAAACACCACTATTATATACTGTCAGTATATTTAACCACTTCATGCGGACCACAAAAAAGACAAAAGTTACTGTTCATTAACATCTCTCTCTCTCTCTCTCTCTATATATATATATATATATATATATATATATATATATATATATATATATATATATATTAGAAAGTGAGGTTTTTTTTACAAAATGAAAAATAACCGAGGTGTCCTACACGAGTGGAAGTATAAAGAAAAAGGGATGAAATCGAAAATGCAACTGAAGTCTTATTTTTTTTAAAATATATATATTTATTTGGTTCCTTTACCGGTTTCGCAGTTCTTCTGCTTTTCAAAAGGTGAGTTGAGATGGAGGGTCTGTGGTTTTTCTCACATCTGGTTGGTCTCTAAATGTTACTTGTTTTATATGGAAAAACTGGCTCGAAAACCAGGTTTTTCGAGAAGTAATTTGATTGGTTTGTCAATAATTATAATAAATTTCGCGCCAGTTCGCGTTACAATAGTTCTTCAAATAAGAGAGGGGGGGGGGGGGGTTGTCACAGGTTGTTTTTTCATATATGAGTGTTTGAATTTCTTTTTACTTGAAAAAATGAGGCTCACGAAGGCTTTTTTGGGTTGGTTATAAATGAAATTTGACTGTCACGTGAACAAGTTTTCATTACATTTTTGCGCCCTTATTTGGAAAACTATTCTGTAGTCTATAGTGAATGTTATGACAATGGAGAGATAGTGGTCAAGGGAAAAGGGATTGGGAGAAATGTTCTGGTTCAGTGAATATGGCCAGCTGTATATATATATATATATATATATATATATACAGCTGGCCATATTCACTGAACCAGAACATTTCTCCCAATCCCTTTTCCCTTGACCACTATCTCTCCATTGTCATATATATATATATATATATATATATATATATATATATATATATATATATATATATATATATAGAGAGAGAGAGAGAGAGAGAGAGAGAGAGAGAGAGATGTTAATGAACAGTAACTTTTGTCTTTTTTGTGGTCCGCATGAAGTGGTTAAATATACTGACAGTATATAATAGTGGTGTTTAATTTATTTACACCAACAGTTAAATGCCAAATATTCCCAGATGTATTTGAACACAGAGCTTGCACTTTGCACGCCAATACATATAGAAAAGTACGAAAATATGTAATTAAAAAATAACAAGACGTTGAGAGGTAATATATTGATATAAAATAGTTAATAAAATCATGTTGTTTGAGAAATGACAGAGTGAAATATTAAAACAGCAGTATATATTGTATATGTTGGACGATGAATAACGGAAGCAACCCATAGCTTTAAGGCTTCTTAACATATAGAGATTATATTGATTAACCATATCGATTTCTATGTGAACAATTGGATGCCTTAGAATAACGTTCCATTGTTTTCATTCCACACTGACTTTAACATTGTGTAGAAAGTGGTTGACTTGGGTTCCTGGATTCCAAGACTAAGTAGACATCTGGCTTCCAGGTAAACATTCATTTATGACTAATTAAGAAAAGTTGTTAAAATCTGTTTTTTTATTCCATGCTTATTTCTCCACCTTTCTCTCTCTCTCTCTCTCTCTCTCTCTCTCTCTCTCTCTCTCTCTCTCTCTCTCTCTCTCTCTCTCTCTCTCGCTCTCTCTCTCTCTCTCACTGATTCTCTCTCTCTCTATCTCTCTCCCACTTCTCTCTCTTACACACTCTCACTGCCTCTGTCTTTTTTTCTTTCTGTTTCATATTTCTTTATTTCTTATTCACCATCATCAGCATCATAATCATCGTTGTCGCTGTCGTTGTGGTCGTCGTCTCTCGTCACCCCACTCAACCTTCTCCCCCACCTCACCATCATCATCATCATCATCATCATCATCATCATCATCGCCTTTATATATATATTTACGCCCATTCTCATAGTTTATTTCATTCTCCGATAATCGGATATTCTCTCTGGTGTAATATATATATATGTGTATCTGTGGAGTACTGGCAGGGTGCGCATGCGTGTGTGCGTGAAAGGAAATATGCTATAAAAATTGATTTGTTTCAGGAAATATATTGATTTAGGTTGCTGAAATAAATTCCATTTTAAAAGTCGCAAGAATCTAGATTTCTATGGATGCAAAAGAGGAATGTAGTGACAGACGTTGGAACTTCTGATAGAATGTCTGAGCTATTTCTCCCACCCCTCTGCCTTTTATCATTTTGAGGTCGATAAATAAAGTTGCAATTCTGCAAAGTAGAAATATAAGCTCGAATTTCATGGTATTTAATTCACAATTTAAAGCGATGTAACTAAGTTCATCAAAGTAACTTGCTCAGGTTCTGCCAACCCACAATCATCAAAGATTTCATTCTTTATAACAGTACAAATCAATATGCTAATACATGTCTTCTTCTTCTTCTTCTTCTTCTTCTTCTTCTTCTTCTTCTTCTTCTTCTTCTTCTTCTTCTTCTTCTTCTTCTTCTTCTTCTTCTTCTTCATACCAGCCATTTCTACAGCAGTTTGAGAAAGACAGCCATGTGTTTCATGATTGCTATCTGTCATCAGCGACGTTTACTCATCGGTACTGAAACAATTTTACATGACTGGCTTCCATTTATATAATTTCTATGACCTTGTACAATAGGTTCGTATTGATAAATGTTTAATACAAATTAAGATACTATCACACATTATTTTATAGTTACAAGAAATTAATATCAACTTTAATGATCAAATGAGGAAAAGAGAATATTTTCAAATTTATTTATTTATTATACACTTCAACTTTTTCATATATATTTTTTCCATTTCTTACAATTCACTTTAGAGAGTTTTAATTACAATATCAAAAGAATAAACATGAAATACATCTTCAAAAAATCCACATTATATTGAAAACAATAATATAATTAGTATTAGGAATTCCATTCTACAATTAATTAAGATCTATAATGATTGTCGTATAAGATGCCGTATTAAGGAAAACTGAATCGGGAAAATTGTAAACATAAAAGTATAAATCAGAAAGATAAAACTTTCTCTAAAAATTGTAATTTTTCTTCTTTTTAAGTACTTTCATCCTCTATATATTTGTGAGGTATATTTTCATTTACGCTACATTACTTTAATAGAATATTATTGTTTATCTTTTCCGCTGATATTCCGACCCAGATAGAGTTAAATATATTTATTTTTATATTTTTATATATTTGGAATAAACAATACATATAAATAGGGAGAGAAAAACCGATATTGTTTAGCGTAAGACGAAGGAAATAAGAAAGTGAACACAAGCAAAAGAAGACAATCAGTTATTTGGGCGAGAGAAGTGAGAGAAGATGAGGGCAAACAGAAATAACTAGATTTGGAGAACTTCCATAGAACTGTAATTGCCCACAAACATAATTTTTGCAAAACGATGTAATGAAATGGAGGGAAAGCTAAATTGATATTGAAGTTTAAAGCTTTATATGTAGACAGGAAATTGATTCTTAGACAGCAGAAAAGATTGAAAATTAGATATTTAACGACTGATATTCTATTTTATGGTTGAATTCGTGTCGTATATGAGAATAGTTAACTCTAGGCTCCTATATCTAACATGAATCGTGAACTAAAGACAGTCTTTTTTATAATACAATATTGCGTGCTACTATTTACAAGCATTATGTAAAACAAACGCATTTAATTCGTTTTCTGACGGAAGAGTACTGAACAAAGCAATATATTCTTGCTGATTACCTGGTTCTCCTGCAGATAGGACTGCTATATGGAGCCTGACAACGTAACATTTGTTATTCCCCATCTCAATACATGATGATGTTATATTTTTTATCAACGCTTTTTATACAAAAACAAAATACACTATTAAAGGTAAAAAAAAAAAGAAAACGAAAAGAAGAATAAAAATAAAGTCAAGCATCGAAAGTGAGTGGAGTGTGTGTGTGTGTTGGGGCAATACCTCAGTCTGAGCGGTGCCTCAGCTGCACCCATGGACAAAGATATTACCGCGAAGAATTGCCAGAGACACCTACTGCAACAGCCACCGAACCTTATAGGGATCCCTCTCCAAGCAGGCGCCATCCTTTCAATTTTGTCGAGAAAATCACCAGCGTCGGGCAATAAAATTCCTTAAGTATTTATTTAACTTTCCTTATATTCTGACAACAAATCTCCATCAACTAGAAACTGATATTCATCATTCTGAGAGTAAATAAAGAAATCAACACATTATATAGCCTAGAAACAGTCTCAGTTTTACCCAGCTAATATAATATATTTCTTAATAATGCGTCAGAGAAATATTGTGATGATTTAGACTATATTCAATACTAGACGATTGTTCATATATTGTCAAAGTTCTTTCGTCACACATTCTGTGACCTCTTCAGTGACTGGGGATTATTTTCTTTGTGTTTGTGCCTCTCCTTTGTTCTGTCCTAC
>OZ024747.1:73838483-73853483 GCA_964016885.1 Eledone cirrhosa
CATTCGTATGAAATTATTCCTGGTAATTTCAATCGAATGAAACAGTTCTAGTCCTGTAGAAATAATTTCTATATGTAATATAATATAATAAAATATAATATATATATATGTTTATATATATATATATATATATATATATATATATATATATATATATATAAACATATATATACACAGACACACGCATACACATATATATATGTTGCGATTTTAATGATAAAACGAAACACCGAAATATGAATAAATGCATTTGTCGATCGCCGAAACAAAGAATAATATTATCTGATGTATATTTTCTGAAATAATATTATCTGATGTATATTTTCACTGACCCTGTCTTTATAGCTAGATCAATATTTCCTGAAACATTACCAATATGAATATCGTAATAATAATATTGTAAGATGACGCTCTTGTGCACATGTTGCAGCAAACATCTGAAATATTATTAATATTAAACATTTTAATCGTATATTTAAAAGTGGTTCTTCCTGTGTGTGCAATTGCTTTTCTCATTAAATATTCCATGCCTTTCTTTTAAATTCGATGATGTTTTGTCTGAAACTATTTATTCATAATCCTGTTTTTCAAATCTAAATCAGTTTGACAGTGAGAACCCTTAATTTAATATTCCACCCACTTCAATATTCTTTCAGAATATCCGATCAAACAGTTTTAAGATACCATTATTCTCAGAAACTATAAAATTATTTGGTATATTTTTGGACAGGCCAAACCTTATAAACGGAATAATTCGGGCTGCGAGTTTTGACTATCTGAAAAAGATGAATGTCCTGTTCCATAAACATATATATTGCAAAAAGGTTCTGAAGTAATATTTTCCGGCCGATATTAATCAAAATATTTGCTGAGTTATTTTAAACTGCGTTACGGTTTAACCTAACAAAATTCATTGCGTAAGAGTATATAATAAATCAAACAACTCTGTTGTCCTCCTGATACATGTATCAACATCAGTTGGAACCTTTCGTTGAACTATTCCAATTGTTCAGCTGCAACCTTTGATCTAGGCTGCATAATACAAACTCATGGTTTTCTATTGTTAATATCTATATTGAACGATTTTTATACAATTTTTATTTTTATCATTTTGTTATCTTCACTATCATTGCCTGGAAATCGATAAAACGTGAAACGTTGTCAAAATTGTGAAGTATCAGCCTTAAGAAAATATCGTTGAATTAATCTATTTTAATATTGTCCTCTATTTTACAACTTTTCATTGTATTACACTGTTCTCTAGTTTTTTCCTATATATTTATTGAACATATGTATGTGTATATCAATGTATATAAATATGTATGTATACATGTATGTATATATGAAAGTATGTATGTATGTATGTATGTATGTATGTATGTATGTATGTATGTATGTATGTATGTATCTATGTACTCATCCAAGTAAATATGTAATTATCGATGTGTTCATCAGAATCGAAATATATGCATCTCTGCGTAAGACATCAGATCTTCCTATATATAGAAAGAGTTGCATCAATGCGTACAAAAGGTGTTAAAAGTAGGCGACATTAAAGATTGGGGCTGACCAAATAATATGGTGAAGCTGGCATATAAGGTGTGGGTGGATATCAAGGCAAAAGGGGAGTCAAATAAAATGAACTAATGTAGCATAAAGTATATTACAATGGAAGAAGATAAAATGAAAGTCATTAGTTCAGAGAGAAAACAATGAGGAATAAAAATATGAGATAAAAACCGTGATAAGAAATATGTTCTGTTGGCGACATGATAGTGTTGGCGTCCCTAAGGTATTTAACAGATATTTATACTTTGAGGAAAGGGTCAGTGTAGTGTGACTATAGATGTTAGGGGGCGTGTGTATACTCCTAGCAGAATTTGTGTACGGTGTTCAGTGGGCTCTGTTTGGGTTTTAAAATATTGACAACTACCACCACCACTAGGATGATGACAAACGTAACAACAACAAACACCACCGCCCAAAACAACAACCCCAACGACAGCAGCATTGCTACCCACAAGGGTATCCTCTTACGGTAGTACAGCTTGTTTTTAGCATGTGTTAGCGTGGGTACTTAGTTCTTAAATAAAATCTGTATTTCATATAACATTTGTATATGTTTATGATGGATATTAATGGTTAACTCGGAAGGTATTTAGCTGGAGAACAAATGGTGGCGTTCAGGTTTACAGCCGATGATCTCGGATTTCCGTTTAAACTGATGCTATTTCAGTTTAATTATTTCCGTCCACTCGACTAAACAATTGTGACAGACAACGATAACACATTTTGTATATGAGTGTGTAGCTTTCTATTGTTTTGTGTGCATTAGTGTGTGTATGTGTGTGGGATGGTGGGATGTGTGGGGGGGGGGGGGTATGCGGGTGTGTTTGTGTGTGTGTGTGTGTGTCTGTGTGATAGGGAATGGGTTTACATAACTTGCATAAATATAAATTGGTTGTCGTTGGAAGTCTTACTATAGTAAATTCTGATTGTTAGGGATCAAATCATTTATTCGTTTTGATTAACCTGTAGCAGGAAACCTATTATTCCATCCGATTGGTTGAGGCCATTCTGTGGCAGCACCATTATATCATATCAGTAATGCAAATATATTAGAATATAAATACTACTCGGATTAATATTTTTATCTTGTCTAGACGCTAAATAAACATCTTTTTGAGCGTGAGTCCAATGTTTACCCTATAGGTAAATCCAGGACTCTTTGGATGTTAGCATACTCAGTTGACTGACGAGTAACGAAAACGGCAACTCATCACCATCATCATCGTCATCATAAACCTCCAGTACCACCATCAACATCATCATCGTCATAATAATCCTCCAATACCACCATCAACATCATCATCGTCATCATAAGCCACCAGCAACACCATCACCATCATCATCGTCGTCATAAACCTCCAGTATCACCATCATCACCATCAACAACACCAAGTTAACATCACCACCATCATCATCATCATCATCGTCATCACCATCATCATCATCATCGTCATCACCACCATCATCATCATCATCATCATCATCATCATCATCAAAATCATTTTTCCTTCTCATTACCATCGTCTTTGTCATCATCATCTCATGCACCACCAGCACCACAAACAACATCACCATCATCACCATCATCACCACCATAATCACCAGCAACACCATCAACATCATCACAACCATCATCTATTCTACTGCTATAACAATCATGAGACCAAATCTCATACATCATTTCCTCGACAACAAAGATCATCGATATATGATGGCATTTTCACGATAATACATTGATAATGATCTTCCTAATCAGCCAGATAACCCACACCACCCAAACTATCTCCAATACCACCCACAACACCACCACCACCACCACCACCACCGCCATTAAACCACAACACCAACCAGACCCTCCTCTACAACAACTAGACTCATCACCAATGGCATCAGTGCTATCGTCACCTTATCAAGCATGACCCCCACCAAACAAGACTATTTCTAAATATAATACCACCACCAGCAACACCATCACTAGCCTCCCCACCACAATCACCACCACCACATCACTATCGTTACCATCGTAAAACATCAAAACTCCCTATAGAACTACCACAAAAGACATTCAGTTCAACCACCAACACCATCAACATCAACATTGTAACGACCAATATCGACAGTACAACCACCAACAACATCAACATCAACATTGTACCGAACATTATCGATACTACAATCAACAACAGACCTTCCACGTGAAAATCAGCTAACAAATCTTTGTAGTATTGACAAAAATATATATGATGACAATTTAGTCTGGGTCATTATCACATTTACAGAGGTGAATAACCATTTAACCGGCGCATAATAATTTCACAGAAACGCACGCGCACACACACACAGACTCATACACACATTCTCACACACATACACAGAGGTATATACATCTGAAAATATTTGATTTGTCAGGTAAGCTATTCTGCTTGTTAGTTCTCCTGAGTTCAAATCCCGCCGAGGTTAACTTTGCCTTTCATCCTTCCGGGGTCGATAAAATAAAGTACCAGTAATGCACTGGGTAATTGCTGGCCTTGTGCCAAACGTAGAAACAATTATCTATATATGTAGCTGCACATCTTAACCTTCACTGTGTGAAAAATGAGAGAAAAAAATGTTAAATTAATGAATTTTCTCTTTTATCTCTAGACGCAAAACAATTTGAATAAGTTTGAATATTTCGTATATCAGCATTAGAATTCAGTTACACAGTCGAGTCGACAGATACACTGGTGTATATAATAAACCGAGAAGCAGATAGAACTCAAATTATTTATCTAATTCATTAAATCCGTATAACTACGAGATAGGACACATTTGTCTAATTTCAATGACGATCCAAACGCTGACGAATATATTTATACAAGTATTCTAGAACCTTACAATAAATAGGAATATAGGATAAATGTACCAGCGTGTGCTATTAGAGAACATGCACTTTAGAGGTTCCTTGTTTAAATATAGTCACCATGGTCAATCAATACCCACACACATTTATATACATTTTAGACATATATATAGAATATTCAATTTGTGTATTCATCGTCTCACCAAGATCTTCATATATCTATCGCTCTACACTTGTACCTCAATATTTGTCTATATGTGCGTACATGTATATATACGTGTATATATATATATATATATATATATGGGTGTGTGCGCGCACGCGTTTGGTGGTATAAACATATATATATATATATATATATATATATATATATATATATATATATATATATATATATATATATATATATATATAATAATAATAATAGAATATAAAAGAAAAACGAACACAGACATGTACATATATGTGTTGAAATCGTAAGGGACCTGATTTGCTAAGGTAGTTAGCAATTCCGGTTTGTATTTATTTTCTAAATTTTTTCTTAAATTGAGACAAGCGAACCCAATTGTCTATAGTTAGTATTCTTTTCACCTTAGCGAATCAGGTCCCTTACGATTTGAACACATATATGTATATGTCTGTGTTCGTTTTTCTTTTATATTCTATTAAAATATACGGCTCAGAAATATCCCTTTCTTAGAGCTATTTTATTGTAAGAGACTATTTTGAGTTCCTAACTCAATATATACCTTTGATATATATATATATATATATATATATATATATATATATATATATATATATATATATATATATATATATATGTATATACAAAGAGAGAGAGAGAGAGAGAGAGAGAGAGTAATATATTACTGTTCATAATGATACCTTCTGCTCTTTTCCTTCCTAATACATTGTATTGTTGTTCATAGTGCTGCAATTGTTTAAATGTTTAACAAGATGCATCTTGTCTCACAGATAATATGTGCGCCAGATGTTTATTCTTATCAGTAAATTACGAAATGGTAATTAATAGGCAGTTGATGTCATCTTTCTTTTGTATTGCAGATTAAAGAGATTACTACTGAACTGGAACTATGTTATAAAATAACTACCTAACATATACTGAAAATAATAGAGCCAAGGCCTCTAGGCGAGATCACACACATTTAAATTTCGTGTATTTTTGGATAATTTAACTATATTATATTTGCTCTGCTGGATTGGCAGTATCGGTAGAGGGTCTGACGCCATGCTTTGCAGCAAAGAGTTACGGCCCTTTATGGTCTGAGTTCAAATTCCGCCGAGGTTAACTTTGCCTTTCATCCTTACCGGGTCGATAAAGTAATTGCTGGCCTTGTGCCAAAAGTAGAAACAATTATATTTGCTCTGCACTGAAAGAGAGTTAACTTCTAAGGTTCAGTATAATGGTTTCTGATTTAGGCACAAGGCCAACAATTTGGCAGAAGTTGATTAAATCAATCCCATTGCATTACTGGTAGTTTATTCTATCGACCCCGTAAGAACGAAAGCTAACCACGGCGCGAACTCAACACGTAAAGTACCGTAACTCTAAACCGCAAAGCATGTTGTCCGAGGCTCTACTGAAACTGATAATCCACCACCCTACTAATCTTTATTATACTAAAATAATTGTTTCTACTTTTGGCACAAGGCCGGCAATTACCCAGTACATTACTGGTACTTTATTTTATCGACCCCTTAAGGATGAAAGGCAAAGTTAACCTCGGCGGGATTTGAACTCAGTATGGCAAGGGCCGTAACTCTATGCGTCAAAGCATGGCGTCCGACCCTCTACCGATACTGCCAATCCACCGCCCTTTATTATACTAAAATAATATAACTAGAATGACGATTAAACAGAATAGTCTGTTGTAGTTCTTTAAAATATTTTTATATTGTTTCGTCTTGTTTTCATTTTATGCATAAAATGAAAATAATTAAATAGCACAATAGCATCTCGTTAAATAACTTACTTAAATCCTATGTTATTCACTTGATTTTAAATACAAAAGAACAATTATATACTTCAATTTAAATGTTGTTATCACGAAATATAATATGTAATGTGCTAACATTATTTGGTGGCTTTCATGGCAACTTTTTATGTTCTGACTCGCTTCACTTTAGAATCTCGTTGCAGCTCAGGTTTGAATTTTGTGTGTAAATTAGGGATATATATTAGAGCAGTTAGCACAACAAACATACCCTTTTTCGGGACCTTCGTGATATGTTTAGGAATGGGAGAATGTTATTCCCAGACAGAAATCTGACCTAGATTCTTGCATCAAATTAGGTTCCACTAAACACTCTCAGGAAACACTTTAATTGCCGGAGTTCCACACAGTTTCCCTCTATCAAATAATTTATCGACAAGGCTTTGGTTAGGCCCATGCGTATATGGTAGAAAAATATTTTCGATTTGCTACGATGTTGAATCGAACAGGAAACCACCCAATTGCAAAATGAAATACTTAATCAAACCATCATGCTTCTTCCAAATATAAATCTGACCTGATACAGGTATTGTGGTGGAGTGACCACGTTAGCCTCTAAAACAGTGGCTATCATACGCTAATATAACATTCTATTCACATGAATTACTATATGTTTGTCCGGAACAAATGCGTTTACAGAAAAACAAATTAGGAAGTGAAGATCAATTTATTTTGGGAAACTGAAACCTAATAACATCTTATCAAGAATCTGTTCCATATTGTTTGATTCATTTATTTTCTTCTAACTATATGTATTTTATTAGACATAATTCATTTCTTTTTCCTAATTATTTGGTAAGTAAATTTCACTTAGCTCAATATTTTACATAAATATATTGATTACACTTATGAGTTTTTCAATAAATTTTGGTTACATTAAAATTTTAAGTGTTATAATTCTAATGTAGCTTTAAAAAAATAATATAAACAAAAAAAAAATCATTAATTTACTTATATCCCCAAGTACTAATGCACAATTAAGTCAATCGTTATTACACAAACCCAACAAACATACAACACCCATCGACACAGACATAAACACACAGACACACACACACACATATATATATATATATATATATATACACACACAAGGACGGACACGTAAATAAACACATACACACACATGGAAATTAAAGAGAAATGAAAATAAACACCGTATGGACAGTAACACACGTGATAGACTTTATTTATATACATATTAGTCGCAGTTTCGGTTATGTGCCCCTGTTTATATAAAGAGACAACTCTATTGTACAGATCAGTTGCCTGACACGCTTCTTAATTAGCTACCAAACATGAGTGCTAATTATATCCAAATTAGTACCACCATTTCAGAACACTACTATGAGTGAATGGGTATATACACCATTGAAATACTTGCTTTCTGGTGGTTAGTTATATGATATAAACACATTCTCATGAAGACCCAATTAGGTCTGAAAAACGATTAAAGGTGTTTAGAATTTTTTTTTCAATTTTCAGAGAAATTCGTATTCTTTGTATGCTCGCATGTCTATATATTAACAATGTATATATTTATATACACAATGGCGCAGCCTCGGTTACACATTCTCTATATATACAAATATATTTTATAGTATATTTCAGGTGCTTGACGAAATTCTTTATATATATATATATATACATATATATATATATATATATATATATATATATATATATATATATATATATATATATATATATATATATATTTATATATATATATATATATTTATATATATATATATATATCCCCAGTCACTGAAGAAGTCACAGAATGTGTGACGAAAGAACTTTGACAATATATGAAGAATCGTCTGGTTGTGGAACCAACCAACCAGCCGGAAACTTTTAAATTCCTAAATTTATAATAAATTGAAGTGAAAGCAGCTGGTGCGTGTCTTTCTTATTGGCAACATGACCCTCCCAAAGCATAACAATATATATATATATATATATATATATATATATATATAGTTAGAGAAGCCAAAAATTGCTTATTGTGATCCAGTTTTTGGTTAAGAAAGCCAGTTTCATGGATGGTTTCAACGTACGGTTAGGGGTAACTCCACAAGTTTGTAAGAATTCCGTTCAATCTTGGAGTATAAAGTATAAAAGAGAAAACACAGGTAAGCATTAAGAGAAGGATTTTATCCAGGTATTTACGACCGTTTCATTGGTAAGTGCAACCTTATATTGCTATACTGCAAATAGCAGCCACTCAATTATAATTGTTGTTCACAGTCCAAATTTTCAAAATAGTAAGTTACTCTTGAAATAATTCTTAATATAGAGAAAAACATTTATTTGGAATTGTATTTACTAGTATAGAGAGAGAGGAATCAGGAGGTGAGGGGACAGACGGAATAGTATAGAGAGAGAGGAAGGGGGTAGAGGTAGGAAGTAGAATGACAAACTGTGATGGAGGGAAGGGTACAGGTGGAAGGATTCTTTGGTCAGTTTTGATAGCAGACATCATGTCGTGGAGTGTAGTGAGTTAAAGAGAATTAAATTGATCATAGTGGGAGGGAGAGAGAGAGGGGGGGGAGGGAGATATAAAGAGATAAATATATATATATAAAATAAAGATAAAGATAATAATGACAAAAATAAAAGCAAAGAAGGGGGAGAGAAAGAAGAAAAGAAAAGATAGCCAAGAAGGGGAGGGAAGGAAGGAAGAAAACGAAGAAATCGAAGAGCAATGAGGGAGAAGAGGGGGATATAGGTATTGGTTTTGTAGGTAATTAAAGGGTTTAGATACAAGAGGGTATAAAGTCTAAGTATATGCAGTTTGTCAGTTGGTAGTAAGAGGTTAAGGGTTCGATTTGTAGTGCGAAAACTTCTCTTTGAGTCTATGGTTACAATAAATTGATCTCTCGATTTTATTGTTGAGTAACCGATTCTTCGAACTTAAGATGTGGAACAGCTCAAGGTCGCATAATCGACAGCTTCTCATACCACTCCGATATGGGGGCGCGTTCGATAATATTTTCCACTTCAGGGTGTATTGATGGTTACTTTCCCTCAGTTGCCAGGTCTTGTTTGCAAGGGTAGTTACATAACGGTGCTGGGAATGCTTCATTGCGTAACGGTGTGTATACCAACGGGCTTTAAATGTATTCCCAGTCGTTCCGATGTAATACCATTTCTGGTTGTCTGATTTCACTGTGCATTGGTAAACCAGGTTCGACTGCATACATTCATTTTGTAATGGACAGGTTTCAGGTAGGTGGCAGTTACGCATAACACAAACTCCAGAAACACACGCATACACACATTTACGCCTAGAACTGCAAAGTATACGGCAAATAGAAATACAACATGGAAATCAAACAAGTCACGCAGTAGAAAATATATTTGGTATAACTCCATATTTAACACCTCTATTAATACTAACCTACCCTCTACTTTCTTTAGAATAATAAATAAGCACTTTCCAGATTCACATAGATACAGCAAAATCCTTAACACTAAATCTATTAGACTATCTTACTCCACGGCACCAAATATAGAGGCACACATTAAGATGCTTAACGCTAAAAAGATACATAACAACACCAAAACACAAATTTACAACAATAACAATAACAATACAATTACCACCGAACACAACAGAATATCTAATACACAACTACCCGCTAATAGGCAAACAAAACGTAACACACTTGTTCAGGCATCGCAGCCCACAAATAATGCCAAAGTTGCCCATGACAAGAACTGTAACTGCCACCTACCTGAAACCTGTCCATTACAAAATGAATGTATGCAGTCTAACCTGGTTTACCAATGCACAGTGGAATCAGACAACCAGAAATGGTATTACATCGGAACGACTGGGAATACATTTAAAGCCCGTTGGTATACACACCGTTACGCAATGAAACATTCCCAGCACCGTTATGTAACTACCCTTGCAAACAAGACCTGGCAACTGAGGGAAAGTAACCATCAATACACCCTGGAGTGGAAAATATTATCGAACGCGCCCCCATATCGGAGTGGTATGAGAAGCTGTCGATTATGGGACCTTGAGCTGTTCCACATCTTAAGTTCGAAGAATCGGTTACTCAACAATAAAATCGAGAGATCAATTTATTGTAACCATAGACTCAAAGAGAAGTTTTCGCACTACAAATCGAACCCTTAACCTCTTACTACCAGCTGACAAACTGCATATACTTAGACTTTATACCCTCTTGTATCTAAACCCTTTAATTACCCACAAAACCAATACATATATCCCCCTCTTCTCCCTCATTGCTCTTCTATTTCTTCGTTTTCTTCCTTCCCTCCCTCCCCTTCTTGGCTATCTTTCCTTTTCTTCTTTCTCACCCCTTCTTTGCTTTTATTTTTGTCATTATTATCTTTATCTTTATTTTTATATATATATATATATATATTTATCTCTTTATATCTCCCCCCCCCTCTCTCTCTCTCTCTCCCTCCCACTATGATCAATTTAATTCTCTTTAACTCACTACACTCCACGACATGAAGTCTGCTATAAAAACTGACCAAATAATCCTTCCACCTGTACCCTTCCCTCCATCTCAGTTTGTCATTCTACTTCCTACCTCTTCCCCCTTCCTCTCTCTCTATACTATTCCGTCTGTCCCCTCACCTCCTGATTCCTCTCTCTCTATACTAGTAAATATTTTTCTCTATATTAAGAATTATTTCAAGAGTAACTTACTATTTTGAAAATTTGGACTGTGAACAACAATTATAATTGAGTGGCTGCTATTTTCAGTATAGCAATATAAGGTTGCACTTACCAATGAAACGGTCGTAAATACCTGCATAACATCCTTCTCTTAATGCTTACCTGTGTTTTCTCTTTTATACTATATATATATATATATATATATATATATATATATATATATATATATATATATATACATATATACATATATATATATATATATGCGACACCACGAAAAATAATCTATATGCAAAAATTAAGCGCATAGTAAATTTTAAAGCCAAACTTTAAAACAATTTCGTCATATATCAACTGTTTTACTCTGACACGCGTCTGCATTGTCTCTTTCTTTCTCTCTTACAAGGCAGTAAAATGCATGAATTTCTTTTTTTGTTTTCTACTCTGTAAATCTAAGAGATTATTATTGTTTCAGAAATAGATATTATATATTCTAAAGCTAGTTCAAGCTTAACTAAGATTCAATTTATTTTTATACCTCTCATGACGAGGAAATTGATTTCTAAATTTAGAGGCAATAAAATATAATTATATTATTTTTTCTTCCCAATATGATTCTTTCTAGGGTTCAATGCAGAAAATATATATTCTAAATTATTTCTGGTGACAGACATAAATGAGATGACAAAGGAGAATTATATTTGCAGTAACAATTTAAGCACACATGATTTCAATTTTAAGTATCTTTTTAATTAATCCCTGACCGTAATTAAAATACGTTTGTATACCACATTGAAATGTTGATTATATATGTATTCTTTAAATAATCTGAGATATTGGATGACGTTTCTCATCTTCGGGCATATCATTATTTTTAAAATACTTCCTATCAAAGAAGTATTGTACGAAGCTATGGAAGCATTAAGATAGAAGGTAATAATTTCTCTTGCACATGTTTTATATATTTTACAATAGAATTTTGTGTAAAACATGACTTATTTGCATTAATACAATAGAATATCTTAAACAATATTATATTCCTAGTTTCGATTAATACGATTTCTAACCTTGATACAAGCAAGACCAACTGTTTGGGTTGAAGTATTACAGTGCTATTATGAATGCCACTAATGTTATGGATATTGGACCTTCTTTAGAAGACATCAGCTGTGTTCAGATATAGGGAAGGAATGGACTCCCCTAGTTTTCATGTGAACAAGAAACACCCTGTCATTACGATGTCACTGTGATTCCATTAGAAATTACAACTGCTTATGCAGATTTATTTAAGTATGTATAGCATCCTTTTCCTAAATATAGATCTACATTTATCGTTGTTATTTTTCCTGATCTAAAATAGACAGGTGTTATCTGAAGCAACTTTTCCGTCTAATATTTGCATTTTATCAGTTTTTAATTGATTTCGAACATCAGGTAAGATCGGAAAAATGGGAATTAAAAATATAACTGTATCGGAAACTGATTAGAGTTAAGGGATTTACAGTTGCAGTAATTTATTTGTGAATATATAAATACACTACATGCCTAATTGAAGTGTATACACACTTTTGTTTGTTTAGGTAATTAAATTGTCACCGTTAAGTTATTGAAATTGGAACAACAATAAGTTCTTTAGAAATTGAAACAAATAGTTATTGGTTTCAAGTGTAAACACAATATATTTATATAATTCAAACCAATACAAAATATATTTATATACGAAATTTTACTGCAGCTCTAAATGCCCCATTTTAGAGAAATCTCTTGTATTTAGAAATAATTTAAAATAATTGTTCAACAATGGAAATTTTGCTGATTCCGAAACAGAAAATCCGAAATCTTTTTCTTTTAAATAAAAACATCACATGCTTAAAACAACAATATCCCAAATGACTTACCCTCATACAATGTGATAATACGAGGGGAAGAGTTTTAAAATTGATACGTGCCTATATGTCTTTCCTTTTCTATAAATAAAGAACCGATTAATAGCATGAAAATATTCAAACCAACAATTGATATTGTTGCTATCCTTCACTAGTTGAATAATTTCTATTGATTTAGCTTATAATCGATCTTTAACATTTAGTTTTTTACATTGAAAGTTCGACTTCGTCACTTGGCTATTGCTGGTCATGTTTCCTACGATGTTCTGCCAGGAAAAACTGGTTCTCTAGTCACCAGATGCAGAGCACCGAGTAGGACGTCCAGACGTAACCCCCAGGACTTTATTGTCGAGGGACATGAGGGATCTTCTTGCGGTAATGAGAGATGGAGAAGTCTGAAAGAAGAGCTTTATGCATGCTTCCCCTTCGATAGAGAGACGACTAAAGAAGAACAATAATAGCTCCTGATAGTTACTGTGGTGATATTATTAGTGGTAGTGCTGGATGTCTTGGTAGTGGTAGTGTCCTGTTAATAGTATTAGTGGTAGTGGTAGTGTCCTGTTAATAGTATTAGTGGTAGTGGTGGTGTCCTTTTGAATAGCATTAGTGGTGGTGATGGATGTCTTGTTAATAGTATTAGTGGTAGTGGTAGTGTCCTGTTAATAGTATTAGTGGTAGTGGTAGTGTCTTGTTAATAGTATTAGTGGTTGTGGTAGTGTCTTGTTAATAGTATTAGTGGTTGTGGTAGTGTCTTGTTCAATAGTATTAGTGGTAGTGGTAGTGTCCTGTTAATAGTATTAGTGGTTGTGGTAGTGTCTTGTTAATAGTATTAGTGGTGGTGATGGATGTCTTGTTAATAATATTAGTGGTTGTGGTAGTGTCTTGTTAATAGTATTAGTGGTAGTGGTAGTGTCTTGTTAATAGTATTAGTGGTTGTGGTAGTGTCTTGTTAATAGTATTAGTGGTAGTGGTAGTGTCTTGTTAATAGTATTAGTGGTAGTGGTAGTGTCTTGTTAATAGTATTAGTGGTTGTGGTAGTGTCTTGTTAATAGTATTAGTGGTTGTGGTAGTGTCTTGTTAATAGTATTAGTGGTTGTGGTAGTGTCTTGTTAATAGTATTAGTGGTAGTGGTAGTGTCCTGTTAATAGTATTAGTGGTAGTGGTAGTGTCTTGTTAATAGTATTAGTGGTTGTGGTAGTGTCTTGTTAATAGTATTAGTGGTTGTGGTGGATGTCTTGTTAATAGTATTAGTGGTTGTGGTAGTGTCTTGTTAATAGTATTAGTGGTAGTGGTAGTGTCTTGTTAATAGTATTAGTGGTTGTGGTAGTGTCTTGTTAATAGTATTAGTGGTTGTGGTAGTGTCTTGTTAATAGTATTAGTAGTTGTGGTAGTGTCTTGTTAATAGTATTAGTGGTGGTGATGGATGTCTTGTTAATAGTATTAGTGGTTGTGGTAGTGTCCTGTTAATAATATTAGTGGTTGTGGTAGTGTCTTGTTAATAGTATTAGTGGTTGTGGTAGTGTCTTGTTAATAGTATTAGTGGTAGTGGTAGTGTCTTGTTAATAGTATTAGTGGTAGTGGTAGTGTCTTGTTAATAGTATTAGTGGTTGTGGTAGTGTCTTGTTAATAGTATTAGTGGTTGTGGTAGTGTCTTGTTAATAGTATTAGTGGTTGTGGTAGTGTCTTGTTAATAGTATTAGTGGTAGTGGTAGTGTCTTGTTAATAGTATTAGTAGTTGTGGTAGTGTCTTGTTAATAGTATTAGTGGTTGTGGTAGTGTCTTGTTAATAGTATTAGTGGTGGTGGTGGATGTCTTGTTCAATAGTATTAGTGGTTGTGGTAGTGTCTTGTTAATAGTATTAGTGGTGGTGGTGGATGTCTTGTTCAATAGTATTAGTAGTTGTGGTAGTGTCTTGTTAATAGTATTAGTGGTTGTGGTAGTGTCTTGTTAATAGTATTAGTGGTGGTGGTGGATGTCTTGTTCAATAGTATTAGTAGTTGTGGTAGTGTCTTGTTA
>OZ024747.1:73858483-73863483 GCA_964016885.1 Eledone cirrhosa
TTCTTCTTCTTCTTCTTCTTCTACTGCTGCTCCTGCTGCTGCTGCTGCTGCTGTTACTACTACTACTACTACTACTACTACTACTACTACTACTACTACTACTACTACTGCCACCACCACTACTATTACTACTACCAGAACCAGCACCACCACAACCACCACTACCACTACTACTACTACTGCCACCACCACTACTATTACTACTACCAGAACCAGCACCACCACAACCACCACTACCACTACTACTACTACTACTACTACTACTACTGCCACCACCACTACTATTACTACTACCAGAACCAGCACCACCACAACCACCACTACCACTACTACTACTACTGCCACCACCACTACTATTACTACTACCAGAACCAGCACCACCACAACCACCACTACCACTACTACTACTACTACTACTACTACTGCCACCACCACTACTATTACTACTACCAGAACCAGCACCACCACAACCACCACTACCACTACTACTACTACTGCCACCACTACTATTACTACTACCAGAACCAGCACCACCACAACCACCACTACCACTACTACTACTACTACTACTACTACTACTACTGCCACCACCACTACTATTACTACTACCAGAACCAGCACCACCACAACCACCACTACCACTACTACTACTACTGCCACCACCACTACTATTACTACTACCAGAACCAGCACCACCACAACCACCACTACCACTACTACTACTACTACTACTACTACTACTACTGCCACCACCACTACTATTACTACTACCAGAACCAGCACCACCACAACCACCACTACCACTACTACTACTACTGCCACCACCACTACTATTACTACTACCAGAACCAGCACCACCACAACCACCACTACCACTACTACTACTACTACTACTACTACTACTACTGCCACCACCACTACTATTACTACTACCAGAACCAGCACCACCACAACCACTACTACCACTACTACTACTACTGCCACCACCACTACTATTACTACTACCAGAACCAGCACCACCACAACCACCACTACTACTACTACTACTACTACTACTACTACTACTACTACTACTAGTACTACTACTACTACTACTACTACTACTAATCTGCTCTGTTTATTGCTGTAATGTATCAGTTGTTTACTTACGTTTGTCTTACTTTTCAGTTCAAATCTCACCTGTATCGGTGTTGTCTTTTATCCTTTCAGATCAACAAATTAAATATCATTTATACACTGAGGGTCGATATAATCAAATTGTATCGAATCATGTATCTATGTTATTGGTCAATATTGTTTTTGTTGTTGTTGTTGTTGTTGTTGTTGTTGTTTAACTCTGTCTTCATCAGGTTCTAGCTATGTTCAAACCCTTTATGTTGAAGCTATTCTGTACTATACCATCATAATTAACCAATCATGTCACTATACGACAGGGACCTATTTGGAGGTGGTATACTTGCTATTTCTAGCATGCTCAGTGGCCTGATCTGATATTGCATACTTTAGGGCGATATCTTAAGCTGGATATCACTTTATTATGATAATAACTACGCATGCATATCCCTATATATGCAACAGTTTAGCTAATGTGTGGAAATGACCATCATTTTGGATGCATACATGAAAGTGCTGAGGTGTGTATGTAGGTGAACCCCTACACTTGTCCACATCAACGATTAGAAAGGTGCGGACAAAATAAAAGCTGCTGCCAAGAAAAGCATTCTCGTAAAGGAAAAGGTAACTCATTCAAAAAGTAAATTCGATGGAGGGGAGCATGATAGATATACATCCTATATGGGTGAACGTCAAAGGTTAACACAAAATGCCATCAACCTAACATCAATGCAAACACCCAGACATTCAAATATTTTCCCCAGATTTTTTATCTTGAAAAAATTATCTAAACGTGTGGCAGTTACCATCCCCTTGTATTATAGATGAAACATATTTTCTAGGAAAGAATTCTATCCTTCATCGTCTTTCCAGATTGAAACAGACCATTTAAGCCACTATAAGGTGTTAAGGATTCTCGAAGAATCAAGCTAAAGCTAGTACTCGTCTATCATTGAGACCACAATCAATGATATAAACACTAGGAACAATGGCAGAAATACTTTAGTATATTTTTATTTTCATACTCTTGTCTAACTGTACCATTATATTACGTATACGAAGAACATAGTGGAGGTGCGTGGCCTAGTGGTAAGTATATTGGACTTACGATCATGATGTCGTGTCAAAGACCTTCATTTCACATTGCTCCAGCATAGTCAGCTGAAGGTGCTAGCAATAGCTGTGGGTTTAAGCTTGCGATGGACGGGCATCATGTCGAGGGGATGGTGTAATGTACTCTCAGGCGCTTCACACCACAAAACGAGGATAAGCCCCGGCCTGACGGGCCTCCTGACATAGGACAGTCATTAGATTAAACTTAGATGAAGAACATAACATAGTTGGTGATTAAATATGCTCCAGGCAGAGCGTAAAGGATTATCATTCATGATCACATTTGATTACTTTAGCTAGCTTCATAATGTTACTATAAGTTTAGATGCTGGTATCCATGTGACTAGGAATAGGTGGTATAACTACAATCTAGTCAACGTATCGATTTATCTCGATCAATCAGCCATGTGAAACTATCGTAAAACAATGAAACAATTAGGAACATACCTTCCAGATTTGTTTTATTTTCATTGTTCAAAACACTCAGAAACAAGGCGGCGCAGAAGTATCGCACTGCTCTAAACATCCCATTATGCTCATTTATCACATTTACCTACAAATATAACAAATATGAAAATATTCTGTCAACTTTTATCTTTCCTGCTGCGCTACGTTTGCACCACCCACTATGTCTAAGTGTAGATATGAATTAATTAATGATTGTTTTCAATAATATAAATATAGATCACATTTTAATCTTAAACTATCAAGTGCTTTAAGGTGTGGTGCTATTTTGGTGATGCATATCATCTTGATTTGTGTTAAAATATACTATCAAGATATAAGTCACCGTGTGTGAGGACATTTAATGACAGTTGTTAGTTAAAACTGGCTGGCGAGAGTCGGGTTTACCAACATTAACAATCCAAACGCACAGACTGTGGAGAAGGTACACATTGAGGAAAGTATACATAGTGTGACAGAGAGTTTTGTGAAAGATGAAAAAAAAAACGTTTTTATAGGAAATATAAATAAAAGTTGAATATATAGAGAATGTAATAATCTAATTGGAATAATGGAATATATAAGATCGCGAGGGAGAGAGAGAGGGGGGGGGGGGCAGATGGAGAGAGAGGGGGGGGGGCTAGACAGAGAGAGAGAGGGGGAGAGAGACAGAGAGAGAGGCGGGAGACAGAGAGAGATGTTAACATACAGAAGAGAGAATAAAATTATATGGAGATGAATGGAGGCACTTGAAACTACAACGATATGTTGGAAAATATTGGTTGTGAGGTCGAAATGTGGAGAAGTGTGGACTTGAAAGATATAATACTTTCTCTCTTTTTCCCTCAATCTCACTATCTCTCTCTCTCTCTCTCTCTCTCTCTCTATCTTTCTATTTCTCTCTCTACCTCTCTCATATATATATATATGTAATTATATATATATGGCTTTCTGACTCTTCCCCCATCCCTCTCTTTCTCCCTCCCTCGCTCTCCCCCTCTCTCTCTCTCTCTCTCTCTCTCTCTATATATATATATATATATATATATATATATATATATATAGACTGAGAGAGAGAGAGATATTGACACTTAGGAAGAGGATGGAGTGAAAGAAAAATTCAGAGTTGAAAACAAAGAGACGAATTGAAATGGAGATAGAAATAGAGAAGAAGCGAAAGAGAGAGAGAGAGAGAGAGAGAGAGAGAGAGAGAGAGAGAGAGAGAGAGAGAGAGATGAGAGAGAAGGAGACAGAGAAGTAAATTGAAAGCAGAATGTGACATGAATAACAGGAAAAAGAGACAGGAACACAAGTGTCCAGAACAATGATGGCGGCAACATTGTCAGGTAGAACAACAGCAACAACAATAATATTAACACTAACTGCAATAAAAGCCAAAACGTCACAAAGAACCATAAGGAGCGAAGAATGTTTACAGTTTCAGATATAACAAATGTAACAACTACAGGAGTTATCAACATTATTTAATTATCAATGTCTATAGTAGAAGAGGCTGACTGACCCAAGGAAATTATGTTGAAAATCAGTCATAACACCAATAATAACTACAGCAACAAAATCTGCAGGAACAATGATTAGAGTTACTACCATGCTAGCAGCCGACATAGAAAGAAATACAACAAAAAACAAACATATGTAATAACAATATACCAGAGCAATAACCGCCTATAACAATAACCGAAACACAACCTATATGAATGACTACAACATCTATAAAAATATGTACAATTGTAACAAACTCCAACAATGACAACAAAAGAGGCAAGAAATTATCCACAAAAATTGTTACAGCATTGCTACAGCCGCAACTAATTAAAATAAAAGCTAAATCTTACGACCACAGACTGTAGATAAGCTAATCAAATTGTAAATGCTCAATACAATTAATGTTAGTTCGATGTCTCTATTAAATCTACATGAGAAATATTTCATCGAATAATTTCTTGTAATTAAATTGTAGGTGATCTAATCTTTCCAAATACATTCCTTCTAGTTATTTATCTGAGAGTGGAGAAAGTCAGTGATCACGTCGAAAATATTGAAAACCATCAGGATAGAATGAACTTTATCCAGTGTTATACAGTTTCTCACAATTGACAGATCGGAGCTCCAATACTATAGGCAGGTTGTTAGAATATCTCGGGAAAAAATCGCTGGACAGATTTTACGGGCGAAACCAACCGGCAGGGCCCCAGGAGTAGACGCTGAGCTAGATGGTTAGATAACATCCGTGAGTTCAGGTGGTCTCGCTTGGGTATCCAGCAGAGTCAGTTGGAAATGGTTGCTTCTTAAAGGACCCGCTGGGAGGT
>OZ024747.1:73868483-73885983 GCA_964016885.1 Eledone cirrhosa
GTTACGTTTACAATTACAAAATGATTCTATAAATTTCGACTGCTTTATAACAATCTCTGTTACTTTGATACACAGTGTATCATTCCTTTGTAGAATTGTGGCCTAATGGTATGGGCGTTGGATTTGTGACAATAATATCCTCGGTTCGATTCCTGGACTAGATTGTGTGTTGTGTTCTTGAGCAAAACATTTCATTTCACGTTGCTTTGGTATTTTCAGCTGAAAAAACATTGATGGAGAGCTCCTCTAAGACAATTCATTGTTTCGAATAACATAATAGTGAATATAATTATGGTTTTCAGTAGCTTTAAACAATGACCATTGCATTGGATGAAGAGAATGCACGTCCCATTAAATTAATCTGTATCTGACTAGTTCTAGTTATAACTCAATTAACAAAGCGAGTCATCGTAACATAAAATGTAACAAGCATAGAATTTGAAATAAGATTGGACTTCCGGCTTTCTTATGACAGAAGTCATGATCACCCAGACAAGCCTGCGTCAATATATCAATAGCATTTCATGTGGACGTCCAATCACTATTCAGTTTCTCATTCTTTTCTTCTTCGGAAAGTCACAGACTTTACGTTCATAATCAGAAATGAATTGCAATGTTCGATTATTAAGAAAAGGAAAAGAAGCAGCTCATTTAGTTGTATTTGCACCTAATTTACCACATTTAGAATCCCTCATTTCAGCAATCCTCTGTCAATACATGAAATATAATAAAATGCGTTTAATTATAAAGAATGAACTTTAAAAAGAAACATAATTTTCATTGATTAGTTGTTTCTCTACATGACTCAGTAATGTCGAACAACGATAAATATAACAATTATTGTATCACCAGTAATTGAAGTACAAATTAAATCATTAAAACATTGGTCCTTACTTCTTACCCTGCTATGTTTGTTTGAAGATATATTC
Source organism: Eledone cirrhosa (assembly GCA_964016885.1). Classification (NCBI taxonomy): domain Eukaryota; kingdom Metazoa; phylum Mollusca; class Cephalopoda; order Octopoda; family Eledonidae; genus Eledone; species Eledone cirrhosa. The sequence goes on from OZ024747.1 coordinate 73,869,413, forward strand.
TTTGGTTGACTAAATTTAATTGAAAGTTATACAAAAATTGAAGAAGAAGAAGTCTTTCAGGCAATGAGTCAAACATCGTATGTTAAAAAGAATGAAAATATATATAAAGTTCTGAAGATATATATAAAGTTCTGAAGAACTTGAGTTGATATCATTATAATATAAATCTAAAATATTCAAATTGAATTGAACGAGGACAATGTAATATCTGTGATATATATTTTTTCTAAACACGTCTTGGTTGATGTGATCTCCCAGTACACACAGTCACAGAAACTCAGGTTTCTAAAGATATATTTTTAAAGAGAGGATGATTTTCCTTCTTTTCCTCAGAGTATTAATGACGCAATTGCAATGGAATGACGACAATTAAATATCTAAAGACGGTCACTGATGTTTCATACTACATTCATTAGAATATAATCAAAAGAATCCTTCAGGCCTATTCCTTATCTAGCGAAATCGCTGAAATCAGTGATGGACGTCTAGTTAGTTCTATTTCTACAGCGCTGTTAACCCATTGGATTGGAGGTGAATTGGCAGAATTGTTCGAACGTCGGATGGAATGATTTGCGGAATTCAATCTGGATATCTGCACTGTGGTTCAATAGATGCTGAGATCAATTTTGCAATTCATCGTTTCGAGGTCAAAATAAAAAGAACCAATCCAGTATCGGGTCGGTTTCATTTCTCTCTAATCTTTTTCTCACTGTCTCTTTTTCATATTCGTTCTTATTCTCTGAAGGGAACCTGCTGTGTTCAGACCTGGTTATGGTGGGCGTCGCCATATTAAAAGAATGCCCAAGAAACACCGTAAACCAATATGGCGCCCCTATGTCTCTAGTATAAGTTACGGGTCCATACATACATTAATGTACTGGAATATATCGAACAGCACGTCTCTTCTGACGTCTTTTTTTTTTGCAGCGAAACAATAGAGGTACTTTGAAAATTGGAATGTTCGCATCCAACATTATGTCAGCTGAAAGCATGTATTGGTGTGTATTGTGTATTATTATCCATTTTTATATTTCTCTTCTTTGATGTCATGTTAGAAGCAGTTTGTGCAAGCCTTGCCTATTATTATAAATCATGTTGCAATAGTGTTTACTACACTTGCTACGTATTTGTTCTACTGATATTTGTTATGATAATACTGATGTTGAATAGGTTCTGCTTGCTATCCAGGCATTCTACACTCCCTTCTCCTGTTGTTATTTGGCCGACAAAGCTTTATTGGGATTGCTCTTGCAGATACGACATATGTTGTTATTGTTGATGGTGATGATGATGATGATGGTGATGAGGACGATGATGGTGATGAGGATGAGAATGATGATGATGACAGTTATGATGAGTATGATGATGATAACGAGGATGTTGGCAGTGGTGGTGGTGATGATGGTAATGATGATGGCGATGATTGTGTTGATGAAGAGTATGATGGTGAAGACGACGACGACGACGATGATGATGATGATGGTGGTGGTAATGATGACGTAAATGATAATAATAACGATGATGGTGGCGGTGGTGATAGTGGTGATGATGATGATGGTGCTGCTGGTGATGATGATGATCACGACGACGACGATATACCCTCCCCCCCATATATACAACATGGATTACAGGTTTTGAACATTTTCAAAGTAGGTTTATAATTATGAATTTCCTAAGATTTTTGTAGTTGTCTCTGTGGCCTACCGGTAGGTACTAGAGGCGGTGGAGATCCTGCCCTTCGGTTCAATCCTGGTCAAGAGGTACGTGTAAACTTTTTCAGTTTTTATTTTACAACCAATATAAAAAAAAAACTGTAAAGGATTATCGGGAACCCTACTGCTGACCAGTTTCGAACTTCAGACCAGGATCACCACCGTCTATGCTTCCTCCCACTAGGCCACCGAGACCGCTACAAAAGTCTATGGAAAATTGATAATTATAAACCTACATTCTCAAAATCAAAGTTAAAAAGTTGTTTTTGTCGTTCATGGCTTTCCGAGAGCTATTAGTAATATTTAGGGTCGACTTCTGGTCCTTATTGAGAGTCCCTGGATTTTGCAATATACATAATATTTTTTATTGGAGAAGGTAAGATATTTTTTCGCAAAAATTTGATTGCCCTCTTTTGTTTTCACTAACGTATTTTTCGAAAATGTTATTTATTCATTATAAAAATTAAATGATAGCATTCTATATGTAGGTGGACCCCCTTCATCTCCTGGCAACCAATATTTTTAGGCCCAGTCCGCCACTGTGTACATATATATATCGTCAATTGAATAGTATTTAGACATAATCATATAAAGAGCAAAAAAATAAATACTGAAATCTAGAAACTGAGAAATTCACTAAGGTCTGGAGTAGAATTGTATAGAAGGTGTATTGTATTATTTAAGTGTGGAAGTATATAAATTGTATATATATGTTTCTGTTTGTCTATGTATGCGTGTGTGAGTGTCTGGTTGTGTGTGTGTGTGTATACCTCCGAAGTATATATTCGACTGGGCCTTATCTTTTAAATCATCAGGATGTAATATGAGAATCATTTGCACATTTTTTCTAGCACCTTAAGCGTCCATGTAGAGTCATTTTCGATGAACTCCTGTAGCAAGCAGTTTAAAGGCAATAATATATCGGTTAAATTCTTCAAGTTGTCCATTACGAGCAAAACAGAAATCAATCGTTGATTTATGTTCCAAGTTATTTTAGTAGCTTGTCAATATTTCTTCTGTTATTCCTGCAATTTCAATTAGATAATGATTGAATATCAACACGTATTTGAGAGAATGAAATGTGATACTAGTTGTTGTCTGTAGGAAGAGTGGCAGAGAAGTAGAAAACAAACGTGTGTGAATAATAAAGTCGTAATACGGCAGACATGAGAAGATATGAGTGAATAGAAAGAGAAAGATATGTATAAATGTATGTGTACGTGAGTCAGTGTATATATATATATATATATATATATATATATACACACACACATACATACACACACAAACATAAACGCACACATACACACAAACACACATACACACACACACACACACACACACACACACACACACACATATATATATAAACACACATATGAGAAACAAATAAAGCATCAGTTTCAGCATGGAACATCCCACCAAATCACGGCCCCTCGCCCTGCTCGAGTTCAGACTGGACATCACTGAAAGGGGTGAAATCCACACCAATTTCTACCGCCAAGCGACCAGAAGGGATCTTTTCGTCCACTACAAATCTGTGATCCGCAACGGGTCTAAAAGTAGGTACATTTCTTATATGATTGCTTGCATACGTAACAGATACAACAACGTTACGAATAGAGCCACCCATATCAGACTCTACACAAGGCTGAAAAATTGATTTACAACTGGTAGATGTTAGATGAGCAACTTAAATTCAGGGCAAAAGAAATGTGGAAAATAGAGAAAGTATATATATATATATATATATATATGTAGCTTGACCCTCCCTATTTTAAACAACAATCATTGCCCCATCACTGGTTAGGCACATGCACTCATGTCTATTGTTACATAAAAAAAGGTAAGGTGGTGATATAGAACTATAAAGAGAAAAAGAATAGCATGTGTACATACTGAGCGGTTAGTATATATATAGAAAAAGAAATATATTGATAACTAGGTAACTAAATAAGTACGTATACATCCACACACTTACATACATATATACATACATACATACATAAACACACACACACATATATATATATATATATGAAGGCGTGTGGCTGAGTGGTTAGAGAATTGGATTCGCAATCGTAAGGTTGTGAGTTAGATTCCGGGACCAGGCGATGCGTTATGTCCTTCAGCAAGACACTTTATTTCACGTTGCTCCTTCTACCTTGAGTTGCGACCGATAGATAGTATTAGCAATTGGAAAGACCAACGGAAACATTGTTCCCTCGGTCCGATTTGACGAAAGTCGATCGTCTATTCATATATATATATATATATACATCCACATACATACATACACACACATACACACACATATATATATATATATATATACTTACACACAGAGAATCGCGAGAGAAATGAGAAATGTGAAAGTAGATTTTATGTAGTGTCGGGTTGAATTATCAATAGGAATATAGTAAAACCCATTTATCGTAAAGCTAGCTAACAATATATTTGTTTAGTGTTTGACTATAACAGTGTACAGAGGAATCCCCAAGAGTATCAATACATTAACATATTACTAATGCAAACTCGTAATGGAGATCGAACCACAACGCTGATATACATATAAAAAGAATGCTATTTTTCGATGCAAAGATTTTAGTGCTTGAGAGAGCGTTCCGTCTGAATGTATTTTATTTCACACATAAATCTTACCAGAAGTAATAAAAGAATGCAAACTAACAAACTGGGTTACTGAATATTCTTTGAAAGGAAAGGTATTATATTGGGGCAATATTTATCACTTCACAGCATCGTCATCTAAAGGAGTTTAAATATATGAAAACATGTTTAGAATTATTGTGTAGCATGATTTATAGTTTTTCAAAATATTGATATCTTTCGATAAAGAACAAGTAAATTGTAAGATCAAATACAGAGTATTAATATGTATATACATAGGGAGAGAATTCGTAATATAAAGTGCATAGACGTGCTTACCTAATCATAGATTACATAAGAAGATATGGGAAGCAATTCAGGACAGTGGAAGTGATCTTGACAAGCGGAAACATAGGTACACATACTCCGACTGTCGTAGGTATGGGTCGTAGAAGAAGAAGAAGAAGAAGAAGAAGGTTAGGACGTCGAATAGAGTGCTTTGCGGAGTTGTCGGCAGGAGTTTGTAATTCATCGATTGATCTTCCCATGTCATTTATCAAGCTGGTTCTGCCTGAAAGTTAAAGTAAACTACTGGCGAATACGGACCGCTTACTCGTTAATTCATGTCGGATATATTCCTGATCGAACGGCTACATGCTCATCGCCTACAGCGACGTAGAATCATAACACCATACAATATATTTTTATTAATATCAAACATCTTCTCAACTACAACCTCTTTGACGTACTAGTAATCTCCGCTAGGAGGCCAATATAGAACTCTCTTTCCTACTAAGATAAATAGACAACATTTCTAAAGTATTTTTACTCGATCGTATTGATCTTGGTTCATATTTCTTAAGGTCTGGTACTTATTTTATAGCTCTCTATTTCTCAAACTGTGAGATTGCGGGATATAAACAAACAGTAATGGTAGATATAGGCATGAACATACACACATAAATACAGATGCACAAACACACACGAGCATACATACACACACACACAGATTTTATATTTTTTCTTAACCCTGCATATGAATATCCGTTTTCACTGCCATGGCTTTTCCCAGTGTTTCTTCCCATTCTTTCATATTATCTCTACACATTCTCGCCTCAATGTGCATCACTTGTGATGCCTTTTCTTCCCTTATTTAATGGGAGGAAAGAAAAAAAAGTCTACTCTTATCACGTTTCTCGTTAAAGTAAGCTATGGCACATAATTGACCTCCATATCTCAACCTTATCCCGTATGCTTCCTCTCATATCATATCGCGCTTGCCTTTTCATTTCCCTCCAGTATTCCGAGTACAGCAAGGTATTTAATCTGTTCTTACCCTTTCTGCCACTTCACTGCCTTTAAGTATTAGTAGCAGTAGTGGTATTATTATTATTATTATTTTATATTTTTATATTTTCATTGTTAAATTAGTCTTGCCATTGTGCACTTTTACTCGACCTTATTGTAAACCCCCACTGTCCCTGTCTTTGTATTGTCCCCTACATGTCGGCCCTTGTGACTAATAAATGAAATCATTATTATTATTGGTCTAAGCGGACGTATTTTTCTCGCTCACAGCAAGTCGCTTTATTTGCCTGTTAAAATTATTTGTTGTTAAATATTTATTGTTGTGTAAGGGATATAAGCCCTTAGACTTTTTTTTTACATGTTAAAAAATTTACGAAGAAAAAAAAACATGGCTGAGCCACGCCCCCCAGCGATATGTCGGCTGTCGTGCGACAACAACGTAGAAGTTGAGAGGAGCGCTACAGCGAAATTAACACACATTGATAACACAAACACCACCACAAACAAGGTAAACAAAGACACCAATGATACCAATAAGAACAAAATTATTGTTATAAAAATGACAGTAACAGTTCTGTGAGCCGGGGCGTAGTGACGCTGATAAGGAAAGACGAGAACAAGAGGGACACATTAGACAATTTCAGGCCCATAACTCTGCTCAACACAGAGTTTAAGATTTTGGTCAGGGTGTTAGCGAAGAGGTTGGCGCTTGTCGTCGGGGATTTGGTTGGGGAGGCGCAAACTTGTGCAATCCCAACCAGGTCCATACACGACAACCTCCACCTAATGCGATACATCATAGAGAGGGTAGGGTGTAATCCTGGCTTCGGTGGGACTCTGATCAACTTAGATCAATCGAAAGCATTCGATAGGGTCGACCATCGGTACCTGGAGGCTGTCCTCCAGGCGGCTGGATTCGGCCCGTCTTCAGAAGCTGGATCGCTGCAATGCACAGCGGCACCTGCTCGATGGTCAAAATTAATGACCACCTCTCGGAACCGTTTCAGGTCTCCCGATCGGTCCGTCAAGGGTGCCCTCTCTCCTCCCTTCTGTACGTATAGACTCTCGAGCCTTTAGTGCGGAAGCTGGAGCTGTTGCAGGGCATCCCGCTCGAACCGGGACGCGGAAAGGCTGTGTCGGCTTATGCGGACGACATCACCGTGATGGTGTCGGACACCTCAGAAATCGAGGTGGTCGGCAACTTATTGGAGGAATATGAAAGGTTGACGGGAGCAAAGCTTAACCTGGAAAAGTCAGTGGGCTTGCAACTCGGCACCTGGAGAGGCAAGTCCATGCCGTCCAACAGCGTCGTTAGGCGCTGGACGGACGGACCGGTAAAGTTGCTAGGGGTTGGTTCGGGCCAGACCTCCAGGTGGATAAGAATTGGGACGAGGTGACGGGCAGGGTAGTCAGTCTCACCCAGAAATGGGCTGGGAGGAAGCTATCACTGAAAGGTCGGACGGTGGTGGCGAACGCGTACATCGCGTCCGTCATCTACTACCGTCTGACTGTCGTCCCTTGCCCCCGTTCGCGCCTCGCCATCTTGGAGCGGCTCCTCTTCAAATCTTGTGGATGGGTCAGGTTCCGCTGGTGAGGCGGTCCATCTGCTGCCAGCACCCTCTACGTGGAGGGCTGGGCATGCCGTGGCTAATGATGCGCAGGCACGCGCTGAGGCTGCGTCATCTCCAGATATTCTGCCTAAACGGTGAACAAGTGTGGTCGCCGTTTGTCAGACGGGCCTTTCCGCAGATCGTTTCTTTGACTGAGTTGCAGTCCTGGGTCAAGAAGACACCGAGACTGGGTGACTGGCATCTGGAATGTTGCCAGGCACCTAATGCCCTCTACCAGGCGGGCAATGCGGTCAGTGGAACTTCCACTCTCGAGTTCTATAGAGGATTAGTGGTGGGCAAGTGCGACGACGCACTCGGAGAGGCTCTGGGAGTCAACGAAGTCGAACTAACCAATCTGTACCGGAGTACTTTCGAGCCGGGGACAATGGATAATTTCCAAAAATCCCTCGCTTGGCAGTGCTACCGGGGGGGAGATAAACTCTACAGGCACGGAAGTGCTGTCAAACGGACCTGCCCGAGATGCGCGCAGAGCGACGAAACCGTTCTGCACGTACTCGTCCAGTGTCCGTGCATTACTGACTTGTGGAGTTATGTTGAACAGCTGTTGTCGCGTGTAGAACGGATCCGGCTATCGGCCGAGTCCATAGTGAAGATCGACCCGCCGCCTTCTTTTGGCCAGGAAGAGCAGGCAATTTTCCTCTGTCTGGTGGTAGTAGAGAAAGAGGTTGTATGGTGGACGAGGTTGAAAGGACTGAAGACAGACACTTTTCTCTTCGGCCAATCCCTCATCAACTTTTTCAAGTTTCACTTGGAAAGGAAGGTGATGGTGGAGAGAGAAGTGCTGCCCCCCAGTACATTTGCTGAAAGGTGGGTGAATGTGGCGAGAATGGCCCGTGTGAATGGGCCTACTCTGGTCATGCGGCTGTTGGTAGGTAAATTTGAAGAGGAGAGGTGTGCCATTCCAGGGTGCTCTCGAAGCGTCGGGTCGTTCAGGACTGGTGGTGTACCTGAGCGAACCCTAGGTGGTCATCCCCCCTATTGGGGAATTTTTTCTTGTTGTAATTTTCTTGTTACTTTATTGTTACTTTGTTATTGTTACTTTGTTATTGTTATTCATATTGTTTACTCGATTTTTCTGTAAAACTCCACTGTCCCAGTCTTTTGTATTGTCCCCTATATGTCGGCCCTTGTGGCCAATAAATGAAATCATTATTATTATTAGTAGTAGTAGTAGTAGTAGCAGCAGCAGCAGCACAACGTGGATATTAATAGTCGCTTTGTTAAAAATAGAGGCTTAATAATTTAGAAATATAACGTCAAGTACGTTACAGGTTCTCTATTTTCAGTTACCCTGTAAGAGTGAAAGACAATTCTAACCCGGGTGGGATTTGAATTCAGAACCTAAAGGGACCTATATGAGCAAAGCATTTTATCAACTGCTCTAACAAATTCTTCCTACCACCACCATTACTATGTGTTTCTGATTTAGGCACAAGTCCAACAATTTTGGAAAAGTCGATTAAATCGACCGCAGTATGTAACTGGTACGTTATTTCATAGACCCCCGTAAAGATAAATTAACATTGGCACAAGGGTAACAGTTTGTTTTGGAGAAGAGGAAAGTTGATTATATGTATTTCAGTACTTTTATAGGTAGTTTAATTTATTGACGAAAGATGATAAAAGCCTAACTCAACCCCAAAGTAAGGGGCCGATACAAATACTGCAAGTCATCTTTTCCACACTTGAAATATTCTTTCTATGTACCAGACAGACTGTAGGGGCTGGTGGTGCTGGTGGTGCCGGTGGTGGTGCTGGTGGTGGTGCTGGTGGTGGTGGTTGTGGTGGTGCTGGTGGTGGTGCTGGTGATGGTGGTGGTGCCTGTGGTGCTGGTGGTGGTGCTGGTGGTGGTGCTGGTGGTGGTGCTGGTGGTGGTGGTGGTGATGCTGCTGGTGGTGCTGGTGGTGATGCTGCTGGTGGTGCTGGTGATGCTGCTGGTGGTGGTGGTGCTGGTGGTGGTGCTGGTGGTGGTGCTGGTGGTGGTGGTGCTGGTGGTGGTGCTGCTGGTGGTGGTGGTGCTGGTGCTGCTGGTGGTGGTGGTGGTGCTGGTGGTGGTGCCTGTGTTGATTGTGTATTTTAAACATTCACAAAAGCTGCTTCAAAAGTCAGTAATATTTATACTTAGCAAAATGTGCGTTACATTTTCCTCTCTTCCTTTTTGCTACGAAGTCTTTAGTTAATATGATGAAGGTTTTTGTCATCAAGTTGTATGTTCCAGCTGTCGTCGCTTCCATAGATTTCTCTATCCTTCGTTTTTATGTGCCCAAACGAGGCAAAAAAAGGAAATGAAATTCCTCACCTTTCTTTACACTACTTCTATTTAAATGAACATCGGAATTTTGAAAAGAAATCAACAAATTATAATCCAAAAAATATTAGCACATGTATACACATCTTGTCAGAACAACAACCATAACCATTATCATCATCAGGATCAGCACAATATTAACAACAACAACAACAACAAAGAACACAATACTCCCAATAATATGGTTAATAAACAAAACGATATTAATCAAAATGTGTTTAATTATTTCCCAAAATCCTTTAAAAAATAAAGAAAAAACAATTATGTAAAAAATCTATTAATATCAAATTTCTTCTCCTCAAGATAAACAAGGTAGAAATGAACGTGTGTGTGCATATGTGCTACACTTTGGTAGGGTAATTTATGTTTAGGGAATTTTCAATATAGTCTAATACAGACTTTTAAGTTTAATCTTGAGAGTAAATTCATGAGATGCTTCGTTGTCATTCATCCATTTTCTAATCAGTTTCTGGAGAATTTCTTAAGCAAAGTTCAGCGTAATTGAAATGGGATAAAGAAACGAGATAAATACAGTAAACATATCGATAATATCAAAAACAAAATAAAGAAATATTTTATATTTTAATTAAGATGAGAATTCTTTCATTGTAATTTGTTTAATATGAGTGTGGTGGTGGTGGTGGTGGTGGTGGAGAGTAACTGTCTTATTGAATGTTAATTTTTTTTACAATTCAAATTTCCAGGCTTTTGAAATTGCTTATCATAAGTGATTAATTAAAAACAAAATTATTATTTTCTCAAAGAATAATTATCCAGAAGTTAGACGTTGTTTTAGAATTACCATAGCTGTGATTGCAGACACAGATATAGAAATAAAGAGCCAACAGGCAGTATGATAAGAAAGGGGAGGAGATATCCTGATGAAAGTCGAAAGCAGGTATATATTTACACAACACACGCACACAGAGTCTCTCTCTCTTTCTCTCACACACACACATGTCAGTTAGATGGTGTTCCGCGGTTCGTCACGTGAGGGTTGTATTCCAGAGGTAAGACGACTGTACACTGCAGAGTGTCAATAGACTAAGTAGAGTTGAAGTCAGTGTTGCAGTTTGTCTGCAATATTTATTGGTATATTACAATTGTTTCAATATCGATAACCTCAGGGTACAATGAAAGTGACGGGACCCGATTCTTCTGAGTCGAAACAATTGAAATATGCCAATAAATATTGTACACATACGACGATTCTACTCTCTCTCTCTCTCTGTATATATATATATATATATATATATATATATATATATATATTAATAGTTGCCAGTTTAGACTAGCATGAACATATTCTGCTAAGTACTCGATACTTAGGAAAGTAGATTATATATGTGTGTGTGTGTGTGTACATAGAAACAGAGAGAGTGGGGAGAGACGTTTTGCATATTTTCTTATAGTAATTAATGTACGTTTGCTTGATTCAAGTATTTATTTTACCATACTGTGACTACCCATATAACCGTAAAGGTACAAGATCCCTTTCTCTGCATGTATATTGTATATATAACCTATTTTTATAACACATCGTTGCCGGGTTAGAACTAGAGTAAAGTGTTTCTTATTTTCTTACTTAAATACTTCACATTATTTAATTCGCAATCTATCATATCCAAGCTGACGTGTATGTTTGGGATTATAGATGTATTTAGAGCTATATTATTTCTGCCATTAAATAGAATTACTGTTCATAGTACGCATTTCTAACTTCCCCATTTTTTTCTGTATTTTATATTTTAGCACATTCGTTTACATTTAAAAATTGAGTGGTTTACTCTAAAATTCAATTTACAATTCCAATTGAATCCTTTTTGTAGTTTTTCAATTCATTCTCTTGTGTACAATTTTAAATCATACAGGAAATTAGACAGGAAATATGAGAAATAATTACTACAAGTAAAATACACCGCCAGAAGTCTGACCTAGAAAGACTATATTTTCTAAGTTTAGACCTATCTCGACGTCGTATGAAGTTACACTATTATCAAATATTCTCTGAAGAATTAAAAAAATTACTTGTAGATAATAATGAACATTATTTTTGCAAAGGAAACGAAAGTTATATGAAATAACATACTAGAGTGTTGCCAGGAATATCTTCTATATCGTAAATATATGAAATATGTTTAAATAATTAAGGAAATCTTCTAGCATTGGTGATGATGTTTACAATTCCAGGATTCATCATTAGGAGACAAAATCAGACAGTGTTCACCACAAACCACCAAAAGTATATAATGAACATAACACAATAAGTAAATCTGGAATAACGGTAAATGATGAATTAACCTCGTCATTGGTGGTTAATCAGTCTTAAGCAAAAGTAAAAAATGATATAATGAATATCTACAGATATGACAAATGTATGATTGAGATACATCAGAGGTTATGCCAGCATCATGAAGGAAAACCAAAAGAGATGGTGTAAACATCCACTAGTAAAGTTTAAGAGAAGGGAAATCAATCATAATCTGGAATATATCAATATGTTTGGCAAAAACTACCAAGAAAAAAAAATGCGTCCTAACTGAGATCTTAGCTCCAACAGGTAATAATAGATCTCACAGAAATGGGTGAAATTATCCAAATATAAAGAGATAGAAATAGAGATCAATTCGTCAACTGAAAGTAGATTATCTCTAAATATTTGAGAATGTAATAAGATACTATAAACTCATATATTACTTTTTAGTTACGTCTACTTCATTTGTTTATTAATGTTTTTTTTTTCTGTTTTGTTTTCAACTAAATACGAAATTATTGTGTTTATATATTTTTGCTTACTAATTATACATTCGCTTTAATGTCCGTTCGACTAGTATGTCTGTATTCAGCGTTAAACGTTTGACAAGCGATACCGTTAGGTTGGTTAATTAACAGAACGCATTAGCAATCTCCAATTTCCTTCTGTAGGAAATATATTCGACTTCTTCGGCAAGTAAATACATTTGGAGTAATATTAGGCATTACGTCATTAACGAATAAGATCTTCATCGCTTTCGGAATGCCAAAATGACAGGAGCGGAAACCATATTGGCTTCCTCGATCGATGGATGTTGGAGACATTTCACGTGATACACAGGAGGTTTAATGAGCAGGAGAAAATATTTCAGTAGCATCCAGAAGTAATATTTCATCTAACTTCAACATTTGTGGTGTCTTTCTAATTGCTACAATTTGTTTAGATAAGGTGAATGAGTTATATAGATAATTTTACTTCCAGACACAATTAAGCGCTGTAAAGGTAGATCCTGTATATATAACAATATATTATAAGCGTCTGTTTTAAGCAGAAACTTCTGTAGAAAGTATTCACTCTTTCAGTGAAATGTTGATTATTTGTGGGAATGCAAAATCAAATTTAGTGCCTCCCATGTGTGGTGTAGAGAAATGGTTTCGGCTAATTTCGTATTGATGTTAATGAAACATTACACTAAATTTTAAAATGCATTTTTATTCTGAAACTAGTTGTAAACTAAAGAATAAAAGAATACATTCACAACAATATTGCTGAATGGGAATGACTGTTTTATGGCTGTTTCTCTCTGATTTTTCAGGAAGGGTGAAGCTTGGTGCTTATCCTGGGTTCATGGGTGTTAAATGATTGTATAAAACTTACCCCTGAACAGGAGGCCTGTCCACTAAATCCCTGCTTCTACACATACTTATTTTGGACTGATTGAACTAAAGCAAACGTGAAAAGAAATGCCCTGCTTTAAGACACAACTTTGAAAGAATCACCATAATCACATGGCCATTCTCCTCACCATATGGTTGAATGTAACCCCTAAATTCAAGGAAATATATTTTTGTAAACCTGTTAGGACTACCAGTTTGTTAACCCTACTCAGCAGTTAACATTCATAAAATCAAAAATATTCCAGCCACGTCCATGACATCGTTTGGCTATCCTGGAATAAATTATCTAATGTGTTCCATTTTATATACGAGAGTAGGATGTGAATTGTGTAAGAGTTTGCTTTCTATTAGACCATGTGGCTGCACGTTAGCAATATCACTTTTTTAAATGATGTTACATTTAATGTATACCCCCCCCCCCCCATCACACACACCAGAATAAACTATTTGCATCAGTTGTTAGCTGTCGGGATACTGCATCCTTTAAAACCTCCATGTTTCCTGAAATTTGCCAACACTACACCTGATATCCCCCTCCATACACACGCACGTACACATGTATATCATGACTCATACACTGCTGACTTTCCTGACATTTGTACATTATTCTATGTACTATACATGCACCTTTGATGAGTTGTAATGCACCTGAGCACTGTAAACAATAACTTTATTATTATTATTAAATAATATTTGTCCAAAGTGTCATGATGTGGGGATAGAATCTGAGAATATGCCCCAGGAGCGAACTTCTTAACCGTTCAGCCTTATTGCGTCAATCTTCAGAATTCATTTGGTTTAGAGGCAAAGAGGAATAGTGTATTTCTGATATAAAGTGAGATGGCGTCGGAAGGAAGAAGGAGAAGGAGAAGAATGGAGAAGATAGCACAATTTCAATGAATCAGAAATATATAAAAGAAATAATGAGACAAAAACAAAATGAAAAATGCTAAACGAATGCTGGCATAAAAATGAAGAGAGATGAGCAATGATGTGAGGGAAATAAATTATAAGGGGGCGGGGGTGAGTATGGAGGAAATACTGGAAGACTGAACAACAGAAGTTTGAAGAAACGCAGAAGAATAAATGTAAAGTATTGGAGAATAGGCAAGAGGGGAAAAATAAGGAAAACTAGCAACAGAAAACAGAGAGAGGGGGTTAGAAAGGAGCATAGTAAGAGAGAGAGAGAGAGAGAGAGACAAAAAAGAGGGAGATAACAAACAATTTTACACTTGCTTTAATGTGAAAACTAAATGTTAAATTGAAACCAGTGGGCGGAAATCCAAAACTAATACTCAAACAAAACATGGAATCATTTTACGAGTGCATTCACAGGAACGGCCGAGATCATAAAAACGGTAACATTTCATTCCTTATCTGACAAGTAAACTAAGATCTCTTAGTTGTTAAACACATCTAGAGTCAAAACTGGCCAGTTCAAACTGATACTAGCTTGTAATATATGATTGTTATGGTGTCAAACGAAATCCCCCAAGGAGGATAGAAGTGCAATAAATATATGAATAGTTAGAAAGGAAGGGAAAGACAGAAGAGGAATATTAAAGTCAATTGATAAGTTTGATGAACTTGACTGAGTCTCGATACTACACCGTCCTTCAGGGAAGCTTTTATCATATTTCATTTTACAATTCTAAGATTTTTGGGGCTGTCAGCTAGATAAAAGACATAAAACCCAGCAGTAAATATTATTTTTAAAAATGACAAAAGCGTTCACAGACATTGTTCATACAAATATAATATCTCTTCTGTAGAACCATTACTCAGAAGTACAAATATGTTGCAACAATTCTCTATACACATTAAAAGCAAACATAAATAACAATGGGCTCACTAAAAGACAGATTGCCAAAATAATATCTGAATTCAATGAAGAATAAATATGACTTTCCACACAAAAAACATAACAAACAGATAACAAGTGTAGTCTACTATGGAAATCTAATGAACTCTCACAAATTAAATAGAAAAATAGAGATAATTAAACAAAATACACGCTGCAATGAACCCCTGAGGACAAATCACTCGATTTCTTAGGCACCCTCACTCTCTCTTCATGTTACTATTTTATTTATGTTTTCGTGTGTGTACGTGTGCCTGTGTATGTTCACGTATGTATGTATCTGAGCGAGTGTGTATCTGTGTGTATATCTGTGTGTGTATATGTGTGCGTCTGTATGTTTCTGTATCTGGCTGGAGTTTATTTTTCTGTGGTAGAAAAATAGAAAAGTTCTCGATACAACTTTGTGTCAGGAAAGAGTAGTCTTATTTTCTCTTCACCAAAATAATAACAAATGTGTGCTCAGACTTGTTTATTTTCGCAGCGAGAGTTGTAATCAAAACCTGTAGTTGTGTGTGTGTATATATATATACACACACACATATATATATATATATATATATATATATATATATATATATATATATATATATGTACATGCATAAAAATATGGATGTGTGTGTATGTTTGCTCGTTAATTGCGTCTGAGGATTTGTAACGAAAATATATTAGAGTTTAACATAATAATAGTTTTACATAAACATGAAAAGTTCATTCCCCTCTGAACAGTAGACAATATTCAATACAACTGTCATTGATAAAAAGTTCGCGACAAAAAAGTCTACTAGTTAAATACATATTTTACCATGAATCTCAATAAATTTTAAACGTTTGTGTTAATTGCTTTTTCTCAACACTTGACAATAACCATCCCAATAGTATTATTGTTCAGACAGTATACAACAATTTATTGTTGATATAACTATAAATTGGTTAAACATACAGAAAGAGAAAGCAGCATTGGAAAGGACTATAAATGCCATAAATAAGAGTAAAAGAAGAAAACATGGACTACTAGACAAAGGAAGAAAGTGGGAAGGAGAGAGGATGAGAGATTCTCCACCCAGGTCAGAGCAGTGTTTCGGCTGAGCCCCGCGGTCAAAGTGACAAAGATATTTCCGCTGACATTTGCCAGTGATACTCACCTTTCATTGATTTGTTTTCATGGTCATGCATGTTTCCATGAAAAAACTTTCTTGCTTTTACTTTTTTCGGAGGAGGAGCCAATAATTGAAACGTTTGTGTAGACGGTTTCTTCTGACAGGATCCATTGGAAGTAGTGTTTGAGGACTCTGGCCCCATGACTAAGCCAGGTATAATTGATCATCAGGAGAGTATACTGTACATAACCAAAAACTGTAACTCTATTTACTGTGTCCATAAACTGCTTTGTCACCTCTCAGTAATGTGGTTCATTTAATTGAATGTATGTGTAGTTGTAACAGACATTCTGTCAGTTGTGATGACGAGGTTTCCAGTTGATACGATCAAGGCAA
>OZ024747.1:73893483-73933483 GCA_964016885.1 Eledone cirrhosa
CTGCACCATCACTCCCGCAACCACCACCGGCACCATCACTCCCGCAACCACCACCTGCACCATTACTCCCGCAACCACCACCGGCACCATCACTCCCGCAACCACCACCGGCACCATCACTCCCGCAACCACCACTGGCACCATCACTCCCGCAACCACCACCGGCACCATCACTCCCGCAACCACCACCTGCACCATCACTCCCGCAACCACCACCTGCACCATCACTCCCGCAACCACCACCGGCACCATCACTCCCGCAACCACCACCGGCACCATTACTCCCGCAACCACCACCTGCACCATCACTCCCGCAACCACCACCGGCACCATCACTCCCGCAACCACCACTGGCACCATCACTCCCGCAACCACCACCGGCACCATCACTCCCGCAACCACCACCTGCACCATCACTCCCGCAACCACCACCTGCACCATTACTCCCGCAACCACCACTGGCACCATCACTCCCGCAACCACCACCGGCACCATCACTCCCGCAACCACCACCTGCACCATCACTCCCGCAACCACCACCGGCACCATCACTCCCGCAACCACCACCTGCACCATTACTCCCGCAACCACCACTGGCACCATCACTCCCGCAACCACCACCGGCACCATCACTCCCGCAACCACCACCTGCACCATCACTCCCGCAACCACCACCGGCACCATTACTCCCGCAACCACCACCGGCACCATCACTCCCGCAACCACCACCGGCACCATCACTCCCGCAACCACCACCGGCACCATCACTCCCGCAACCACCACCGGCATCATCACTCCCGCAACCACCACCGGCACCATCACTCCCGCAACCACCACCGGCACCATCACTCCCGCAACCACCACCGGCACCATCACTCCCGCAACCACCACCGGCACCATCACTCCCGCAACCACCACCTGCACCATTACTCCCGCAACCACCACCGGCACCATCACTCCCGCAACCACCACCGGCACCATCACTCCCGCAACCACCACTGGCACCATCACTCCCGCAACCACCACCGGCACCATCACTCCCGCAACCACCACCTGCACCATCACTCCCGCAACCACCACCTGCACCATCACTCCCGCAACCACCACCGGCACCATCACTCCCGCAACCACCACCGGCACCATTACTCCCGCAACCACCACCTGCACCATCACTCCCGCAACCACCACCGGCACCATCACTCCCGCAACCACCACCGGCACCATCACTCCCGCAACCACCACCTGCACCATCACTCCCGCAACCACCACCGGCACCATTACTCCCGGAACCACCACCTGCACCATTACTCCCGCAACCACCACCGGCACCATCACTCCCGCAACCACCACCTGCACCATCACTCCCGCAACCACCACCTGCACCATCACTCCCGCAACCACCACCGGCACCATCACTCCCGCAACCACCACCGGCACCATTACTCCCGCAACCACCACCTGCACCATCACTCCCGCAACCACCACCGGCACCATCACTCCCGCAACCACCACCGGCACCATTACTCCCGCAACCACCACCGGCACCATCACTCCCGCAACCACCACCTGCACCATCACTCCCGCAACCACCACCGGCACCATCACTCCCGCAACCACCACCGGCACCATCACTCCCGCAACCACCACCTGCACCATCACTCCCGCAACCACCACCGGCACCATTACTCCCGCAACCACCACCTGCACCATTACTCCCGCAACCACCACCGGCACCATTACTCCCGCAACCACCACCGGCACCATCACTCCCGCAACCACCACCGGCACCATTACTCCCGCAACCACCACCGGCACCATCACTCCCGCAACCACCACTGGCACCATCACTCCCGCAACCACCACCTGCACCATCACTCCCGCAACCACCACCTGCACCATCACTCCCGCAACCACCACCGGCACCATCACTCCCGCAACCACCACCTGCACCATTACTCCCGCAACCACCAGCGGCACCATCACTCCCGCAACCACCACCGGCACCATCACTCCCGCAACCACCACTGGCACCATCACTCCCGCAACCACCACCGGCACCATCACTCCCGCAACCACCACCTGCACCATCACTCCCGCAACCACCACCTGCACCATCACTCCCGCAACCACCACCGGCACCATCACTCCCGCAACCACCACCGGCACCATTACTCCCGCAACCACCACCTGCACCATCACTCCCGCAACCACCACCGGCACCATCACTCCCGCAACCACCACTGGCACCATCACTCCCGCAACCACCACCGGCACCATCACTCCCGCAACCACCACCTGCACCATCACTCCCGCAACCACCACCTGCACCATTACTCCCGCAACCACCACTGGCACCATCACTCCCGCAACCACCACCGGCACCATCACTCCCGCAACCACCACCTGCACCATCACTCCCGCAACCACCACCGGCACCATCACTCCCGCAACCACCACCTGCACCATTACTCCCGCAACCACCACTGGCACCATCACTCCCGCAACCACCACCGGCACCATCACTCCCGCAACCACCACCTGCACCATCACTCCCGCAACCACCACCGGCACCATTACTCCCGCAACCACCACCGGCACCATCACTCCCGCAACCACCACCGGCACCATCACTCCCGCAACCACCACCGGTACCATCACTCCCGCAACCACCACCGGCACCATCACTCCCGCAACCACCACCGGCACCATCACTCCCGCAACCACCACCGGCACCATCACTCCCGCAACCACCACCGGCACCATCACTCCCGCAACCACCACCGGCACCATTACTCCCGCAACCACCACCGGCACCATCACTCCCGCAACCACCACCGGCACCATTACTCCCGCAACCACCACTGGCACCATCACTCCCGCAACCACCACCGGCACCATTACTCCCGCAACCACCACCGGCACCATCACTCCCGCAACCACCACCGGCACCATTACTCCCGCAACCACCACCGGCACCATCACTCGCGCAACCACCACCTGCACCATCACTCCCGCAACCACCACCTGCACCATCACTCCCGCAACCACCACCGGCACCATCACTCCCGCAACCACCACCTGCACCATCACTCCCGCAACCACCACCGGCACCATTACTCCCGCAACCACCACCGGCACCATCACTCCCGCAACCACCACCGGCACCATCACTCCCGCAACCACCACCGGCACCATCACTCCCGCAACCACCACCGGCACCATCACTCCCGCAACCTCCACCGGCACCATTACTCCCGCAACCACCACCGGCACCATCACTCCCGCAACCACCACCTGCACCATCACTCCCGCAACCACCACCTGCACCATCACTCCCGCAACCACCACCGGCACCATCACTCCCGCAACCACCACCGGCACCATCACTCCCGCAACCACCACCGGCACCATCACTCCCGCAACCACCACCTGCACCATCACTCCCGCAACCACCACCGGCACCATCACTCCCGCAACCACCACCGGCACCATTACTCCCGCAACCAACACCGGCACCATCACTCCCGCAACCACCACCGGCACCATCACTCCCGCAACCACCACTGGCACCATCACTCCCGCAACCACCACCGGCACCATCACTCCCGCAACCACCACCTGCACCATCACTCCCGCAACCACCACCGGCACCATTACTCCCGCAACCACCACCGGCACCATCACTCCCGCAACCACCACCGGCACCATCACTCCCGCAACCACCACTGGCACCATCACTCCCGCAACCACCACCGGCACCATCACTCCCGCAACCACCACCGGCACCATCACTCCCGCAACCACCACCGGCACCATCACTCCCGCAACCACCACTGGCACCATCACTCCCGCAACCACCACCGGCACCATTACTCCCGCAACCATCACTCCCGCAACCACCACCGGCACCATCACTCCCGCAACCACCACCTGCACCATCACTCCCGCAACCACCACCGGCAACATCACTCCCGCAACCACCACCTGCACCATCACTCCCGCAACCACCACCTGCACCATTACTCCCGCAACCACCACCTGCACCATAACTACCGAAATCATCACTACTACAATTGTTACTCTATAATGTTTATAGACCTCCATACATCGTTGTCAGAATCACAACCATCTCCCCGCCCCATCTACCAAGCTGTTGATTAGACATTTATCCTCACCTGGCAATCCCCTTCCTTCAACTTTACATTCCGTTTTCCGGAACCAACCCACCGCCACACATATATTTAAATCTAGATAATATAATAAGAACAATAATATGCAGTAAAGTTGCCAGCGTGCAAATATTAGTGTACAGTATATACAGATAGTGCAGCGCAATGCACCTGATTAATGCAGTTTATTACAGAATATAACTGCATATCATGTTTCATGCCAATTGCATGATGTAATTTAAAAGAAATTATTGATATAAACTCATACAAATTCTATCCATTATATCTAAATTCATTAACTTAGGAATAAATAAAGAAATATATATGTATATGTGAAGGTAAATGTGTGTGAGTGCGTATATGTGCATATATTTATATATATAGTCACATATACATGTATATATATATATATATATATATATATATATATATATATATTTATTAAAATAACAGATTAAAGTTTAAGCAAAGAATTGCTGCTTTCACCCTTAACGGGATATTCTGAAACTAACAAAGTCAATCTGTAAACGCAGAAGTGGATATTTAAAAAAACGTTGCAACCGAAGGAAGACAGGAAGACGATACTTTGGTTCGTGGAACCAAATTGACTTTGTTAGTTTCAGAAGATCCCGTTAAGGGTGAAAGCAGCGATTCTTTGCTTAAACTTTAATCTGTTATTTTAATAAATATTTGGTCTACGGTTCTTATATATTTGATATATATTTATCCTTATAGAGCCCTCTTTGCATTTTAGTCTTCAAATTTATTATTATTACTATATATATATATGGTGGCTGCCAACTCGTTTTCGAGTACGGCCACTACTTTATATCCATGTAGGAGAGTCCCTACCGAAGCGCTGAACAAGTGTGACTTTTTAGTCCAGCCACCGACTTAAAAACTCTGGTACAAACACTACACCTGTGACAATTATTGACACATAGTGCAGGGCCCATGGTACTATGTGACGACAAGGGCAGAGAGATCTCAAGATATAAAGCAATGCCTGTGCCGTGAAGCTTTTATAGTGAGCAAAGGCACTGCACAAAACCAGTCCCACTCTCTTGACCAAGATGATATTTACTAAAAAGAAGAACAAGTCAACATCATTGGATACCATCAGGGTTGCAGGTGTTATATCAGAGTTTTCCTTCTCCTAGAATTCTGCCTTGACAAAGGCTAAGGGGTCATCTCTCCCGGTGATTTTGGATGGCCATTGACTCATAAGAGCTCCTTTGCCCTTTGACAGGTTTTGTTTTTAGTCCTGCAGGATGTCCAAAGTCATCCTCTTCACCAAGAAACCTTGGTGGTGTTGCCAGTTTAGTCGCCAACGACCCGACCATGAGACATGTTGTACTGGGATACATGTTACCAGTAGCACCAACTGGTGACCTGGCATATATATATATATATATACATATATATATACATATATATATATATATATATATATATACATATATATATACATATATATATATATATATATATATATATATATATATATATATATATATATATGTGTGTGTGTGTGTGTGTGTGTGTGTGTGTGTGTGTGTGTGTGTGTGTGAATTTGCTTTGCAAGGTTTTTGATATGAAATCGTGTGTTGAAACAAATATTGTCATATTCAGGGAGAGTCATATTGTTATGATATTGCCAGAAATAATAATAGAACACACTCACTGTTTGGTTTGGATTGGTTTTCGTTTCTGTATCTTTTATATCTCCATAGCTACTTTAGCTGGCAATCAATGGTTATCATCGTTTTACCAACAGTTAAAAATATAAATATATATATATATATATATATATATATATATATATAGTCAATCAAAGTTCTTTCATCAGTAGTACACACACATACACACATCTATATATATACATATATATAAGGGTGGTGGCACTGGGCGGGCCTGGAGGGGGGATGGTCATCCCCAATATATATATATATATCTATATATATATATATATATATATATATATATATATATATATATGAGAGAGAGAGAGAGAGAGAGAGAGAGAGAGAGAGAGAGAGAGAGAGGGGAAGAGAGATAGATAGAAAGAAAGGGGGAGATCTAGATTGATAGATATCACCTCATTCACATATCGTCATCAGAAATAATTTTCCAACCATGCTATTGTACAAATTACGATATAAAAAATCCATGAAGATTAGATACATATATATCTATTATCGAGGATATTGAATACATATTAGTAGAAATTCATTAAATAATATCATACCATCAAACTGACTACTTAGTCTTATATCAATGTATCACAAGATCTTATCTACCAACATACTTCTTAATGTATAGCACTGCATACATATCTTTTAGAAATCATATTTCTATAATGTTTTTTTTTAAATCCAGTATGTTAATACGTATGTATATATATATATATATATATATATATATATATATATATATATATATATATATATATATATATATATATACATATATATGGAGAGAGAGAGAGAGAGAGAGAATTTAAAAAGAAGCATCGTATTAACATTACCTGCATAGTGTAGTCTAATTATGGAGCGTATAAACCCACTGAACGTAACAAGATGGCTTTCAGCACACACTCACACACTCACACACACACACACACACACACACACACACACACACACACATATATATATATAAACGAAGCGCCCAAGCTATAAAAAAAAGGCATATAAAATGGACTGATGACTCTTAAAATACGGAAAAAGAAGTTGTCATCGGCCGTTATGAGGAATTGAACTCCGTATCTTCCAGATACCTGGTAGACGATTTAATATTTAAGCTAAGGAGGCACGACAACTTTCCTTCCGTCATTATGTTATCACCAATTTTTATTTTAAATCATTTCATTTCCTATATAACGTGGTTTAATTTTTAATTATCCAATTATATTATTGTTTTCCCTATATATATATATATATATATATATATATATATATATATATATATATATATGTGTACATAAGTTGTCTCTAATATTAGACATCTCAATGAAAAGATAAAGTGTAAAGATAAAATATCACCTCAGAGATATTAAACGTAAGCCAGAGTCTTTTCTATATCCCTAATTTGCCCTCACAAACTTCTCGCAAATACGTGAGCGTAAGATAAGAAGAAGAAGAAGAAGAATTGGTGAATACCTGGTGGAGTGAAGTCACGTGGTTAAGGTATTTCGATCGCGGTCGTAAGCTCGTGAATTTGATTCCTGACAAAGTTTTGGATACTTGAGTAGGACCTTTTTTTCGTATTGCTCCAGTTCATTCATCAGCTAAAATGGAGTTCTATTTGTACTTCAATGCTTCACCCTTGTCACACACTGTGTCTCACTGAATCTCCCTGAGTATTGAGTTAATAATTCACGTATCTACTGAATTCTTTTTCACTACTTGTATGTGCGTTTCATGAGCAGGTTGTTACAGGATTCAAAGAATTTTGGACACAGCTTGTCGGAATCAACGCCCGACGAATATACATCATATATATATACACATCAAATATACAGCACACATCATATATACACATCGAATATACAGCACATATCATACATACACATCGAATATACAGCAGACATCATATATACACATCGAATATACAGCACATATCATATATACATATCGAATATACAGCAGACATATATACACATCGAATATACAGCACATATCATATATACACATCGAATATACAGCATATATCATATATACACATCAAATATACAGCACACATCATGTATACACATAGAATATACAGCAGACATCATATATACACATCAAATATACAGCACACATCATGTATACATATCGAATATACAGCATACATTATATATACACATCGAATATACAGCACACATCATGTATACATATCGAATATACAGCATACATCATATATACATATCGAATATACAGCACATATCATCACTTGCTAGACAACTGACAATGAAGAGCAGGCGTTTTTATTGCCAATATAAGTATGTCTATGGGTGAGAATGATGTTGACTGCGTTGTTCCTAAGATTTCTAGATCTATCAATATGTGATGTTTAATTCGATAAAGATTTTGTAGAGAAACAAGATTCCTTCATGAAGGGGATTGAAAGACTGCACTTAGGCCTCCTTAGATAACAGTTGACATAAGATGAGCAAATAAATCTAACTAAATCCACAGGTAAACGTCCTATCTGGAAGAAAAGGGGTTATGTAAGACATATTCTTTTCTTTCTGTGGTTTATTCGGCATACTATTAACTTAGACCATCGACCTCAATAGACAAGTATGTTTAATTAAAGGGAATTATAGCATCATACATAACACTGTCCAAAGATTTAGCTGGCATCAATAATGTCACAGAAGAAATCGCAAAATAACTGGGAAAAAGGAAAAGAAAAAAAACAGTAGAAACATTCTATATTTGTATTATTATGAGAGTTTTGGAGAGAGAGAGAGAAAGACAAATGAGGGTTAGATAGAGAGTAAGAGAGAAAAGGGTAGTGAGTGCGGGAGAGAGTGTGAGAGAGAAGGTGAGAGAAGTGGAGAAAACGGGAGAGAGAAGCGAGTGAGAGAGCAGGGAATAGAGAAGGGGGAAAAGAGAATGGGAGACAGGGAGAAGGAAAATGGGAGAGAGAAAGAGGGGACAGAGAGAGAGGTGAAGAAAGAAGAGGAGAGAGCGAGAGAGAAAATGTAAGAAAAGGAAAGAGGGGGAAAGGGAGAATGTGAGAGAGGTTGAGTGATGAGAGAGAATGAGAGAGAGAAGAAGTGAGATAGCAGTGGAGAGATAGAATGAGAGAGGGAGAAAGAGAGTAGAGGAGAGAAGGAAATAAAGAAGGTGAGAGAAGGGAAGAGAGGAAGAGAGATAATATGAGAGAGGGTGAGACATAAGGAGAGTGAGAGTGAGAGAGGGGTGAGAAAGTGAGCGTATATGAAAGGATGAAAAGTGAAAGTGGAAGTTGAATGAGGGTGAAAAGTAGTGTGAAGGGCGGAGTGGAGTTACAGTAGTGTGAGGGGTGTTATAGTAGAGTGAAAGGGGGGGCGTGTTATAGTAGAGTGAAAGGTGGGGGTGTTATAGTAGTGTTAGGGGTGGAGGGGTTTTATAGTAATGTGAAGGTGGAGGGTATTATGGTAGCGTGAAGACGGCGGGGTGTTATAGTAGAGTGAAAGGTGGAGGGCAGCTAGAGTAAAGTGAAAGGTGGAGGGGTGTTATAGTAGAGTGAAAGGTGGAGGGGAGCTAGAGTAAAGTGAAAGGTGGAGAGGGGGTTATAGTAGAGTGGAAGGTGGAGGGGTGTTATAGTAGAGTGAAAGGTGGAGGGATGTTATAGTAGAGTGAAAGGTGGAGGGATGTTATAGTAGAGTGAAAGGTGGAGAGGATGTTATAGTAGAGTGAAAGGTGGAGAGGATGTTATAGTAGAGTGAAAGGTGGAGGGATGTTATAGTAGAGTGAAAGGTGGAGAGGATGTTATAGTAGAGTGAAAGGTGGAGGGATGTTATAGTAGAGTGAAAGGTGGAGAGGATGTTATAGTAGAGTGAAAGGTGGAGGGATGTTATAGTAGAGTGAAAGGTGGAGAGGATGTTATAGTAGAGTGAAAGGTGGAGAGGATGTTATAGTAGAGTGAAAGGTGGAGAGGATGTTATAGTAGAGTGAAAGGTGGAGGGCAGCTAGAGTAAAGTGAAAGGTGGAGGGGTGTTATAGTAGAGTGAAAGGTGGAGGGGAGCTAGAGTAAAGTGAAAGGTGGAGAGGGGGTTATAGTAGAGTGGAAGGTGGAGGGGTGTTATAGTAGAGTGAAAGGTGGAGGGATGTTATAGTAGAGTGAAAGGTGGAGGGATGTTATAGTAGAGTGAAAGGTGGAGAGGATGTTATAGTAGAGTGAAAGGTGGAGGGATGTTATAGTAGAGTGAAAGGTGGAGAGGATGTTATAGTAGAGTGAAAGGTGGAGGGATGTTATAGTAGAGTGAAAGGTGGAGAGGATGTTATAGTAGAGTGAAAGGTGGAGGGATGTTATAGTAGAGTGAAAGGTGGAGGGATGTTATAGTAGAGTGAAAGGTGGAGAGGATGTTATAGTAGAGTGAAAGGTGGAGGGATGTTATAGTAGAGTGAAAGGTGGAGAGGATGTTATAGTAGAGTGAAAGGTGGAGAGGATGTTATAGTAGAGTGAAAGGTGGAGAGGATGTTATAGTAGAGTGAAAGGTGGAGGGCAGCTAGAGTAAAGTGAAAGGTGGAGGGGTGTTATAGTAGAGTGAAAGGTGGAGGGGAGCTAGAGTAAAGTGAAAGGTGGAGAGGTGGTTATAGTAGAGTGGAAGGTGGAGGGGTGTTATAGTAGAGTGAAAGGTGGAGGGATGTTATAGTAGAGTGAAAGGTGGAGGGATGTTATAGTAGAGTGAAAGGTGGAGAGGATGTTATAGTAGAGTGAAAGGTGGAGGGATGTTATAGTAGAGTGAAAGGTGGAGAGGATGTTATAGTAGAGTGAAAGGTGGAGGGATGTTATAGTAGAGTGAAAGGTGGAGAGGATGTTATAGTAGAGTGAAAGGTGGAGGGATGTTATAGTAGAGTGAAAGGTGGAGGGATGTTATAGTAGAGTGAAAGGTGGAGAGGATGTTATAGTAGAGTGAAAGGTGGAGGGATGTTATAGTAGAGTGAAAGGTGGAGAGGATGTTATAGTAGAGTGAAAGGTGGAGAGGATGTTATAGTAGAGTGAAAGGTGGAGAGGATGTTATAGTAGAGTGAAAGGTGGAGAGGATGTTATAGTAGAGTGAAAGGTGGAGAGGATGTTATAGTAGAGTGAAAGGTGGAGAGGATGTTATAGTAGAGTGAAAGGTGGAGGGATGTTATAGTAGAGTGAAAGGTGGAGAGGATGTTATAGTAGAGTGAAAGGTAGAGAGGATGTTATAGTAGAGTGAAAGGTGGAGGGATGTTATAGTAGAGTGAAAGGTGGAGAGGATGTTATAGTAGAGTGAAAGGTGGAGAGGATGTTATAGTAAGCAGAAGTGAGCTTTTCAAGTTGTATAGTTTCCGATAGCGAAGAGGGGAGGCTGCAATTACAGTCACCAACGACAATGTATGATTCGTTCTATTCTATAAAGCTCAGTGTGATATCATTCCTTATTTTGAACAGTACTAGATATCCTTTGTATCGCATGCTATGTTGAATAATAACATCTTTAATGACCTTTTAATTCTTCATACAAGTGGGAAATGTCGTACTCACACGTATTCACTGAAACACACACACATACACACACATATACATACGCATATATATAATGTATACACACACACACACACACACACACACACACACACATATATATATATATATATATATATATATATATATATATAATATATATATATATATATATACCGCCCATGGACGCATCTTAGCAACCATAAGACATATATATATGTATATATATATATATATATATATATATATATATATGTGTGTCTTATATATGCGTCCATGGGCGGTATGCCGGTTGAGCACTCGATTTCACACATATATATATATATATATATATATATATATAATAGGAACGAGTAGGACCCCGACGGCTGAGCTCAAGCCGTTTCGACGGCTAATTAGTCCAGAATTAGCCGTCGAAACGGCTTGAGCTCAGCCGTCTGTGTCCTACTCGTTCCTATTACCCACTCTACTACCCTAAGTATTGAGTACTTTGGTGCGTTATGGTCCACCTGGTTCCTTACCACATTTCCTTCGTTATATATATATATATATATGTTGCAATTAGTAAATTCCCAATGGAGAGTCTACTCTCTACTCCGTTTTGGCTAGCCTGCAACATAGGCATACGCAGACAACACAGATCTACACACACACACATATATATATATACGTATATATATATATTTATTTATATTTATATTTACATAGAGAGAGAGAATAGGGCAGGTGGATATGTAGATAGGCAGATAGGTAAGAAGACAATATATACATGAAATTTACCACAATACGATATATATGCAATATGATGTATACATTAAGTCATATCGAATTCTGAGAGGTTATCTTATTTGACAAGAAATTAATAGCATTAAGGTGTAAAATCAAATATTTATAAAAGTAAGGACCATAAATATCACACATACATCGATAATCGAATTACCCATTAGAACCCATTGTATAATATAAACATTAATGTTAAACATGAATGTATGGTTAATGAAATTTTATATTTCAAACAGGACTGAGAGTGGTTAAAATGTTGCTTCATACACATCTGTTATAGGTTCGGTACCAGCTGCATACCACCATTTACAAGCCTGGTATATAATGCATATGTATACATATACATTATATGTATCTATTAATTTACACATTTCACTATGTTTAAAACGATGTCATGAATTCAGTTTGTTGAAAACGTATTTGTATGTCCAGTGTCGTGCAGGATATGATAATGTATAGGAACAGCGTTATACATAAGCAGGTGAGACGAATAAAACCAATAACAGCTGAATCATCCCGTGCATGACGAGTCTCTGGCCCTGGGACATAACTTAACTTTTTTTAATCTACAATTTACTAGAATTTCTACATTAGGAGACATTTAATCTTGCCCCCTCCAAATTAGTCCATTACATTTTTTAGTATTTAATCCCAGTGTTAACGCATTAATGCAAGGAGCTAATCAATTTTAATTCTTTAAATATATATCTATATTAAGAAGACTCGATTAAAATCGGCCTGATCAATTCTAACGAAAGCAGGGCAGATAACCAAAATATTTCAATTATGTAAAATCAATTTAAAATATAGCCGTTAGTGGGTCTGAAATTGGCAGTATGGTGACAACTCTAGACATGTTCTGATCCCATTGTTATACGTTATCTAGGCCAGGACGAAATTATTGACGTTTCTGTTATGTGGTATACTTTCGTTCAATTTATATAAGGTGTGGCTTAGATAAAATTAGAACCTAATTACAATCAGTTGTTGTGTTCTCTACTACAGTCTCTGTTTCATATATACACATTCCACACACACACACGTAACCGGTAATATATTATATGCATTATAAAACTTTTTTTAAAAGAGAATTGTCCTTCTCATTTTTTAATAATATTATCTTTTCAATAATTGTTTCTACTTTAGGCACAAGGCCAGCAATTACCCAGTGCATTACTGGTACTTTATTTTATCGACCCCGTAAGGATGAAAGGCAAAGTCAACCTCGGCGGGATTTGAACTCAGATCGTAAAGGGACGTAACTACGCTGGAAAGCATGGCGTCCGACCCTCTACCGATACTGCCAATCCAGACGAATCAAAAAAGAAAAACAGACCCTTAAATATATTTCCCGTGCTATTTCCAATCTTACCTTTTCTCTATATCCACTGTTTTGTATAGAACCTTACTTCCCTTTTCTAATATATATATATATATATATATGTAGAGGTTATATTTAATTTGTTGGGATTCAACAAGCTTAAACATTTTTATAACTGATATAAAGCACTCAACAATGGTGGAGTAAATACACAATATATTAATAAATGGAAACTATATTTATAAAACCATATTTATTTTATTATATATATTTCAAGGGCAACCAAGGCAAATTATGGTGCCCTTTCATCAGATAAAACACAGATTTGTTTTATAAATAAGTATTGACATACCCGGAAAAAGACAACCTCAACGGTTGGAGCTTCCTGGACTATCCAGGAAGCTCCAACCGTTGAGGTTCTCTTTTTCCGGGTATGTCAATACTTATTTATAAAACAAATCTGTGTTTTATCTGATGAAAGGGCACCATAATTTGCCTTGGTTGCCCTTGAAATATATATAATAAAATAAATATGGTTTTATAAATATAGTTTCCATCTATTAATATATTGTATATATATGTATATATATATATATATGTATATGTATATGTATGTATGATTATATATATATATACATATATATATATGTATATGAATGTGTATATGTATACATATATATATATATATATATATACACACATATATATGTATATGTTATATGTATATATATATATTCATATATATACACATATATATATATATAAAAATATATTTATATGTATATATATATATATATATATATATATATATATATATATAATTTTGTGTGTGTGTGTGTGTGTGTATATATATAATACACGTTTATCAATCTTCCAAAAGCATCACATGAAAACTTCAGTTGTTTCGCATGTTTCACACTACTCTTTAATTTTTAGGGAAACAACAGGTTGCAGATCTTTAGGAGACCCACGAATTATGAGAAGCATAGTTTTCACTTGAATAGGGTTCTAAGAATGTTGGTGAGAAAGCGAAGTATCAAAGTGTGAAGATCGTGAGAAAGAAAAGATGAAAAGATGATAACTCAGAGTGGAGATCAGGGGAGGTAATTAGTCGAGTTTTTAGCATATTTTGATATATATGTATAGAATTAGAAAGAAAGAAAACGTGAAGAATCAGAACGGATAAAAAGAGATAATTAAATATAGTTGTAGGATAATTTGATGTATTCACATATTTGACACTTAATTCACATGGGTGTGCATATTGAAACTCAGGGACAAAAGAGAAAATATATTTCTATATAAAAATGTATATATATATATATGTGTGTGTGTGTGCGTGTGTGTGTGTGTGTATGTAAGTATGTGTGCGTGTATGTAAGAGGCAAACTGAAATAACAAAGCAAACATCACAGTATAAAGAAGGAATATATTATTGGTTATATGCTTGATATTGTAAGAAAAGTGCCTTCATTCCTGTCAAGTCGTATGAAATTATCAAAAGATTCTTGATAATTTCAAAGTTCTAAAATCCCATAGAAGTTCTGTCAGGGAAGAAACAGGAAGGAAGGTCTCGGCAAAATTTAGTTATGTTCTTCTATATCTTGAGTTTAAATTCTACAAGGATTTTACGTGTTCGGTACAATAAGAACCAATAATATTAACCTATGTAAGGCTGTGGATGTGCTAATTGATAGAGTATCGAATAAAATGTCATTGCAGTATTTGTTCTGGCTGCGAGTCGATATTATTAGGTCCGTGTCATGTACTAGTGCCGATACAAACAAATTTGTCCTTCCCGACAAATTTGCTGATCTTGTACCTACTTTATCAATCAATATTATTACTGGGTTGATTGCATCAATTATTAATTTCCCCTACATTTGTTTGCTTTTTGTCTTTGGTATAAGCCTAAATGTTTATAGGAAAGACAATGAATTAGCACGATCATATGAGCCTTGAGCAAAACACAAGAGAATATTGTTACAACTATGTATATTCTAGGTTCAAATCCTGCCAAGGTCAACTTGGCTTTGATAATTCAAGCCTTGATAAAAATAGTTATCAGTTAAATATTTTCACATATTTAATTAAGAAACCCATTCCTCAAATTTGATTCATTTGTGTTTATGTTAAAAATGAAAACAACTTCTTTTTTGTTTGCTTACAAATTGGTACGTAGAACAAGTTCAGTAGGTCAATTTTCTATGCTCCTCTCCCATCCTTCTGAATAAGTGTATACACAGAGGGGTAAATGGATATCAATTAAAACACATTTCAGAAGAACCTGTGAAGTGTAATGAGGAATAGAATAGTAATTTATATAACTTAACATATATTTCGTCATTTTACTAATTTAATTAACGGCAGAAGGTGGAGTTTCATAATACCGTAAAGGTGTCTAAAAAAGGTCCAGTTTTATTTTTCCGATTCCGTCGAGGTCAGTTTTGGTTTTTATCTGTTTGGAGATATTAAAAACATGAAAACAGCAGTCATCTACTGTGGCGGATATAATCGATCTCCCCTTCCCCACATATGGTTGGTCATCTGCCTAAATACAAACCATTCAATTAGTGAGAGGATGGAGGGTCCACGACTGATGTCTACATCCAAATAGGGACGACATACAAATTAGCGGGCATATGATATCAAACATCACTGTTCTAACTCAACCTTACCTCGAGTATAAAGAGGGGCACAAACTTCTATCATCTGCCTCCATAAGAAAACACACATATATATATATATATATATATATATATAAATATATATATATATATATATATATATATATAAAAAAAAAAAATAAAATAAATAAGTCAAATGTTTAAAATTTGACTTCGTTTATTACTATTTATTTTATTTTATTTTACATTACTCCGGAGTAACCAAACCAACATGCGCACTTCGTCGAGTGCTCCAATCTGCATATTGAGGTGTTGGTATACAACCAACATATACTCAAAATATATATATATATATATATATATATATATGCGTGTGTATGTGTGTGTATACACAAATACATATACATATATTTATATGCAAGTATATATGTATATATATAGACGTATATATGCATATATATATATATATACATATATCTATATATATGTGTGTATGTATATATTTATAAATATGTGTACATGCACACACACGCGCACACACAAACAAACAAACACACACACACACATATATATATATATTATTGGCAACATGACCCTCCCAAAGTATAACAATATATATATATATAAGATGTGAGCGTGTGTGAGTGCGCGAGAGCGTGTATGTATATATATATATATATATATATATATATATATATAACGAAGGAAATGTGGTAAGGAACCAGATGGACCATAACGCACCAAAGTACTCAATACTTAGGGTAGTAGAGTGCGTAATAGGAACGAGTAGGACACCGACGGTTGAGCTCAAGCCGTTTCGACGGCTAATTCTGGACTGTCCAGAATTAGCGGTCGAAACGGCTTGAGCTCAGCCGTCGGGGTCCTACTCGTTCCTATACATATATATCTATCTCTATATATATATATATATGTACATCTTTTTCTCTGTGTGCATGGAAGTGTATCTCCATATAAGTATGTATGGATATTTACAAATTATATATATAATAACATACATCCATATATGTGATGTTATATTCACCCTAAGGACGAATAATAAGTAGGTAGCCACCTGAGATCCGAACTTAGGTCACCTGGCTCACTTCCTAGGATATTAATATTTTAGTACCAGCCATTTTATAAACTCGATACGCATGCGTAGTTAGTATGTTGAAAGTTGTCCCAGAATAGTTTACTACTGTGTGCAGGCAGCGGATGTCAGCTGAGCTAGTAAATAGGACGGTGGTAGCGGTATTAGGAGACGGTGTATTGTAGGAGGAGTCAGCATTGGTAGGAGATGCTGCAGTGAATAATACAAATTGTACAGGTGAGCTGAGGAATCATGTGCAGGACTGTTGCTGCTGCTACTGCAGCCGCTTCTTTCACAACTGCAGTTGCTGCCGCTACTCTGGTTTGATGATGTTGTTAGTGGTTGGAGTACTTATGATGGAATTATAAAGGAGTAGATAGTAACATGATCGTGGTGGTGAAGGTGGCGGTGGTGGTGGTATCAGTGATAATGATGGAGTTGATGGCAGCTACAGCTGGTGGGGGAGGGGAGGAGCAGCGATTCACCAGTAATGGTCTCTCTCTCTCTCTCACACTCTCTCTCTCCCTCTCTCTCTCTCTCTCTCTCTCTCTTTCTTTGTGTGTGTGTGCAGAAGTGGTTGTGTCACTCCGCTGGTTTTTGTAGTAGTGATGGTGAGTGCATTTCAATTTTGGTGACACTCGTGTGGGAAGAGGGTGGGATTTATTAGTGTTGTCACTGAAACAAATATCTTCTTTCTCCTCCTCCACCCCCTCCTCTTCTCCATACTCCTCCTTCTCTGTCTTGCTCCCCCCCCCCTTCATCTAGCTCCTGTTGCACTAGTGACAATGCATGTAAAGATGGGAGACGTTGAAACAATTTGTTGGGGTGGGATGTGGGGTGTTTGGTATAAGTCTACAGCAGAGTACGTGCTGGAACCTATAAACGATAGCGATAGTAGTGAGTGATGGAGGAAGGGGAGGGGTAGCAAAGCGCTGAAGGATTTAGAGAGGAAAAAGAGAGAACGAGGGGGAGTAAGAGTGAGAATGAGAAGGAGAGATAAAGAAATATGAAAGGAAAAAGACACTCGGGAGGAAGGTAGAAAAATAGTTTCTCCATTCTGTCCGCCGGGGCTGTGGGTGGGCCCCATCGGGTACCGTTGTAGTTGTTGTAGAAGAAAAAGAAGACAACAACTGGAAAGTTGGATTTTCTACTTTACTAATTATATTCCATAAATATAACATCTTTTGTGTATTTCTGGCTCAAATAAAAAAAATATATATATAGAAAGAGTTTTATAATAAAGAGAGCAATT
Organism: Eledone cirrhosa; assembly: GCA_964016885.1. Taxonomy (NCBI): domain Eukaryota; kingdom Metazoa; phylum Mollusca; class Cephalopoda; order Octopoda; family Eledonidae; genus Eledone; species Eledone cirrhosa. The sequence goes on from OZ024747.1 coordinate 73,911,917, forward strand.
ATAAGGAACGATTATTGAGGAAAACAGAGTTAGTGAAAGAGCAATACATATAGAGGGAGAGAGAGGGGGAGAGTTATTAGCAAGAGACCCATGAAAGAGGGAAAAGAAGGAGAAATTTAAATAAAAGAATACATTTCATAGAAGTAATCAAGTGCTGGAGTTGCTATGGTTGTAGAGAGAGACATTAAAGAGATAATGAAACACTGGTATAGGTTAATGAAGGAGATTCCATACGACCGCATTTTAACAACATAATTCGCATTAACAAAACACACACATTCATACATTCACATACAACATATACCTTCAAACGCATATGCACACATACAAATATCTACATATTTAGACACGCACGTGTTTGCACACGAATACAGAGATCGATATACATGTGTCAATAAAATTATACGTATACATCTACTTAGACAGAGGAATATATACACACAGAGCTCATGCATGCACAGACACACACCTTACCAACAATCTCAAACACACACACGTAAGACACATATAAACACACACACAAAACAAGCATAAATACACACACACACATTACAAGCATATACATACACATACATATTATTTTTCATAAGTTATATATTATATTCAAATCTCTCTGTCTGTTTCTCTGCTTTTCTCTCTCTCGATATATAAGAATATATGTATATATATATATATATATATATATATATATATATATATATATATATATATATATATGTAGGAGGTGAGTTTTATTGTAGTACAATAAAGCAATGCAAATATCGGATAAGTAGCACTCTACAGTTTTTAGGACGGGAGTATAAATAATATAAGATCAAAAGATGGTTAATAGAGTTCCAAGTATTTTATTATGCGCATTTCAAAATCAAATATCATCATGAGATGATATTTGCGTTTTCATCAGATAAAATAGGGATACATGATATGAAGGTTGAAAAACGCTTGTGAATAGTGAAGTTTTAAATCAACATATCAACATATGTTGATTTAAAACTTCACTATTCACAAGTGTTTTTTAACCTTCATATCATGTATCCCTATTTTATCTGATGAAAACGCAAATATCATCTCATGATGATATTTGATTTTGAAATGCGCATAATAAAATACTTGGAACTCTATTAACCATCTTTTGATCTTATATTATTTATACTCCCGTCCTAAAAACTGTAGAGTGCTACTTATCCGATATTTGCATTGCTTTATTGTACTACAATAAAACTCACCTCCATCATATATATATATATATATACAAACATAAATGCAGACATCAGACATATATATAATATACATATATAATGTACTTCGTGAGTGTGGCGGGATGAATGGGCGTGTGTATTTGTATTAAGTGTACGTGATTCTTGTAAGCTTGTGGATATGTTGATATTTATATATTGATATGTGGCCAGGCAGAAGTGTTACATTACCAACATCTGTTTTCATCCAACACATTGTGGAACAGCGGAACAACTTATCAGTTAACTTCAAGTTTAAGCCATTACTTCTAAACACTGTTTCAGAATTGCACCCAAAAGATAAAGCAAATTGGATTACTCGTGTCCACTATGCTCGAGTCATCCATCTTTTCACCAGGCGTTCAGAAATCACTACGGCAACCGGCTGGTATATAAAGACTGAATTAATCGCGCATCCGAAAACGTTTAATAAGATTTCACATCATATTACTTGCAATGACACTCAGCTTCACACGGGATGTATAGATGCTTCACCTCTTACCAACACCGCATCAAATATATCCGAGGTTCATTTTTATATCTGTAACTAAATATGGAATGCAGAGGATCTCATATATACCCTGTTAATACAAACTTATATAATATAATACAATATGTTATTATATATATATATATATATATATATATGTGTGTGTGTGTGTGTGTGTGTGTGTGTGTGTGTGTGTGTGTGTGTGTGTGTGTGTGTGTGTGTGTGTGTGTGTGTGTGTGTGTGTGTGTGTGTGTGTGTATCAAAACACAATCCTAAAAGCAGTCTGCAGATAAACAGATAGATAGACAGGAATGATAGATAGGAAGATAGATAGATAGATAGATAGATAGATAGATAGATAGATAGATAGATAGATAAAGGAGAAGTGAGACGAATGGATGGATGAATATTAAATTATAATAGTTATGTGCCGGAAAGAATTATTTCGCAATGGGACGTAGCTCATCATTGAAAATTACTAACAATTATCAGTATTATAAGATGATCAATTTCCTACGAGAGATGAAGCAGCGACGACTAGAGAAGACAGATTGTAGCCGGACGGGTTACCAACTCAGAAAATTTCCGCTAGGTCAGATGGTGTAACAGGGCGATGGTTGTAATACAGAATAAGGGTAGACACTTAAAATAATATATATTTCCAATCTAATGTTACCTCTCTCTCACTCTATGTCACACACACACACACACACACACACACACACACACACACACACACACACACACACACACACACACACACACACACACACACACACACACACACACACACACACACAACCATATATGTATACACACACAGTCTACATCATACCATATATCGTGTACTTCTCGAGTACTACTGATTTGTGGTCATCCCGCTCGCCATACTCAAGACTATCATTATTTATATATATATAAGGGCGGTGGATTGGCAGTATCGGTAGAGGGTCTGACGCTAGCTTTGCAGCAAAGAGTTACGCCCCTTTATGGTTTGAGTTCAAATCCCGCCGAGGTTAACTTTGCCTTTCATCCTTACGGGGTCGATAAAATAAAGTACCAGTAATGCACTGGATAATTGCTGGCCTTGTGCCAAAAGTAGAAACAATTATTTATATATATATAAACAATTATATATATATATATATATATATATATATATATATATATATATATATAAATGGAATAGAATGAAACGAAATTTCATTTCTCACTCTTAGTACGGCACTTACTTAAATGTAAGTATGTATGTATGTATACGTCTGTATGTCAGGTCACCAGTTGGTGCTACTGGTAACATGTATCCCAGTACAACCTGTCTCATGGTCGGGTCGTTGGCGACTAAACTGGCAACCCCACCAAGCTTTCTTGGTGAGGAGGGTGACTTTCGACATCCTGCAGGACTAAAAACAAAACCTGTCAAAGGGCAAAGGACCTCTTAAGAGTCAATGGCCATCCAAAATCACCGGGAGAGATAACCCCTTAGCTTTTGTCAAGGCAGAATTGTAGAAGGAAAACTCTGATATAACACCTGCAACCCTGATGGTATCCAATGATGTTGACTTGTTCTTCTTTTTGGTAAATATCATCTTGGTCAAGAGAGTGTGACTGGCTTTGTGCAGTGCCTTTGCTCACTATAAAATCTTCACGGCACAGGCATTGCTTTATATCTTGAGATCTCTCTGCACTTGTCGTCACATGGTACCATGGGCCCAGCACTGTGTCAATAATTGTCACAAGTGTAGTGTTTGTACCAGAGTTTTCAAGTCGCTGGCTGGACTAAAAAGTCACACTCGTTCAGCGCATCGGTAGGGGTTCTCCTACATGGATATAAAGTAGTGTCCGTACTCGAAAACGAGTTGGCAGCCACCATACGTCTGTATACATATACGTATGTACGTATATGTATATACGTCTGTATACATATATGTATGTACGTATACATATATATATATATATATATATATATATATATATATATATATATAGGGGGCGTTGTATGTGTATTACTGACCGCGTCTTAATTCATTGTTCAATTACGTTGCACAGCCCAATGTGGATTACAAATCGTAGTCGAAAGGCAATAATTAATGAATGAGTTGTAATGAGAGTGGACAGAATGGTATTAGTCACCTAATTCTTAATAATGATATTCACTCAAGGATAGACTAAGAATCTTATTTTCTAAACAGAACAACTAAGTACGTATTCACCTCTTATTTGTCTATCATATTTGTTTTGTACTTTACCAAATTTCCTTCATTATTCCCTTAAATTTCAAAATATAATGGTTTCTATAATTTCCTCATTGAAAAAAGCAAAGATAATACGTCGTTAGTTGGATAGATTGTTGTCATATTTACAAAAATGATACGCGATGGGGCCCACCCACAGCCCCGGTGGACTGCAATGGCATTTCGCCACGACTATGTTGAAAAACTAAATATGGTTAACCAAATACTCGTATATTATATTTTTAAATAAGCGGAGGACTGGCAGATTCGTTTAAACGTCGGATAGAATGATTTGTGCTGTTCCTTTCAGCTCTCTACACTCCCTGTGTGTGTGTGTGTATGTGTCTGTGCGTGTCTGGGTGAGTGTGTGCGTGGTGTCTGTGCGTGAGGGCGCATTACTTTACCTATTTGGAACTCTAAACATTTAATTCAACGTAATCGGTACAAACATTAAAGTTGATATATTTTCATTTATTAGAACTAAATATTTTTACAGGACAATTTGTTATATTTTCTTCTTTGTGTATTCACCCTCAAGTCTTCTTAAAAAAGGAATCATAAATCAAATGCTTATCTCCTCTCTGTCTTATTTTGCTCTTTCCTCTAAATTCTTTACTACAATACTCTCTTCATTTCTTGATTATTTCCTCCTCCAACACTACACATAATTATGTTTAATTTTTCCTATATATATATTGCTCTACAGTAAATGCCAAACCTATACTGTTGTATTGATTTCCTCTTTTTAAAGCAAGAAACTATGAAATTGGTAAAGACGTGATTAGTAGCTCCAAGGCATTTGGTATATTATTGATGTCGAAATGATCAAAGCAACAGACTAGCTGAGGAGTTTAATTGTTATTTAAATGGTGTAGCTCTATAGTACTTAATCGTTCAACATAAATCTCTGTTCTTGTTTTAAGATTACGTATTGTTAATAATTTCATAGCAGACGGTAGAAGTAAAAAATGTAAAGTAATGCTGTGAGACACATCGCTGACAAGGTATATTTTGCACTTCATTTAGGGTTCTCCCGAAATGATGTGTTTAAATAGCATGTGGAAGGAGAACCATCTTTTGTAGTTTTATACCTTTCCCTATTTTATAACGACGTCTGGTTCTACCAACAATTTTGCATTAATATTTCTCAATAGGAGTTTTATTTAATCATTTATTACGGTGAAATTGAAAGGAATGGACCCTTACCTAACACCCTGTCAACCATTATTTAAAACTCTACTTTAAAAAACATTGCGCCCCCTGTTCACATGGAATAGATAATTCTATTGTGAACACCTATGAAGGAATCTTTCATAAAGATAATCATAAATGATTCCATAGATTTATGTATATGTATTGTTGGTAATTATTACAAATGTAATATAGGTTTCCGTCGATTTAGGAAACTAATCCATTTTAGAGATTAATCAGAGACAGAAGTACTGTAGTGACGCAAGACTGGTAATTTGAGGTCGCGACTGAAATCTCATATTGGAAGAAATCTATTTCTATATTTTAGAAGAACATCACATCTCTTTGGAAATGTTCTTACCTGATCAAGCTTTTGGGTTGATCTCTCATGTTTCAAATATTGTAATACCAGAAGAAAGATAATGGTTTCTACAAAATTAGAAATAGTTACAGGTATTTTTGAAATAATCGCACAGTGTATAAATAAGAGATACTTAGCAATATTAATTGTTTGTCTTACTTCGAGATCGGAGAAATTGTTATATGTAGAACAAACCCTGTAAAATGTTTAAGCTGGATACTTATATACGGAAATGTAAGTTTGACACATTAGAATTTCACCCTCTTCAAATACAGAAAAAAAAAAAATTAAATAACACATCGCTTAAGCATAATTCTATAATTTAGTTAAGAAATTCACCAAAAATGATATTTTCCTTAATTAATTTATATGTATAGAATTTTTATTAAAATATTTTATTCAGCTATGATAAAGTTTAATTGTTTATTTTTATTCTTAATTAGAATTTTATAAATTTATTATTTTAAATTTTTCTTCTATCTTTAATTAATCTTCGAATGTATAATAATATTATTTTAGTGAATTCTTTAATAAATAATTGTTAATGGAACTATGTTTAATTGTTATAGTGGTATTTATAACTAACTGAGCGTACACAATGCCCATATCAGAATTACACACCATGATGGATATAACAAAACTAAACCCCACAACAACAAGTAATTCCCTAAATTTCGTTATCAAACAAGAAAAACTAAAATTAATAACATCTTAAAATAACTTTTCACGAATGTCGACTTATATGACGATTAATGGTGAGTGTGTTGTTACAGATTAGTGGTGACTGTTGTTTTGATATATAACATGAATCTGTATTATCATACATTGACGAATAAAAATAAACATGTTCGGAATTTGGACAAATATAATTAAAATACGTAATATATTCAATACTTCAGGCTACCATTTCTGGAACTCCACTGCATTTAATTCTATGAATATTGATTTCTAATTCATGCAGAAAGCCAGCAAGTTCGGAGAAAGTGAAGATTTGATAAAAACTGGTACTCTATTTCATCGATGACAGAAGGATGGAAGGCAAAATCGATCTTGATTTGTGTTTATGCAATTGTATGTAGAGGTGTGTGGCCTAGTGGCAAGGGTGTTGGGCGTACGATTATAATGTCATGGGTTCTATTCCTGGACTGGGATGTGTGGTGTCTTCATGTTGATTCCCTTTACTTTATGCATACATGCATGCATATATATATATATAAAATATATATACATATATATATATATATGTATATATATGTATATATATACATATATATATATATGTATATATATAAAGTTATATATATATATATATATAACTTTATATATATACATATATATAAAAAAATATATGTATATATATTTATCAACTAAGAATAATTCTTATACTAATTCCACTTTTGCTTTCAGAAGACGGTTCTACACAGGTATAAAATACACATACCCAGTCATAATAACACAAAACTATATTCTGTTTGACCGTCATCGGATTAGAGAATCTCCTCCTTATTCTTCTTAATCTTCTGCTTCCCAAGCTCCTCCTCCTCCTCCTTCCTGTTATATTTGTTAATATGTTTTCATGCTTATTTATGTATTTTTAGATACATATTTACTTCCCTTGATTCATTCAGTCTCATATGATTCTTTTAATGTAAGTATCGGAACTCTTGTTATCTTCTATAACAATACTCTTATGTGGTCTTTAAAAAAAACAGCGTGATATAGAATTGTATAGTACTTTTTGTACCAAATTCGGGTTTTTACCGCAAATCATAAAATATCTACATGTTTAATATCGCCTCAGGTCAGAAGACATTCTGCTCCTCCTTTATAACATGTTTTTATCCTGTTTTATTTGTCAGTTATCGTTAATCCATGAATATATAATACTTCTCGGTTTCCGGATGTATTACTGAGACTTATATTTATGCTTTAAACTGCCTCAATTTTTATCGATATTTTCCCAGTTTCTTTACCATTATATTATTATATAAATCAGAAAGGACTCAATTGACTGACTGCCTGATGTTTAAGTTTCCCACGAAGATAATTTGACAGATGGATCAATGTGTCTTTACTAGGTAAATTGGTTACCATTTCACTCGATTATATGGTATCTGTAATAATATACATTGTACATATGTATAAGCTTGTTTATTCTATTGTCAACGTCTGTACACGTTTTGGTGTTTGACTTTATCAAAATACTAGATAATATCCTAACGTAGTTTCAAACGTATATTTAGGTATTGGCAACGAAGTTTGGTTTATATTTGCTTTACCTCAATTGTATTTATATATATGTTGATATGATGACATTTGAACTGGAAATCCTTACTCAGAGGATTTCACATTGAATCATTTAAAATTAGAAACATATAATTTCTATAATTAGTTCCCACTCTATTTCTATATATTTCACTCCTAAAAATATTCCTGCATTATAAATCTTTCTAGTATGAGATTTTCAATAAGCATGTGTTTTTCTTCTTTAAAACAGGTGTGTGTAAATTGTACAGTTCTCTAATTCTAAGATCAGTTTCAATGTCTGTTACTTCAATTCCATTTCACTATTTTCGTTTCATCGCACACTTTAATATAATTCTTGACTCTTTCTCGAATCTCATTTATGTCACTAACAACATTCCATAACTATAAATTAATAAATTACCAATAGCCTTTTCCTTATTTATTCCTGTGTGTGTGTGTGTGTGTACAATGATTAACATTATTTCAGATAATATATTCCCTGATCTAATCATTTTCAAAATCTTAGCATATTTAATAATTTTCTTGTAACTCTAGACTCTCTCCAATTCCATATATTTCCGAAGCCAATGCATGACAACGCTCCATGGAGGGGGAGAGAGAATTGTAAACAAGAGATAGGGAGAGAGAGGAAGAGAGAGAGAGGTAGAGAGGGGGAGAGCGAGATAGAGGGAGTGAAAGAAGAGGAGAGAGAAATAGAAGTGGATGTAAAATAAAAAAGAATTATCATGAATATTTTTGTGATACCCTATCATATCTTGTTAATTATGCTTAAATCTATAGTGCTAGTAACAGTCTGTCTGGTGGAGTTTCCTGGGACACATATGTCATTAAAATTTACTAATTCTGCATGGAAGCTGTCATTTAAACTGTAAGCCAGTTAATCTAAGATTCTGTCTTGAAGCTGTAGGCTTATCACATCGGTGTTTATTCTGGTTTCTGTCGAGTTAAGCGAGAAAACACCCCCACAGTATACTCATTTTCAGTTGAGTATACTGGAGCAGCCTGAAATGAAGTGTTTTGATCAAGAAAACAACAAACAGCCCAGCCCTGAAATCGAACCCAAGACATTATGATACTATGTCCAACACATTTACCACCAGGCCACGTGCGACCACCTTAAACCAATTTATCTCACATCTGTTATATCTTTATTTTTAACATAATTCATAAAATCTATAAAAGCATTACTATTTTTGGCATTCCTGTGTCTGTTTTTCTTCATTCTGCGGATGGACAAAAAGTAAAAAGAATTAAAGTACCGAGGTATCAATGCTTTATTTATATATATATATATATATATATATATATATATATATATATATATTGTTTATTATCATATATATATATATATATATATAATAATAGTTAATGTATTTGAAAATTCTACAAAATCAAGAGCAAAGGAAACTCATATATTTACTGACACCTAATACAAGGAAAAGATCGTGCAACAATGAAATACTGCCCAAACACACACCTCATCTATCTTTCTTTCTTACGCCAACAACTCTCTCTCTCTCTCTCTCTCTCTCTCTCTCTCTCTCTCTCTCTCTCTCTCTCTCTCTCTCTCTCTCTCTCTCTATATATATATATATATATATATATATATATATATATACACGTGTGTTTCTGTGTGTGTGTCTGTGTGTGTATCGTATATGTATATATACAAGGTTTGTCGTATATGTAAAATCTACAAGGAAATTCTCTAGAGGGATATATACGTATATACATATTTGTATATATATATATGTATATATATATACAAATATATATATATATATATCCCTCACGGGAATTTCCTTGTAGATTTAAATATTCTATTTAACCAGTACGAATGTATGACGATTCTTACATTTCATCTGCTCTTCTGGTGTGATTTATTGTTGCACAGTCAAGACGTGCTATATACCACCAGCTATCTTCACAGTATTCTTTAGGCAAATCCAAATGCATCACAGTAAATCTTCTCCTCTTGCTCTACCATTCTTGTTCTTACTCCTTAATATCCTCCTCATCATCATCATCATGATCTTCGTCATCATCGTCATTATTATATTCATTAGCAGAAGTAGCCATAGTATAATTATTTATATATGTATTATGGGAGTTTTAAATCATTGCTTTCCTGCCAGTTTTACCTGATATTTCTATATGTATGCTGTGTACAGTATTGGTGGGATTGTCCGCTCATTTTAGTCTTTCTATTATTATAGATTTTAACCATTCATATTTGTCTCCCTTGTCAGTATAGTCTCATCTCTTTCGCATAATATGTATTGCATAGACATTCAGGAGACAGAGAAATCATGTATTGGAATTTGTGTAATATGTAAATTAATAGTATTTGACGCCTACCTTTGTATATTACATATAGCAAATGCACAGAAGGATTTGTTTTCTTGAAGATAACACCTCATTTTTGAATTAAATTGGGCGATGGATTGGAATTATCGGTAGCGAGTCTGACGCCATGCTTTGCAGCAAAGAGTTACGCCGGGTTTAAGTTTGCTTCTCATCCTTACGAGGTCGATAAAATAAAGTACCAGTAATACACCGGTATAATTGCTGGCCTTGTGTCAAAAGTAGAAACAATTATTAAATTAAATTAATATTTGTCATTCAATTAATGCTTTCCTATCTTCCGCATGTTGATATTATTATTTATACTTATTTTTTTATTATCGACATCTTAAGTGTTATTTTCAGTCGGATAAATTCATCAGATGGAAACACTGTGTCCTTGGTCAGAGTCCCCTCCCTCACTCTCTAAGTGAATTAGGTCTTGGATCTTACCGATCGTTTCCTTTTAGGACGATTTTGCTAATCTAGTACCTTTCCACAGTCTATCAAATGTCAACAAAACAATTTATGAATATTAACGTATGTTATATCTTATGGGTCTGATGAATTTCAGGATCGAGACAGACTTTTGTTTTAGAAATTTATCCGACCGAAAATAACACTTAAGATGTCGATAATAAAAAAATAAATATAAATAATAATATCCACATGCGGAAGATAGGAAACCATTAATTGAATGACAAATATTAATTTAATTTAATAATTGTTTCTACTTTTGACACAAGGCCATACATTATCCCAGTGTATTACTGGTACTTTATTTTATCGACCTCGTAAGGATGAGAGGCAAACTTAACCCCGGCGTAACTCTTTGCTGCAAAGCATGGCGTCAGACCCTCTACCGATAATTCCAACCACCGACCAATTTAATTCAATAATGAGGTGTTATCAGAGTCTTCCTATTGCAATGTGAAATGGAATTTTGTTTGATGACAAAGATTCTTATATTTTAGTTGAAAGTCTTTGTCCTCTAACTTCCAATTAAATATATTATTATATAATTAAGCATTTGAATATCAAATGTGTTTAATTAAAATATGTTGTAAGGCGTATGTAACGATCTGTACAACTCAGATATATTTTTATTATTTTCAAATATTATTTATATATTTTATCGACTTTTAATAATTTATATTAGTTTTCTTAACATATAGCTTGGATTTCGTAATCTCTGCCCCTCTGCATATTACTTTTTCTATCATTTTTTTCCCGTGACAAAATTACATAACGATATGTTTGAAGTCATGTATTTGTTGAATACACAGTCTAGAAGATTAACATATCCAATAGTCTTAAAAAACATTGCTGACACTATCATGTTATCATAACACGTCAGCTCATGAATCATGTAAGAAAAAGAAATTATATGTTACAGTTATGTATGTTTCATCGTGGTGTAAACAAATTTGTCATATACTTTTATCGAGGAAATTATTTCTATGTTTACTGCTATAGAGAAATACTTTCAAGAATGAGGAAGATTTCATAAAAAACGTTGAAAAATAAACATAGACACAATATTAATCAGCAGGGCAGTGTCGTAAGAAAAAATAAGTTATTGAGGATAAAAAACAACTGTTGGTTATCTTGAATCATTCCTAACTTTAACAATATTTGTCAAGTCATATTTTCAGCAATGTTTTGGATTTTACGAGTTGATACATTATATTTTTGTGTTTGTCCTGTTGAGTTGGCTAAAACCATCATCATTTATACAAATTCCAGTAATCCATGTGCTCGATGATGAATGCGAACGAAAAACTCAACAATATTACGGTACTGCTATGATTAATAGTGGTGAGAAACAACGCCCTTATCAGCTACATTCACTGTTATCAGTTTTTTGTGATATTCACTACAATATAAATTGGAAGTGCAAAATTTAAAATTTAGAGGAAAGCAAAGAAAAAAAAGGACAATGAGAAGCAACAGTTTACACATTTATCTCGTGATATTTTGATGTTAAAACCTCGTTTTCAAAAGAAAGGAAATGAAGTGTAGTTTTAGTGACAACAGCACACACCAATTCCTTTCGCTACAGAAAATAACACCTAACATATATCATGAGCTATAAGGTGAAAGTGTTAGATATTTTTGTGTGTTTCTTACATTGATGTAGCGTGCAAGATAAGGGCTCTCCCTAAACACACACCACACACTGTTTATATAAACTAGAATATTTAGAATCATATTCTCTCTTTCTCTCTCTCTCTCTCTCTCTCTCTCTCTCTCTCTCTCTCTCTCTCTCTCTCTCTCTCTGTCTCTCTCTATCTCTCTCTCTCTCTCTCTGAGATTCAATCTCTCTCTCTCTCTCTCTGAGATTCAATCGCATGGCTACGATCTCAAACATTATTACCGAATTACCAATGTGAGATAAGATATCGCACTGTCTGTTGATTTTCCAGCCAAATTCTAATATGGAAAGGCATTGGGGATGCTTTATAACGTTTTCCTATTAAATGTGTTGTATTCATATAATGAATGATGGTGTTTTAGTTTCGACAATGACTGTTCCTGTTGGTTGTGAGAAGAGCGGAACAGCCTTTCCATGAACTTACAAAAGACTGAGTAATCCAGATACATGCAATCTTTATAGAATTGCCAGGGAGATTAAGTACATTCAATTAAACGGAATTCTAAATGTTTCCGTCTACCCAATTTGCCACGCAAGGCTTGGGGAGACTCAAGCTTATTAGAAAAGAGGCTTACCTGCAATATGATCGGAATCCGAAACTCATAATTGTAAAGCAAACTCTTTAACAATTCAGCCACATCTGCATATAACATATTATATATTAATATTTTACCGATGACAATCGCTGGTTAATTAATTTTAAGTATAATTCTCGTACAGTATTTTCTTTTTCATATATAAGATCTCCTAGCATCTTAAATAGTTCTCTCGGATTTTCTCAATGTCGATTACCATTTGAGGCTGTGATCTCTCGAAATGACATAGTCTTAATATACATACAGCCCCTTACGTCCCTTACGTTCTCTATTCAAATTCTGCCCAAATTCACTTTGATTTCTGTCAAAGATAACATAAATTTGTATCTCTTCTTTATGGATATACATCGACCAGATATTACTGGTTATACAAGAATACTTAGTATTAAAATGATACGATTAAAAGAGACAAGATCGTGCAATAAACTCTTACTTGTATTGCTCATTCCTGATCGAGAAAATGTATGATTAAATAATCTTAGAAGTGCCAACCCAATGATGCTCTATATCTAGGACAAAACTGTATAATGTGTCCTTCCTTTTCGCAGAGGGTAGTCAGTAAGGGAAGAGGAAATTGACTTTTTATATAGTCTCCTTCGTTTACATTGACTTTCTTGTTATTTCATGTCTTAAGTGGTTCTTCATGCAGCGAAAATAGTAAATAGTAGGATTGCTTTTAGTAAGTTTGGGACCTCGATGGTTTTCTACTAGTGGCGCATTGTGATGAATGGGGAAAATAGTTGTGAAACTTATATGAGCAAACTGTGTAAAACGTGGAATGGAGTGGGTAATACCCAAATGTATCTGAATGAAATGGCGTTTTGCATCGATTTAATTTACTTGATAACAATTTTCTCACAAGAAAATTATTATATTATATCTGGTTAGAAAATTGTTTTGGATGTAGGAATGAAGCTCTCGGGCTTTAGACTATGTCTATGGACATAACAAAACAAGAAATTCTGTAATGTCCGTTACATTTAAACCGTCTCAGTACAGTTAAGAGTTAGACACGAAATATACCAATCCCCAAAGGCTATATGTACTGAATTTACTTACTGTGTATACAACTTAGTGTATTAGGAATGTGTGAGAAAGTTTCTGTTGTATAAAACTGAAGGAAGCAGATATTCGAGTGTAAATATCAGAAAGTTAAATTGAAAATTTCGATAAAAAACATAATTTGTTGCAGTTGTTTATTGGACGCAAATCAAACTTTACCCACACACGTGCACCCACGCGTATACACACATAGATACATGCACAGACAGACACACGCACATATATTATAAGTCATATTCATTGTATATATACATATATATATATTTTTATGTATATATGTACATATATATATGTATATGTATATATATACACACATGTACATATATATATATATATATATATATATACATGTATATATTTATTAAAATAACAGATTAAAGTTTAATGTAGGAATGAATATATATAATACACACACACACATATATATATATACATGTATATATATATATGTATATATGTATGTGTGTATTATATATATATATACTGTATATATATATAAATATATATATATAAATATATATATATATATATATATATAAATATATATATATATATATATATATATATATATATATATATATATATATATATATATATATATATATATATATATATATATAATCAACAAATATGACTTATAACGTGACATATAGAAGAAGTATAAAATCAGTTAATAGTTAAATATGTGCAGAGGAAAAAGTCATTCTATTCAATTACAATATAATTGAAAATTTCCGTGAGATATCTTTAGGCTTAACACGAGCAATGTTATTGAATCTAATTCCTCGACTTATCATTCCCAACCGGGAATGTTTCTTTTTTTCTTTTTCATTTGGTCTTTCTTCATTTTTCTGCTTGTATTATAAACATCAAGTGGAGTCAGAAAGTAGCATAAACTACACAACCATACACGAAGTTTGGTAATATAATCACTCGCGGTCAGATAAAAGTTCATCGGCAGGATGATAAGAAATAGGGAAAAAAAGTAAAATAATTGAAAGAAAGAAACAGCAACTAAATATTTATAAAGCAAATAGCTTGTTTATAACGATTTTTACACGATAGATCCAGGTGTATAGGCAAAAGGTTATGTCAATGTTAGTTTTCCATTTTACTTCCCATCTCTCTGTCGCCATCTTTGTAGAAAAAACGTCTCAAAAATGTCTACAAATCGATGATGTGTGATACGTGTACTGTGTGAAATGTTTAGCTGGAAATTGCCATTAAAATAATGGCTTCAACTTTATCATCTTTATTTTCATAATAGTTTCTGTTGTTGTTCGTGCTATTAATGCTGTTATTGTTGTTTTATTTCGTCGTTGGTTATATTATTAATCTTACCAGCGATATAAGTCATCATGACCTGTGTCTTTATCATCAGGTATGAATTCTATCGCATTGTTTTCGGATGGAAACGCTAAATAAATTTGACGAAGCGACGATGACCACAGTATCAGATGTCTATATTTTAGACCTAAATCAATGAAGATTTTGCATGATTCTTACAATAAAGGGGATAGTTTGTTCTAGTGGGGTAAAGTACATCTGTAATCTATTTCTTTGCCTGAGAGCAATTCAAATGTTGTATTGTCCACCTAACAGGAAGCTTTGTGATTTGGCCCATCTACGTAAAAATCCCCCGAGTCTACCTGATAACTGGCTGTTAGTATTGTTGTTGATGGTTTTGCCGTTGAAGTCATTAGTGTAGCAGTAAGACTTGAACTAGCAAATCTATTTGTAAGAAGACTGCCAGCAATATCATCACATCTTTCCAACAGGTATGCTTTCCTAAAAACCAATGATGTATTATATATGATAGATGTGGTTTCTATTTTTGACTGGACAAGTGATTACATCGAAAATATGAACCCTCTATGCAGTCGATCGTCCTTCTCAAACTATTAAATAAATCTATATCAAATATTACCCCCACTATATCTACAAAAGAGGGGAACGACCATATACGTAGTGTTTCATCGACCCAAACAATCGACAAGATCCCAGATCTGATTTGCTTATCGAGTGGGGTGGAACTCATCGAATCGGATGGAGGAAACAATGTTCCAATCGTTTGTCCCTTGCTGATACTATCTACCTGTCGCAACGTGTGGTAGATTCATCGTTTCGTACAGTCCTAAAAACAGAGTCATCATGGTTGGTATGTCTTTTGAGGATTGTGCCCGAACATGTTGGCCTGCAGGTATAATATGAAACAAAAACAACTACAAAAACAATTTTCATTCGTAGAATGGTGTCATAACTTGTTGTAGTTCAAAGGTTCTTCTGCTCTCGGGAAAGGTGTCTCGGGTAGGTCCTCAAATTTAACATCATTATCACAACAGTAACTGCGTTACTGCAATGGCTTCATAAATAGTCACACTTCAAATTTAGAAGCATATTAGCACAA
The DNA here is from genome assembly GCA_964016885.1 of Eledone cirrhosa. Taxonomy (NCBI): domain Eukaryota; kingdom Metazoa; phylum Mollusca; class Cephalopoda; order Octopoda; family Eledonidae; genus Eledone; species Eledone cirrhosa. The sequence continues at coordinate 73,928,259 of OZ024747.1, forward strand.
TCATATTCCCGCTTCAACTCAAGCATCATAGATCTTCAAGTTACCTCCAAGTCTACTAAAATAAGCAATGTATTTGTCTTGTCGTTATGTTTATGTTTTGCTGTCATTTAGTTCATATCAGTCATTATTTTTTATGTAGCTGTAGCATATTTGTTATTGCAATATCATTTTATTGATAAAGCCGTGTAAATTTTCAGTTCAGAAAAAAAACCAGAAGTCTTTACATTGGAATCCTAGCAAAATTCAGTATTCTTGTATCGATCTTATATAAATGATGTTTAACGTTTTGTTTTAGGTGCTAAAGTATTGTCAGAATCAATTATTGAATACGTATTCATATATGTACACACACACACAGACACACACCTACACACACACACGCATATATGTATGTATGAGTGTGTCTGTGTGTGTGTGTGTGTGTGTGTGTGTAGTCAGGGAAAAGTGGATGTATGAATGTGTTGGCGTGTATGATTTGAAGTAAGAAGTTTACGCATGCTTGACAACAGTAACTGTACATGTTTTATTTCATAAAACAACAATTAAATAGGTTTCTCCGTCTCCTTCTTCCTCTCTCTTTCTCAAACTCTCTGTCTTTATATATATATATATATATATATATATATATATATAGTAATAATAATAAATTTGAAGGCTAAAATCCAAAGAGGGCTCAATAATACTGCTCCAAATAATGACGTGTTATATTCGTTTTTTCCCGTGCGTTGCCAGGCAACGTCTCCTCGAACCAAAGTATCGTCTTCCTGTCTTCCTCCGGTTGCAACGTTTATTGAAATATTCACTTCTGCGTTCACAGATTGACCTTGTTACTTTCAGAAGATCCCGTTAAGGGTGAAAGCAGCGATTCTTTGCTTAAACTTTAATCTGTTATATATATATATATATATATATATATATATATATATATATATATACATGCATATATACGAGGTGTGTCAGAAAAGTTCCAGGACTGATGTCACAAAAGATTTATTTCAAACCCAAACTTCACACTAGCAGTGTTCTCCTCTCCTTCAAAGTAATCCCCCTGGAGTATGTAACTCTAATGTTAGCTCTCTGCAGCGATCAAATTTTTTTCTTCATAATTTTATATACATGTCCTCTGTTTCAGGTCGTCAAGGAATGTGCACAGAGAAACGAACAAACTTGAAGTTTCTGGTACGGTTGGGGAAAACTCCGTCAGAAGCACTGGGATTGCTGCAGCAAGTGTATGGAGATGAGACGATGTCACGCTCACGTGTTTTTGAGTGGTGCAAGAGGTTTAAAGAAGGACGCGAGGACGTGGAAGATGACCCCAGGAGCGGAATGCCCACAACAACCAGGACTGAGATCAACGTTGAGCGTGTCAGGCAGATTGTGCGTAGCGATCGTCGGCTGACTGTTCGACTGATGGCAAATGAGCTGGGCATGAATCGGGACAGTGTCTGGAAGATTCTCATTGAAGATTTGGACAGGCGAAAAGTTTGCGCGAAGATGGTGCCAAAACTGCTGAACGATGACCAGGAGGGTCGACGCATGCAAGTGTGCCAGGACATCCTCGAGTGTCTTGAAACCGAACCAGACTTGCAGGAGTGCATGCAAGCGTGGCAGAAAAGGATAGAAAAGTGCATTAGACTCCAGGGGGATTACTTTAAAGGAGAAAACTCTTAGTGTGAAGTTTGGGTTTGAAATAAATCTTTTGACATCTGTCCTGGAACTTTTCTGACACACCGTATATGGGTGGCTTTGTATGTGCGTGTGTTAATTGTAAGCAGTTGTACCTAATCTTTTCACAAGCTGGAAACGGTTTATAGAAACTGTCTGAAGTTCGTTAAAATCTACTATTATGTGTGCGTTATACTTTATGTGAAGGTGAATTGACAGTCATTATAACGTCGGATAGAATGGTTTGAGGAACTCTTTCCAGCTCTCTATTATCTAAGTTCAAACTCTGCTGAGGTCAACTTTGCCTTTCAAAATGTTGAGGGAGATGATATAGTACCAGTCTAGTACTGGTGTTGACTCTTTTTCTATATGTGTTTCTCACATTCTTCTCCCATTATCCATCTTTCGCTAGAAGAAATAAGCTGTGCTCAGACATGTTTTAAATGCCCATGAAACGCCATATGTCACTACGCGGCCCCTACTACTCCATCAGGTATTACAAGCCCATTACATCCCATGCAAAAATGTTTCAACAAATATCTATCTCTCGAATCAAGATTTCACCCCTCTGCCTGTTTTACTTTTCTTCCGCATATATCAGCAAAATTTCATTAAGACATCACATAACGTCCCTAACTTAGCTAAACCTCTGTCGTACCAACATATCCTCTTAAAGTTCCCTGATATTTTTACCCAGGTTTCCAAATCTAGACTATTTCCTAACATTTCCCGCACGAGCTATAGTACACTAGAATTTCCTTACAAGTCATTTATTTTCTGCATAGGGTGATATGAAGATGTTCAAATTCAGATTGCTGAATGTATTAAGTATAACATATCCTATTATAAATAATTAATTTTCCTCACCGCATTAATCATCATTCATATGGTGAAAGAAAATACTATAAAATTCAACGACTAAAGTTACTTTAATAATTTTACTTGTACGGCATTATTGCCACTCTAACGGTTCCTTCATAAGCAATGATGTTACTGTATTTACAGAAGTAGTGATGAAAAATCACTAAACTGAGAATATTGTACACGTTCCACCCTTTTATCACTCTTTACATTCTATTTATCTTTTATTTCTACTTCAATCTTCAGATGAAGGACTAGTGTCCGAAACGTCAAGACAGTCTTCCTGCCATTTCAAGTGTTAAACTAATATGTTCTTTCCATGTATTCTGCCGATTGTTTTATTATTTTTGTTATTTCTGTTTACATTTTACACCTATATAGATATGTGTGTGTGTGTGTGTGTGTGTGTGTGTGTGTGTGTGTGTGTGTGTGTGTGTGTTATAAAAGTAGGATTGACAAAGGGAAGAGAGCGGAAAACAAGGCAGTACGAAACATGTTAGCTTTCTAATTACTTTAACAGCTTCATCGAATTAAACATAAAGTGGAGATAATATAACTCACATCATTTATAATTCTTCCAAAAAGTAAAATGCGAACCTCCCATGTCCATAGTTTCTACACACCTAACAAGTAATAATTACCATTCTTTAGAATGTTTAAATGCCTACACATTAAATATGATTATATTTATATACACATTGGTGTAGTCTCGGTTACCCATTCTGTATGTATACAGATATAACTTTATCGTACACTTCGGCTGCTAGCTCACATTTTAATATATATCTTAGTTTATTACCATCACGAACCTGTATAATTTTCATGTTCATTTTTGTGTAAAATACTGGAAAAAGATCCCAGTGATTGACAGAAAAGGTGTGGAGAAAAACACTCCTACAAATGTCCCTCTTTTTATCAAGCTGGCTTTAGTTTTTATAGTATCTTCTTATGTATTAGTATATATGTCCCTAATTATTTACCTTTTCCTATGCACTTTTCATGTGTCTTATTGGTGTCACTTTACACATGATTAGTGTTTTCAAGAACCATGTTCCGGGAATACTGTCAAATTATGTTGATAATGAATTCATATGTACTGACCCGTCTTTTTTCTCCAGATAGGGCTTCGTTTATAAGTAATTGATGTTACCACCTATGATCATTTTTAACACCCACCCTCTTTGCATCTGGTAGCATTCTACTGTTTCCCCCGGGTGTTAACTTACTCTATGCAATATTATTAAAGTCAATACATTGTTGGTACAACAGAGTTTATGGGACTGAAGACCAGACTAATTGAAATTCAGTTATTATTATCAATATTATTTTTATCATTATTGTTTGTCTTGTTTTTTGCTGTCTTTTTTATTGATGAAGATGGTAATAATATGATGAATAGTAATAATAATAATAATAATAATAAGAAGAAGAAGAAGAAGAAGTGACAATGATGGGGATGTGGATAATAGTGATGGGGATTATGATGATGATGTTGATGATGATGATGACCACGATGTTGCTGCTGTTGCTGATGATATAAAATGAATAGTAAATAGAAAGAGAAAAAGAAAAAGCGCATCCCAATTGAAAGCAGAGCAGTAATACTTTCCAGAATGTGTTGGTGTTATTTTTGGAAAGTTACCATATAAATGTGAGCAGATAGATAAGTAATCTATAACAGTGCTGGCACAATTACGTCCTGCAGACGTGTCTACATCATTTTTAGAAGTCTAATTCTAAAGCAGATGTTGCTACAATACGTAGTTGTAATTATTGTTGCTACTCCTGCTCCTCTTCTTCATTGGGCTGACATCTTTTAAGACAAACCTTGATTGAAATCAGTGAAATCCCAATCTCTACTAATTCAGTTACAGTATGATTGAAAAACCTAAAAAGAAATACGAATAAAAACAAAATGATGTAAAAGAAAGTCAAATCATTGTATAAACAAATACATCGAATAGAAAATAACAAAACAAATCTTCTTCTTCTTCTTTCTCTCTCTCTCTCTCTCTCTCTCTTTATATATATATATATATAGTAGTAGTAGAAGAAGAAGAAAAAGAAGAAGAATATATATTTTAGTCTCTCCAAATATTTGTATGTTAGTATCGACCATCTCATTATGTACAGACCAGTTCATTTTGCCTTGTTTTATGGGAACATAAGCGTATTAGCTGAAAGATTTAATATTTCAAATTTGTGTCGGTATCCCTGAATAATAAATAACCCTCCTCCCCCGTTTATCAATCTTTAGGATATGTTGGAGTCTCAATAAGGAAACGAAAAGGCTAAATCTTTTTTTTTTAAATCAAGGGAGATAACCTAAAAAAAAAAAACGATTTTCCTTCTCCCACTTATCACCCTCCCCCCTATTATTTGGGACACGAGACAACATAGTCGTTCGTAATTAGTTGCAGAATATTCTAACCTGTAAGATACGTAGTATTTTGTTTCTCTGGATTAGCTGTTTAACTTTCAGAGATTATCTAATTATAGCGATCGCACGATTTCGAAGCTAATTTTCTGCGAAAATTATCAGGAAAAATATTTCATACATGATATTATACAGGATATTTACATTTACGTTCTGACGACGAGCTGGATTTTAAATACCAATAATCGTTATGTTTCTCGTTATGTGGATTAAATTATAATGTTTTACGGGATTTATAAAGGAAGAGAAGCTGATATGTTTT
>OZ024747.1:73938483-73965983 GCA_964016885.1 Eledone cirrhosa
TTATATAGTTATATTTATATAGTGTTATAGTTATATTGCATGAAATGTTTAGACTATGCAAAATGATGTGAATGAAACAAAAAGCATCGTGTCAATAAATATATTTTGTTAAATAAAACAACTTTGAATAGGTTATACTTTCACCGTTGGTTGCCGTTCCGGAATGTTTTGATGTCAATCGTGCTAACAATTAATGGAAATATGTGAAAAGTATATAGTAAAGTAATATTACCATTTTCTTGAAGTAACCGGACGAATATGAACTATGAAAGGAACTGATCCGACATAAATAAATAAAATATTGAAAATAAAATGTATGAATAATGAAGTAAATTAATAAATCAGTTTCAAACACACGAAATACTTTTAAATATTTTTGGCTTAAAATATTACAAAACATCAACACATATTCTCCATGTGAAAATATTTTGTTTCAAACGCTTTGAAAATCAGATTTTTCCTCTGAACTCTTTTGTGGCTAATAAGTGTTTCAACTTTGAAAGAATATATCACAAGAAAATTCTTTAAAATATATTAAGTATTCGTGTGATATACACTCGCTGCACATTCATAAATTGCTATGTCACAATTTGAAAGACTAGAGGTCAGTAATTAACCTGTGATGTGAGACTGCATGATCACGTGAAACTGAGATGAATTTATTTTTTTTATATTCGCTATTTTGAATCTATTTCTTTTTAACTGTTAAATATAGATTCTAAATCGATCTCTATAGAAATCTATTTGAATGTTTTTCACGTTGTAAAATGTATCTTAGTGTGTCTGTACAATCTTAAAGAAGATATTTTCGCTTTTTTTGTTAAACCTCTTATTTATGACTGATCTTTAATGTATATTTATGATGGATGTTATAAGCAGAAATAAACAGCAGAGAACTTTATTGGACTCAATCAAAGTGATAAAGAATCAGGCAACAAGAAATAAAATAAAATAAAGAAAACAAAACAAAACCTGAATGATTTCTACGTATTTCGTCTATAAATATAAATGTTGATTAGATTGGACGAAACGATCAATGAATACAGAAACTATATAATCGATTACATTGACGACAGTACATTACTGGTACTATAGTTATTGATTTATCGATTCCTGTTTTGCAAAAGTAGCAAACAGTGGTCAACTTGGTTATAGAGATGTCAGTATAAAATAAATGACATTTACTCTGGGATTGAAATGATGTGGCCATGTACAGAGCCTATATGTAAGGATCTATTGCTGTTGTCATGTACAGAGCCTATATGTAAGGATCTATTGCTGTTGTCATGTACAGAGCCTATATGTAAGGATCTATTGATGTGGCCATGTACAGAGCCTATATGTAAGGATCTATTGCTGTTGTCATGTACAGAGCCTATATGTAAGGATCTATTGATGTGGTCATGTACAGAGTCTATATGTAAGGATCTATTGCTGTTGTCATGTAGAGAGCCTATATGTAAGGATCTATTGATGTGGTCATGTACAGAGCCTATATGTAAGGATCTATTGATGTGGTCATGTACAGAGCCTATATGTAAGGATCTATTGCTGTTGTCATGTACAGAGCCTATATGTAAGGATCTATTGCTGTTGTCATGTACAGAGCCTATATGTAAGGATCTATTGCTGTTGTCATGTACAGAGCCTATATGTAAGGATCTATTGCTATTGTCATGTACAGAGCCTATATGTAAGGATCTATTGCTGTTGTCATGTACAGAGCCTATATGTAAGGATCTATTGCTGTGGTCATGTACAGAGCCTATATGTAAGGATCTATTGATGTTGTCATGTACAGAGCTTATATGTAAGGATCTATTGATGTGGTCATGTACAGAGCCTATATGTAAGGATCTATTGCTGTGGTCATGTACAGAGCCTATATGTAAGGATCTATTGATGTGGTCATGTACAGAGTCTATATGTAAGGATCTATTGCTGTTGTCATGTACAGAGCCTATATGTAAGGATCTATTGATGTGGTCATGTACAGAGTCTATATGTAAGGATCTATTGCTGTTGTCATGTACAGAGCCTATATGTAAGGATCTATTGATGTGGTCATGTACAGAGCCTATATGTAAGGATCTATTGCTGTTGTCATGTACAGAGCCTATATGTAAGGATCTTTTGATGTGGTCATGTACAGAGCCTATATGTAAGGATCTATTTCTGTTGTCATGTACAGAGCCTATATGTAAGGATCTATTGATGTGTTCATGTACAGATACTATATGTAAGGATCTATTGATGTGGTCATGTACAGAGCCTATATGTAAGGATCTATTGATGTGGTCATGTACAGAGCCTATATGTAAGGATCTATTGATGTTGTCATGTACAGAGCCTATATGTAAGGATCTATTGATGTGGTCATGTACAGAGCCTATATGTAAGGATCTATTGATGTGGTCATGTACAGAGCCTATATGTAAGGATCTATTGATGTGGTCATGTACAGAGCCTATATGTAAGGATCTATTGCTGTGGTCATGTACAGAGCCTATATGTAAGGATCTATTGATGTGGTCATGTACAGAGTCTATATGTAAGGATCTATTGCTGTTGTCATGTACAGAGCCTATATGTAAGGATCTATTGAGGTGGTCATGTACAGAGCCTATATGTAAGGATTTATTGCTGTTGTCATGTACAGAGCCTATATGTAAGGATCTATTGCTGTGGTCATGTACAGAGACTATATGTAAGGATCTATTGATGTGGTCATGTACAGAGCCTATATGTAAGGATCTATTGCTGTGGTCATGTACAGAGCCTATATGTAAGGATCTATTGATGTGGTCATGTACAGAATCTATATGTAAGGATCTATTGCTGTTGTCATGTACAGAGCCTATATGTAAGGATCTATTGCTGTTGTCATGTACAGAGTCTATATGTAAGGATCTATTGCTGTGGTCATGTACAGAGCCTATATGTAAGGATCTATTGATGTGGTCATGTACAGAGCCTATATATAAGGATCTATTGCTGTTGTCATGTACAGAGACTATATGTAAGGATCTATTGCTGTGGTCATGTACGGAGCCTATATGTAAGGATCTATTGCTGTTGCCATGTACAGAGCCTATATGTAAGGATCTATTGCTCTTGTCATGTACAGAGCCTATATGTAAGGATCTATTGCTGTTGTCATGTAGAGAGCCTATATGTAAGGATCTATTGCTGTTGTCATGTACAGAGCCTATATGTAAGGATCTATTGCTGTTCTCATGTACAGAGCCTATATGTAAGGATCTATTGATGTGGTCATGTACAGAGCCTATATGTAAGGATCTATTGCTGTTGTCATGTACAGAGCCTATATGTAAGGATCTATTGCTGTGGTCATGTACAGAGTCTATATGTAAGGATCTATTGATGTGGCCATGTACAGAGCCTATATGTAAGGATCTATTGCTGTTGTCATGTACAGAGCCTATATGTAAGGATCTATTGATGTGGTCATGTACAGAGTCTATATGTAAGGATCTATTGCTGTTGTCATGTAGAGAGCCTATATGTAACGATCTATTGATGTGGTCATGTACAGAGCCTATATGTAAGGATCTATTGATGTGGTCATGTACAGAGCCTATATGTAAGGATCTATTGCTGTTGTCATGTACAGAGCCTATATGTAAGGATCTATTGCTGTTGTCATGTACAGAGCCTATATGTAAGGATCTATTTCTGTTGTCATGTACAGAGCCTATATGTAAGGATCTATTGCTATTGTCATGTACAGAGCCTATATGTAAGGATCTATTGCTGTTGTCATGTACAGAGCCTATATGTAAGGATCTATTGCTGTGGTCATGTACCGAGCCTATATGTAAGGATCTATTGATGTTGTCATGTACAGAGCTTATATGTAAGGATCTATTGATGTGGTCATGTACAGAGCCTATATGTAAGGATCTATTGCTGTGGTCATGTACAGAGCCTATATGTAAGGATCTATTGATGTGGTCATGTACAGAGTCTATATGTAAGGATCTATTGCTGTTGTCATGTACAGAGCCTATATGTAAGGATCTATTGATGTGGTCATGTACAGAGTCTATATGTAAGGATCTATTGCTGTTGTCATGTACAGAGCCTATATGTAAGGATCTATTGATGTGGTCATGTACAGAGCCTATATGTAAGGATCTATTGCTGTTGTCATGTACAGAGCCTATATGTAAGGATCTTTTGATGTGGTCATGTACAGAGCCTATATGTAAGGATCTATTTCTGTTGTCATGTACAGAGCCTATATGTAAGGATCTATTGATGTGTTCATGTACAGATACTATATGTAAGGATCTATTGATGTGGTCATGTACAGAGCCTATATGTAAGGATCTATTGATGTGGTCATGTACAGAGCCTATATGTAAGGATCTATTGATGTTGTCATGTACAGAGCCTATATGTAAGGATCTATTGATGTGGTCATGTACAGAGCCTATATGTAAGGATCTATTGATGTGGTCATGTACAGAGCCTATATGTAAGGATCTATTGATGTGGTCATGTACAGAGCCTATATGTAAGGATCTATTGATGTGGTCATGTACAGAATCTATATGTAAGGATCTATTGCTGTTGTCATGTACAGAGCCTATATGTAAGGATCTATTGATGTGGTCATGTACAGAGCCTATATGTAAGGATTTATTGCTGTTGTCATGTACAGAGCCTATATGTAAGGATCTATTGCTGTGGTCATGTACAGAGCCTATATGTAAGGATCTATTGATGTGGTCATGTACAGAGCCTATATGTAAGGATTTATTGCTGTTGTCATGTACAGAGCCTATATGTAAGGATCTATTGCTGTGGTCATGTACAGAGCCTATATGTAAGGATCAAATGATGTGGTCATGTACAGAGTCTATATGTAAGGATCTATTGCTGTTGTCATGTACAGAGCCTATATGTAAGGATCTATTGATGTGGTCATGTACAGAGCCTATATGTAAGGATTTATTGCTGTTGTCATGTACAGAGCCTATATGTAAGGATCTATTGCTGTGGTCATGTACAGGGCCTATATGTAAGGATCTATTGCTGTTCTCATGTACAGAGCCTATATGTAAGGATCTATTGATGTGGTCATGTACAGAGCCTATATGTAAGGATCTATTGCTGTTGACATGTACAGAGCCTATATGTAAGGATCTATTGCTGTGGTCATGTACAGAGTCTATATGTAAGGATCTATTGCTGTGGTCATGTACAGAGCCTATATGTAAGGATCTATTGCTGTTGCCATGTAGAGAGCCTATATGTAAGGATCTATTGCTGTTGTCATGTACAGAGCCTATATGTAAGGATCTATTGATGTGGTCATATACAGAGCCTATATGTAAGGATCTATTTATGTGGTCATGTACAGAGCCTATATGTAAGGATTTATTGCTGTTGTCATGTACAGAGCCTATATGTAAGGATCTATTGCTGTTGCCATGTAGAGAGCCTATATGTAAGGATCTATTGCTGTTGTCATGTACAGAGCCTATATGTAAGGATCTATTGCTGTGGTCATGTACAGAGCCTATATGTAAGGATCTATTGCTGTTGTCATGTACAGAGCCTATATGTAAGGATCTATTGCTGTTGCCATGTAGAGAGCCTATATGTAAGGATCTATTGCTGTTGTCATGTACAGAGCCTATATGTAAGGATCTATTGATGTGGTCATGTACAGAGCCTATATGTAAGGATCTATTGCTGTTGCCATGTAGAGAGCCTATATGTAAGGATCTATTGCTGTTGCCATGTACAGAGCCTATATGTAAGGATCTATTGCTGTTGCCATGTACAGAGCCTATATGTAAGGATCTATTGCTGTGGTCATGTACAGAGCCTATATGTAGGGATCTATTGCTGTTGTCATGTACAGAGTCTATATGTAAGGATCTATTGCTGTGGTCATGTACAGAGCCTATATGTAAGGATCTATTGATGTGGTCATGTACAGAGCCTATATATAAGGATCTATTGCTGTTGTCATGTACAGAGACTATATGTAAGGATCTATTGCTGTGGTCATGTACGGAGCCTATATGTAAGGATCTATTGCTGTTGCCATGTACAGAGCCTATATGTAAGGATCTATTGCTCTTGTCATGTACAGAGCCTATATGTAAGGATCTATTGCTGTTGTCATGTAGAGAGCCTATATGTAAGGATCTATTGCTGTTGTCATGTACAGAGCCTATATGTAAGGATCTATTGCTGTGGTCATGTACAGGGCCTATATGTAAGGATCTATTGCTGTTCTCATGTACAGAGCCTATATGTAAGGATCTATTGATGTGGTCATGTACAGAGCCTATATGTAAGGATCTATTGCTGTTGTCATGTACAGAGCCTATATGTAAGGATCTATTGCTGTGGTCATGTACAGAGTCTATATGTAAGGATCTATTGATGTGGCCATGTACAGAGCCTATATGTAAGGATCTATTGCTGTTGTCATGTACAGAGCCTATATGTAAGGATCTATTGATGTGGTCATGTACAGAGTCTATATGTAAGGATCTATTGCTGTTGTCATGTAGAGAGCCTATATGTAAGGATCTATTGATGTGGTCATTACAGAGCCTATATGTAAGGATCTATTGATGTGGTCATGTACAGAGCCTATATGTAAGGATATATTGCTGTTGTCATGTACAGAGCCTATATGTAAGGATCTATTGCTGTTGTCATGTACGGAGCCTATATGTAAGGATCTATTTCTGTTGTCATGTACAGAGCCTATATGTAAGGATCTATTGCTATTGTCATGTACAGAGCCTATATGTAAGGATCTATTGCTGTTGTCATGTACAGAGCCTATATGTAAGGATCTATTGCTGTGGTCATGTACCGAGCCTATATGTAAGGATCTATTGATGTTGTCATGTACAGAGCTTATATGTAAGGATCTATTGATGTGGTCATGTACAGAGCCTATATGTAAGGATCTATTGCTGTGGTCATGTACAGAGCCTATATGTAAGGATCTATTGATGTGGTCATGTACAGAGTCTATATGTAAGGATCTATTGCTGTTGTCATGTACAGAGCCTATATGTAAGGATCTATTGATGTGGTCATGTACAGAGTCTATATGTAAGGATCTATTGCTGTTGTCATGTACAGAGCCTATATGTAAGGATCTATTGATGTGGTCATGTACAGAGCCTATATGTAAGGATCTATTGCTGTTGTCATGTACAGAGCCTATATGTAAGGATCTTTTGATGTGGTCATGTACAGAGCCTATATGTAAGGATCTATTTCTGTTGTCATGTACAGAGCCTATATGTAAGGATCTATTGATGTGTTCATGTACAGATACTATATGTAAGGATCTATTGATGTGGTCATGTACAGAGCCTATATGTAAGGATCATTTGATGTGGTCATGTACAGAGCCTATATGTAAGGATCTATTGATGTTGTCATGTACAGAGCCTATATGTAAGGATCTATTGATGTGGTCATGTACAGAGCCTATATGTAAGGATCTATTGATGTGGTCATGTACAGAGCCTATATGTAAGGATCTATTGATGTGGTCATGTACAGAGCCTATATGTAAGGATCTATTGATGTGGTCATGTACAGAATCTATATGTAAGGATCTATTGCTGTTGTCATGTACAGAGCCTATATGTAAGGATCTATTGATGTGGTCATGTACAGAGCCTATATGTAAGGATTTATTGCTGTTGTCATGTACAGAGCCTATATGTAAGGATCTATTGCTGTGGTCATGTACAGAGCCTATATGTAAGGATCTATTGATGTGGTCATGTACAGAGCCTATATGTAAGGATTTATTGCTGTTGTCATGTACAGAGCCTATATGTAAGGATCTATTGCTGTGGTCATGTACAGAGCCTATATGTAAGGATCAAATGATGTGGTCATGTACAGAGTCTATATGTAAGGATCTATTGCTGTTGTCATGTACAGAGCCTATATGTAAGGATCTATTGATGTGGTCATGTACAGAGCCTATATGTAAGGATTTATTGCTGTTGTCATGTACAGAGCCTATATGTAAGGATCTATTGCTGTGGTCATGTACAGGGCCTATATGTAAGGATCTATTGCTGTTCTCATGTACAGAGCCTATATGTAAGGATCTATTGATGTGGTCATGTACAGAGCCTATATGTAAGGATCTATTGCTGTTGACATGTACAGAGCCTATATGTAAGGATCTATTGCTGTGGTCATGTACAGAGTCTATATGTAAGGATCTATTGCTGTGGTCATGTACAGAGCCTATATGTAAGGATCTATTGCTGTTGCCATGTAGAGAGCCTATATGTAAGGATCTATTGCTGTTGTCATGTACAGAGCCTATATGTAAGGATCTATTGATGTGGTCATATACAGAGCCTATATGTAAGGATCTATTTATGTGGTCATGTACAGAGCCTATATGTAAGGATTTATTGCTGTTGTCATGTACAGAGCCTATATGTAAGGATCTATTGCTGTTGCCATGTAGAGAGCCTATATGTAAGGATCTATTGCTGTTGTCATGTACAGAGCCTATATGTAAGGATCTATTGCTGTGGTCATGTACAGAGCCTATATGTAAGGATCTATTGCTGTTGCCATGTAGAGAGCCTATATGTAAGGATCTATTGCTGTTGTTATGTACAGAGCCTATATGTAAGGATCTATTGCTGTTGCCATGTAGAGAGCCTATATGTAAGGATCTATTGCTGTTGTCATGTACAGAGCCTATATGTAAGGATCTATTGATGTGGTCATGTACAGAGCCTATATGTAAGGATCTATTGCTGTTGCCATGTAGAGAGCCTATATTTAAGGATCTATTGCTGTTGCCATGTACAGAGCCTATATGTAAGGATCTATTGCTGTTGCCATGTACAGAGCCTATATGTAAGGATCTATTGCTGTGGTCATGTACAGAGCCTATATGTAGGGATCTATTGCTGTTGTCATGTACAGAGTCTATATGTAAGGATCTATTGCTGTGGTCATGTACAGAGCCTATATGTAAGGATCTATTTATGTGGTCATGTACAGAGCCTATATATAAGGATCTATTGCTGTTGTCATGTACAGAGACTATATGTAAGGATCTATTGCTGTGGTCATGTACGGAGCCTATATGTAAGGATCTATTGTTGTTGCCATGTACAGAGCCTATATGTAAGGATCTATTGCTCTTGTCATGTACAGAGCCTATATGTAAGGATCTATTGCTGTTGTCATGTAGAGAGCCTATATGTAAGGATCTATTGCTGTTGTCATGTACAGAGCCTATATGTAAGGATCTATTGCTGTGGTCATGTACAGGGCCTATATGTAAGGATCTATTGCTGTTCTCATGTACAGAGCCTATATGTAAGGATCTATTGATGTGGTCATGTACAGAGCCTATATGTAAGGATCTATTGCTGTTGTCATGTACAGAGCCTATATGTAAGGATCTATTGCTGTGGTCATGTACAGAGTCTATATGTAAGGATCTATTGCTGTGGTCATGTACAGAGCCTATATGTAAGGATCTATTGCTGTTGCCATGTAGAGAGCCTATATGTAAGGATCTATTGCTGTTGTCATGTACAGAGCCTATATGTAAGGATCTATTGATGTGGTCATATACAGAGCCTATATGTAAGGATCTATTTATGTGGTCATGTACAGAGCCTATATGTAAGGATCTATTGTTGTTGCCATGTAGAGAGCCTATATGTAAGGATCTATTGCTGTTATCATGTACAGAGCCTATATGTAAGGATCTATTGCTGTTGCCATGTAGAGAGCCTATATGTAAGGATCTATTGCTGTTGTCATGTACAGAGCCTATATGTAAGGATCTATTGCTGTTGCCATGTAGAGAGCCTATATGTAAGGATCTATTGCTGTTGTCATGTACAGAGCCTATAGTTAAGGATCTATTGCTGTTGCCATGTAGAGAGCCTATATGTAAGGATCTATTGTTCTTGTCATGTACAGAGCCTATATGTAAGGATCTATTGATGTGGTCATGTACAGAGCCTATATATAAGGATCTATTGCTGTGGTCATGTACAGAGCCTATATGTAAGGATCTATTGCTGTTGCCATGTAGAGAGCCTATATGTAAGGATCTATTGCTGTTGTCATGTACAGAGCCTATATGTAAGGATCTATTGCTGTTGCCATGTAGAGAGCCTATATGTAAGGATCTATTGCTGTTGCCATGTACAGAGCCTATATGTAAGGATCTATTCCTGTTGCCATGTAGAGAGCCTATATGTAAGAATCTATTGCGGTTGTCATGTACAGAGCCTATATGTAAGGATCTATTGATGTGGTCATGTACAGAGCCTATATGTAAGGATCTATTGATGTGGTCATGTACAGAGCCTATATGTAAGGATCTATTGCTCTTGTCATGTACAGAGCCTATATGTAAGGATCTATTGCTGTTGTCATATACAGAGCCTATATGTAAGGATCTATTGCTCTTGTCATGTACAGAGCCTATATGTAAGGATCTATTGATGTGGTCATGTACAGAGCCTATATGTAAGGATCTATTGCTCTTGTCATGTACAGAGCCTATATGTAAGGATCTATTGCTCTTGTCATGTACAGAGCCTATATGTAAGGATCTATTGCTCTTGTCATGTACAGAGCCTATATGTAAGGATCTATTGCTTTTGCCATATACAGAGCCAATATGTAAGGATCTATTGATGTGGTCATGTACAGAGCCTATATGTAAGGATCTATTGCTCTTGTCATGTACAGAGCCTATATGTAAGCATCTATTGCTGTTGTCATGTACAGAGCCTATATGTAAGGATCTATTGATGTGGTCATGTACAGAGCCTATATGTAAGGATCTATTGCTCTTGTCATGTTCAGAGCCTATATGTAAGCATCTATTGATGTGGTCATGTACAGAGCCTATATGTAAGCATCTATTGCTGTTGTCATGTACAGAGCCTATATGTAAGGATCTATTGATGTGGTCATGTACAGAGCCTATATATAAGGATCTATTGCTGTTGTCATGTACAGAGCCTATATGTAAGGATCTATTGCTGTGGTCATGTACGGAGCCTATATGTAAGGATCTATTGCTGTTGCCATGTACAGAGCCTATATGTAAGGATCTATTGCTCTTGTCATGTACAGAGCCTATATGTAAGGATCTATTGCTGTTGCCATGTACAGAGCCTATATGTAAGGATCTATTGATGTGGTCATGTACAGAGTCTATATGTAAGGATCTATTGCTGTTGTCATGTACAGAGCCTATATGTAAGGATCTATTGATGTGGTCATGTACAGAGTCTATATGTAAGGATCTATTGCTGTTGTCATGTACAGAGCCTATATGTAAGGATCTATTGATGTGGTCATGTACAGAGCCTATATGTAAGGATCTATTGCTGTTGTCATGTACAGAGCCTATATGTAAGGATCTTTTGATGTGGTCATGTACAGAGCCTATATGTAAGGATCTATTTCTGTTGTCATGTACAGAGCCTATATGTAAGGATCTATTGATGTGTTCATGTACAGATACTATATGTAAGGATCTATTGATGTGGTCATGTACAGAGCCTATATGTAAGGATCTATTGATGTGGTCATGTACAGAGCCTATATGTAAGGATCTATTGATGTTGTCATGTACAGAGCCTATATGTAAGGATCTATTGATGTGGTCATGTACAGAGCCTATATGTAAGGATCTATTGATGTGGTCATGTACAGAGCCTATATGTAAGGATCTATTGATGTGGTCATGTACAGAGCCTATATGTAAGGATCTATTGATGTGGTCATGTACAGAATCTATATGTAAGGATCTATTGCTGTTGTCATGTACAGAGCCTATATGTAAGGATCTATTGATGTGGTCATGTACAGAGCCTATATGTAAGGATTTATTGCTGTTGTCATGTACAGAGCCTATATGTAAGTATCTATTGCTTTGGTCATGTACAGAGCCTATATGTAAGGATCTATTGATGTGGTCATGTACAGAGCCTATATGTAAGGATTTATTGCTGTTGTCATGTACAGAGCCTATATGTAAGGATCTATTGCTGTGGTCATGTACAGAGCCTATATGTAAGGATCAAATGATGTGGTCATGTACAGAGTCTATATGTAAGGATCTATTGCTGTTGTCATGTACAGAGCCTATATGTAAGGATCTATTGATGTGGTCATGTACAGAGCCTATATGTAAGGATTTATTGCTGTTGTCATGTACAGAGCCTATATGTAAGGATCTATTGCTGTGGTCATGTACAGGGCCTATATGTAAGGATCTATTGCTGTTCTCATGTACAGAGCCTATATGTAAGGATCTATTGATGTGGTCATGTACAGAGCCTATATGTAAGGATCTATTGCTGTTGACATGTACAGAGCCTATATGTAAGGATCTATTGCTGTGGTCATGTACAGAGTCTTTATGTAAGGATCTATTGCTGTGGTCATGTACAGAGCCTATATGTAAGGATCTATTGCTGTTGCCATGTAGAGAGCCTATATGTAAGGATCTTTTGCTGTTGTCATGTACAGAGCCTATATGTAAGGATCTATTGATGTGGTCATATACAGAGCCTATATGTAAGGATCTATTTATGTGGTCATGTACAGAGCCTATATGTAAGGATTTATTGCTGTTGTCATGTACAGAGCCTATATGTAAGGATCTATTGCTGTTGCCATGTAGAGAGCCTATATGTAAGGATCTATTGCTGTTGTCATGTACAGAGCCTATATGTAAGGATCTATTGCTGTGGTCATGTACAGAGCCTCTATGTAAGGATCTATTGCTGTTGTCATGTACAGAGCCTATATGTAAGGATCTATTGCTGTTGCCATGTAGAGAGCCTATATGTAAGGATCTATTGCTGTTGTCATGTACAGAGCCTATATGTAAGGATCTATTGATGTGGTCATGTACAGAGCCTATATGTAAGGATCTATTGCTGTTGCCATGTAGAGAGCCTATATGTAAGGATCTATTGCTGTTGCCATGTACAGAGCCTATATGTAAGGATCTATTGCTGTTGCCATGTACAGAGCCTATATGTAAGGATCTATTGATGTGGTCATGTACAGAGCCTATATATAAGGATCTATTGCTGTTGTCATGTACAGAGACTATATGTAAGGATCTATTGCTGTGGTCATGTACGGAGCCTATATGTAAGGATCTATTGCTGTTGCCATGTACAGAGCCTATATGTAAGGATCTATTGCTCTTGTCATGTACAGAGCCTATATGTAAGGATCTATTGCTGTTGTCATGTAGAGAGCCTATATGTAAGGATCTATTGCTGTTGTCATGTACAGAGCCTATATGTAAGGATCTATTGCTGTGGTCATGTACAGGGCCTATATGTAAGGATCTATTGCTGTTCTCATGTACAGAGCCTATATGTAAGGATCTATTGATGTGGTCATGTACAGAGCCTATATGTAATGATCTATTGCTGTTGTCATGTACAGAGCCTATATGTAAGGATCTATTGCTGTGGTCATGTACAGAGTCTATATGTAAGGATCTATTGATGTGGCCATGTACAGAGCCTATATGTAAGGATTTATTGCTGTTGTCATGTACAGAGCCTATATGTAAGGATCTATTGCTGTGGTCATGTACAGAGCCTATATGTAAGGATCTATTGCTGTTGTCATGTACAGAGCCTATATGTAAGGATCTATTGATGTGGTCATGTACAGAGTCTATATGTAAGGATCTATTGCTGTTGTCATGTAGAGAGCCTATATGTAAGGATCTATTGATGTGGTCATGTACAGAGCCTATATGTAAGGATCTATTGATGTGGTCATGTACAGAGCCTATATGTAAGGATCTATTGCTGTTGTCATGTACAGAGCCTATATGTAAGGATCTATTGCTGTTGTCATGTACAGAGCCTATATGTAAGGATCTATTTCTGTTGTCATGTACAGAGCCTATATGTAAGGATCTATTGCTATTGTCATGTACAGAGCCTATATGTAAGGATCTATTGCTGTTGTCATGTACAGAGCCTATATGTAAGGATCTATTGCTGTGGTCATGTACCGAGCCTATATGTAAGGATCTATTGATGTTGTCATGTACAGAGCTTATATGTAAGGATCTATTGATGTGGTCATGTACAGAGACTATATGTAAGGATCTATTGCTGTGGTCATGTACAGAGCCTATATGTAAGGATCTATTGATGTGGTCATGTACAGAGTCTATATGTAAGGATCTATTGCTGTTGTCATGTACAGAGCCTATATGTAAGGATCTATTGATGTGGTCATGTACAGAGTCTATATGTAAGGATCTATTGCTGTTGTCATGTACAGAGCCTATATGTAAGGATCTATTGATGTGGTCATGTACAGAGCCTATATGTAAGGATCTATTGCTGTTGTCATGTACAGAGCCTATATGTAAGGATCTTTTGATGTGGTCATGTACAGAGCCTATATGTAAGGATCTATTTCTGTTGTCATGTACAGAGCCTATATGTAAGGATCTATTGATGTGTTCATGTACAGATACTATATGTAAGGATCTATTGATGTGGTCATGTACAGAGCCTATATGTAAGGATCATTTGATGTGGTCATGTACAGAGCCTATATGTAAGGATCTATTGATGTTGTCATGTACAGAGCCTATATGTAAGGATCTATTGATGTGGTCATGTACAGAGCCTATATGTAAGGATCTATTGATGTGGTCATGTACAGAGCCTATATGTAAGGATCTATTGATGTGGTCATGTACAGAGCCTATATGTAAGGATCTATTGATGTGGTCATGTACAGAATCTATATGTAAGGATCTATTGCTGTTGTCATGTACAGAGCCTATATGTAAGGATCTATTGATGTGGTCATGTACAGAGCCTATATGTAAGGATTTATTGCTGTTGTCATGTACAGAGCCTATATGTAAGGATCTATTGCTGTGGTCATGTACAGAGCCTATATGTAAGGATCTATTGATGTGGTCATGTACAGAGCCTATATGTAAGGATTTATTGCTGTTGTCATGTACAGAGCCTATATGTAAGGATCTATTGCTGTGGTCATGTACAGAGCCTATATGTAAGGATCTA
Organism: Eledone cirrhosa; assembly: GCA_964016885.1. Taxonomy (NCBI): domain Eukaryota; kingdom Metazoa; phylum Mollusca; class Cephalopoda; order Octopoda; family Eledonidae; genus Eledone; species Eledone cirrhosa. Next base: position 73,953,603 of record OZ024747.1, read on the forward strand.
TTGCTGTTGTCATGTACAGAGCCTATATGTAAGGATTTATTGCTGTTGTCATGTACAGAGCCTATATGTAAGGATTTATTGCTGTGGTCATGTACAGGGCCTATATGTAAGGATCTATTGCTGTTCTCATGTACAGAGCCTATATGTAAGGATCTATTGATGTGGTCATGTACAGAGCCTATATGTAAGGATCTATTGCTGTTGACATGTACAGAGCCTATATGTAAGGATCTATTGCTGTGGTCATGTACAGAGTCTTTATGTAAGGATCTATTGCTGTGGTCATGTACAGAGCCTATATGTAAGGATCTATTGCTGTTGCCATGTAGAGAGCCTATATGTAAGGATCTATTGCTGTTGTCATGTACAGAGCCTATATGTAAGGATCTATTGATGTGGTCATATACAGAGCCTATATGTAAGGATCTATTTATGTGGTCATGTACAGAGCCTATATGTAAGGATTTATTGCTGTTGTCATGTACAGAGCCTATATGTAAGGATCTATTGCTGTTGCCATGTAGAGAGCCTATATGTAAGGATCTATTGCTGTTGTCATGTACAGAGCCTATATGTAAGGATCTATTGCTGTGGTCATGTACAGAGCCTCTATGTAAGGATCTATTGCTGTTGTCATGTACAGAGCCTATATGTAAGGATCTATTGCTGTTGCCATGTAGAGAGCCTATATGTAAGGATCTATTGCTGTTGTCATGTACAGAGCCTATATGTAAGGATCTATTGATGTGGTCATGTACAGAGCCTATATGTAAGGATCTATTGCTGTTGCCATGTAGAGAGCCTATATGTAAGGATCTATTGCTGTTGCCATGTACAGAGCCTATATGTAAGGATCTATTGCTGTTGCCATGTACAGAGCCTATATGTAAGGATCTATTGATGTGGTCATGTACAGAGCCTATATATAAGGATCTATTGCTGTTGTCATGTACAGAGACTATATGTAAGGATCTATTGCTGTGGTCATGTACGGAGCCTATATGTAAGGATCTATTGCTGTTGCCATGTACAGAGCCTATATGTAAGGATCTATTGCTCTTGTCATGTACAGAGCCTATATGTAAGGATCTATTGCTGTTGTCATGTAGAGAGCCTATATGTAAGGATCTATTGCTGTTGTCATGTACAGAGCCTATATGTAAGGATCTATTGCTGTGGTCATGTACAGGGCCTATATGTAAGGATCTATTGCTGTTCTCATGTACAGAGCCTATATGTAAGGATCTATTGATGTGGTCATGTACAGAGCCTATATGTAATGATCTATTGCTGTTGTCATGTACAGAGCCTATATGTAAGGATCTATTGCTGTGGTCATGTACAGAGTCTATATGTAAGGATCTATTGATGTGGCCATGTACAGAGCCTATATGTAAGGATTTATTGCTGTTGTCATGTACAGAGCCTATATGTAAGGATCTATTGCTGTGGTCATGTACAGAGCCTATATGTAAGGATCTATTGCTGTTGTCATGTACAGAGCCTATATGTAAGGATCTATTGATGTGGTCATGTACAGAGTCTATATGTAAGGATCTATTGCTGTTGTCATGTAGAGAGCCTATATGTAAGGATCTATTGATGTGGTCATGTACAGAGCCTATATGTAAGGATCTATTGATGTGGTCATGTACAGAGCCTATATGTAAGGATCTATTGCTGTTGTCATGTACAGAGCCTATATGTAAGGATCTATTGCTGTTGTCATGTACAGAGCCTATATGTAAGGATCTATTTCTGTTGTCATGTACAGAGCCTATATGTAAGGATCTATTGCTATTGTCATGTACAGAGCCTATATGTAAGGATCTATTGCTGTTGTCATGTACAGAGCCTATATGTAAGGATCTATTGCTGTGGTCATGTACCGAGCCTATATGTAAGGATCTATTGATGTTGTCATGTACAGAGCTTATATGTAAGGATCTATTGATGTGGTCATGTACAGAGACTATATGTAAGGATCTATTGCTGTGGTCATGTACAGAGCCTATATGTAAGGATCTATTGATGTGGTCATGTACAGAGTCTATATGTAAGGATCTATTGCTGTTGTCATGTACAGAGCCTATATGTAAGGATCTATTGATGTGGTCATGTACAGAGTCTATATGTAAGGATCTATTGCTGTTGTCATGTACAGAGCCTATATGTAAGGATCTATTGATGTGGTCATGTACAGAGCCTATATGTAAGGATCTATTGCTGTTGTCATGTACAGAGCCTATATGTAAGGATCTTTTGATGTGGTCATGTACAGAGCCTATATGTAAGGATCTATTTCTGTTGTCATGTACAGAGCCTATATGTAAGGATCTATTGATGTGTTCATGTACAGAGCCTATATGTAAGGATCATTTGATGTGGTCATGTACAGAGCCTATATGTAAGGATCTATTGATGTTGTCATGTACAGAGCCTATATGTAAGGATCTATTGATGTGGTCATGTACAGAGCCTATATGTAAGGATCTATTGATGTGGTCATGTACAGAGCCTATATGTAAGGATCTATTGATGTGGTCATGTACAGAGCCTATATGTAAGGATCTATTGATGTGGTCATGTACAGAATCTATATGTAAGGATCTATTGCTGTTGTCATGTACAGAGCCTATATGTAAGGATCTATTGATGTGGTCATGTACAGAGCCTATATGTAAGGATTTATTGCTGTTGTCATGTACAGAGCCTATATGTAAGGATCTATTGCTGTGGTCATGTACAGAGCCTATATGTAAGGATCTATTGATGTGGTCATGTACAGAGCCTATATGTAAGGATTTATTGCTGTTGTCATGTACAGAGCCTATATGTAAGGATCTATTGCTGTGGTCATGTACAGAGCCTATATGTAAGGATCAAATGATGTGGTCATGTACAGAGTCTATATGTAAGGATCTATTGCTGTTGTCATGTACAGAGCCTATATGTAAGGATCTATTGATGTGGTCATGTACAGAGCCTATATGTAAGGATTTATTGCTGTTGTCATGTACAGAGCCTATATGTAAGGATCTATTGCTGTGGTCATGTACAGGGCCTATATGTAAGGATCTATTGCTGTTCTCATGTACAGAGCCTATATGTAAGGATCTATTGATGTGGTCATGTACAGAGCCTATATGTAAGGATCTATTGCTGTTGACATGTACAGAGCCTATATGTAAGGATCTATTTATGTGGTCATGTACAGAGCCTATATGTAAGGATTTATTGCTGTTGTCATGTACAGAGCCTATATGTAAGGATCTATTGCTGTTGCCATGTAGAGAGCCTATATGTAAGGATCTATTGCTGTTGTCATGTACAGAGCCTATATGTAAGGATCTATTGCTGTGGTCATGTACAGAGCCTATATGTAAGGATCTATTGCTGTTGCCATGTAGAGAGCCTATATGTAAGGATCTATTGCTGTTGTCATGTACAGAGCCTATATGTAAGGATCTATTGCTGTTGCCATGTAGAGAGCCTATATGTAAGGATCTATTGCTGTTGTCATGTACAGAGCCTATATGTAAGGATCTATTGATGTGGTCATGTACAGAGCCTATATGTAAGGATCTATTGCTGTTGCCATGTAGAGAGCCTATATGTAAGGATCTATTGCTGTTGCCATGTACAGAGCCTATATGTAAGGATCTATTGCTGTTGCCATGTACAGAGCCTATATGTAAGGATCTATTGCTGTGGTCATGTACAGAGCCTATATGTAGGGATCTATTGCTGTTGTCATGTACAGAGTCTATATGTAAGGATCTATTGCTGTGGTCATGTACAGAGCCTAGATGTAAGGATCTATTGATGTGGTCATGTACAGAGCCTATATATAAGGATCTATTGCTGTTGTCATGTACAGAGACTATATGTAAGGATCTATTGCTGTGGTCATGTACGGAGCCTATATGTAAGGATCTATTGCTGTTGCCATGTACAGAGCCTATATGTAAGGATCTATTGCTCTTGTCATGTACAGAGCCTATATGTAAGGATCTATTGCTGTTGTCATGTAGAGAGCCTATATGTAAGGATCTATTGTTGTTGTCATGTACAGAGCCTATATGTAAGGATCTATTGCTGTGGTCATGTACAGGGCCTATATGTAAGGATCTATTGCTGTTCTCATGTACAGAGCCTATATGTAAGGATCTATTGATGTGGTCATGTACAGAGCCTATATGTAAGGATCTATTGCTGTTGTCATGTACAGAGCCTATATGTAAGGATCTATTGCTGTGGTCATGTACAGAGTCTATATGTAAGGATCTATTGCTGTGGTCATGTACAGAGCCTATATGTAAGGATCTATTGCTGTTGCCATGTAGAGAGCCTATATGTAAGGATCTATTGCTGTTGTCATGTACAGAGCCTATATGTAAGGATCTATTGATGTGGTCATATACAGAGCCTATATGTAAGGATCTATTTATGTGGTCATGTACAGAGCCTATATGTAAGGATCTATTGCTGTTGCCATGTAGAGAGCCTATATGTAAGGATCTATTGCTGTTGTCATGTACAGAGCCTATATGTAAGGATCTATTGCTGTTGCCATGTAGAGAGCCTATATGTAAGGATCTATTGCTGTTGTCATGTACAGAGCCTATATGTAAGGATCTATTGCTGTTGCCATGTAGAGAGCCTATATGTAAGGATCTATTGCTGTTGTCATGTACAGAGCCTATAGTTAAGGATCTATTGCTGTTGCCATGTAGAGAGCCTATATGTAAGGATCTATTGTTCTTGTCATGTACAGAGCCTATATGTAAGGATCTATTGATGTGGTCATGTACAGAGCCTATATGTAAGGATCTATTGCTGTGGTCATGTACAGAGCCTATATGTAAGGATCTATTGCTGTTGCCATGTAGAGAGCCTATATGTAAGGATCTATTGCTGTTGTCATGTACAGAGCCTATATGTAAGGATCTATTGCTGTTGCCATGAAGAGAGCCTATATGTAAGGATCTATTGCTGTTGCCATGTACAGAGCCTATATGTAAGGATCTATTGCTGTTGCCATGTAGAGAGCCTATATGTAAGAATCTATTGCGGTTGTCATGTACAGAGCCTATATGTAAGGATCTATTGATGTGGTCATGTACAGAGCCTATATGTAAGGATCTATTGATGTGGTCATGTACAGAGCCTATATGTAAGGATCTATTGCTCTTGTCATGTACAGAGCCTATATGTAAGGATCTATTGCTGTTGTCATATACAGAGCCTATATCTAAGGATCTATTGCTCTTGTCATGTACAGAGCCTATATGTAAGGATCTATTGATGTGGTCATGTACAGAGCCTATATGTAAGGATCTATTGCTCTTGTCATGTACAGAGCCTATATGTAAGGATCTATTGCTCTTGTCATGTACAGAGCCTATATGTAAGGATCTATTGCTCTTGTCATGTACAGAGCCTATATGTAAGGATCTATTGCTGTTGCCATATACAGAGCCTATATGTAAGGATCTATTGATGTGGTCATGTACAGAGCCTATATGTAAGGATCTATTGCTCTTGTCATGTACAGAGCCTATATGTAAGCATCTATTGCTGTTGTCATGTACAGAGCCTATATGTAAGGATCTATTGATGTGGTCATGTACAGAGCCTATATGTAAGGATCTATTGCTCTTGTCATGTTCAGAGCCTATATGTAAGCATCTATTGATGTGGTCATGTACAGAGCCTATATGTAAGCATCTATTGCTGTTGTCATGTACAGAGCCTATATGTAAGGATCTATTGATGTGGTCATGTACAGAGCCTATATATAAGGATCTATTGCTGTTGTCATGTACAGAGCCTATATGTAAGGATCTATTGCTGTGGTCATGTACGGAGCCTATATGTAAGGATCTATTGCTGTTGCCATGTACAGAGCCTATATGTAAGGATCTATTGCTCTTGTCATGTACATAGCCTATATGTAAGGATCTATTGCTGTTGCCATGTACAGAGCCTATATGTAAGGATCTATTGCTCTTGTCATGTACAGAGCCTATATGTAAGGATCTATTGATGTGGTCATGTACAGAGCCTATATGTAAGGATCTATTGCTCTTGTCATGTACAGAGCCTATATGTAAGGATCTATTGCTCTTTTCATGTACAGAGCCTATATGTAAGGATCTATTGCTCTTGTCATGTACAGAGCCTATATGTAAGGATCTATTGCTGTTGCCATGTACAGAGCCTATATGTAAGGATCTATTGCTCTTGTCATGTACAGAGCCTATATGTAAGGATCTATTGCTCTTGTCATGTACAGAGCCTATATGTAAGGATCTATTGATGTGGTCATGTACAGAGCCTATATGTAAGGATCTATTGCTCTTGTCATGTTCAGAGCCTATATGTAAGCATCTATTGCTGTTGTCATGTACAGAGCCTATATGTAAGGCTCTATTGATGTGGTCATGTACAGAGCCTATATGTAAGGATCTATTGCTCTTGTCATGTTCAGAGACTATATGTAAGCATCTATTGCTGTTGTTATGTACAGAGACTATATGTAAGGATCTATTGATGTGGTCATGTACAGAGCCTATATGTAAGGATCTATTGCTCTTGTCATGTTCAGAGCCTATATGTAAGGATCTATTGCTGTGGTCATGTACAGGGCCTATATGTAAGGATCTATTGCTGTTGTCATGTACAGAGCCTATATGTAAGGATCTATTGATGTGGTCATGTACAGAGCCTATATGTAAGGATCTATTGCTGTTGTCATGTACAGAGCCTATATGTAAGGATCTATTGCTGTGGTCATGTACAGAGCCTATATGTAAGGATCTATTGCTGTTGCCATGTAGCGAGCCTATATGTAAGGATCTATTGCTGTTGTCATGTACAGAGCCTATATGTAAGGATCTATTGATGTGGTCATATACAGAGCCTATATGTAAGGATCTATTGATGTGGTCATGTACAGAGCCTATATGTAAGGATCTATTGATGTGGTCATGTACAGAGCCTATATGTAAGCATCTATTGCTGTTGCCATGTAGGGAGCCTATATGTAAGGATCTATTGCTGTTGTCATGTACAGAGCCTATATGTAAGGATCTATTGATGTGGTCATATACAGAGCCTATATGTAAGGATCTATTGATGTGGTCATGTACAGAGCCTATATGTAAGGATCTATTGCTGTGGTCATGTACAGAGCCTATATGTAAGGATCTATTGCTGTTGCCATGTAGAGAGCCTATATGTAAGGATCTATTGCTGTTGTCAAGTTCAGAGCCTATATGTAAGGATCTATTGATGTGGTCATATACAGAACCTATATGTAAGGATCTATTGCTGTTGTCATGTACAGAGCCTATATGTAAGGATCTATTGATGTGGTCATGTACAGAGCCTATATGTAAGGATCTATTGATGTGGTCATGTACAGAGCCTATATGTAAGGATCTATTGCTGTGGTCATGTACAGAGCCTATATGTAAGGATCTATTGATGTGGTCATGTACAGAGCCTATATGTAAGGATCTATTGCTGTTGTTTATGTACAGAGACTATATGTAAGGATCTATTTATGTGGTCATGTACAGAGCCTATATGTAAGGATCTATTGATGTGGTCATGTACAGAGCCTATATGTAAGGATCTATTGCTCTTGTCATGTTCAGAGCCTATATGTAAGCATCTATTGCTGTTGTCATGTACAGAGCCTATATGTAAGGCTCTATTGATGTGGTCATGTACAGAGCCTATATGTAAGGATCTATTGCTCTTGTCATGTTCAGAGCCTATATGTAAGCATCTATTGCTGTTGTCATGTACAGAGCCTATATGTAAGGATCTATTGATGTGGTCATGTACAGAGCCTATATGTAAGGATCTATTGATGTGGTCATGTACAGAGCCTATATGTAAGGATCTATTGCTGTTGTCATGTTCAGAGCCTATATGTAAGCATCTATTGCTGTTGTCATGTACAGAGCCTATATGTAAGGATCTATTGATGTGGTCATGTACAGAGCCTATATGTAAGGATCTATTGATGTGGTCATGTACAGAGCCTATATGTAAGGATCTATTGCTGTTGTCATGTACAGAGACTATATGTAAGGATCTATTTATGTGGTCATGTACAGAGCCTATATGTAAGGATCTATTGCTGTTGCCATGTAGAGAGCCTATATGTAAGGATCTATTGCTGTGGTCATGTACGGAGCCTATATGTAAGGATCTATTGCTGTTGCCATGTACAGAGCCTATATGTAAGGATCTATTGCTCTTGTCATGTACAGAGCCTATATGTAAGGATCTATTGCTGTTGCCATGTACAGAGCCTATATGTAAGGATCTATTGCTCTTGTCATGTACAGAGCCTATATGTAAGGATCTATTGATGTGGTCATGTACAGAGCCTATATGTAAGGATCTATTGCTCTTGTCATGTACAGAGCCTATATGTAAGGATCTATTGCTCTTGTCATGTACAGAGCCTATATGTAAGGATCTATTGCTCTTGTCATGTACAGAGCCTATATGTAAGGATCTATTGCTGTTGCCATGTACAGAGCCTATATGTAAGGATCTATTGCTCTTGTCATGTACAGAGCCTATATGTAAGGATCTATTGCTCTTGTCATGTACAGAGCCTATATGTAAGGATCTATTGATGTGGTCATGTACAGAGCCTATATGTAAGGATCTATTGCTCTTGTCATGTTCAGAGCCTATATGTAAGCATCTATTGCTGTTGTCATGTACAGAGCCTATATGTAAGGCTCTATTGATGTGGTCATGTACAGAGCCTATATGTAAGGATCTATTGCTCTTGTCATGTTCAGAGACTATATGTAAGCATCTATTGCTGTTGTTATGTACAGAGACTATATGTAAGGATCTATTGATGTGGTCATGTACAGAGCCTATATGTAAGGATCTATTGCTCTTGTCATGTTCAGAGCCTATATGTAAGGATCTATTGCTGTGGTCATGTACAGGGCCTATATGTAAGGATCTATTGCTGTTGTCATGTACAGAGCCTATATGTAAGGATCTATTGATGTGGTCATGTACAGAGCCTATATGTAAGGATCTATTGCTGTTGTCATGTACAGAGCCTATATGTAAGGATCTATTGCTGTGGTCATGTACAGAGCCTATATGTAAGGATCTATTGCTGTTGCCATGTAGCGAGCCTATATGTAAGGATCTATTGCTGTTGTCATGTACAGAGCCTATATGTAAGGATCTATTGATGTGGTCATATACAGAGCCTATATGTAAGGATCTATTGATGTGGTCATGTACAGAGCCTATATGTAAGGATCTATTGATGTGGTCATGTACAGAGCCTATATGTAAGCATCTATTGCTGTTGCCATGTAGGGAGCCTATATGTAAGGATCTATTGCTGTTGTCATGTACAGAGCCTATATGTAAGGATCTATTGATGTGGTCATATACAGAGCCTATATGTAAGGATCTATTGATGTGGTCATGTACAGAGCCTATATGTAAGGATCTATTGCTGTGGTCATGTACAGAGCCTATATGTAAGGATCTATTGCTGTTGCCATGTAGAGAGCCTATATGTAAGGATCTATTGCTGTTGTCAAGTTCAGAGCCTATATGTAAGGATCTATTGATGTGGTCATATACAGAACCTATATGTAAGGATCTATTGCTGTTGTCATGTACAGAGCCTATATGTAAGGATCTATTGATGTGGTCATGTACAGAGCCTATATGTAAGGATCTATTGATGTGGTCATGTACAGAGCCTATATGTAAGGATCTATTGCTGTGGTCATGTACAGAGCCTATATGTAAGGATCTATTGATGTGGTCATGTACAGAGCCTATATGTAAGGATCTATTGCTGTTGTTTATGTACAGAGACTATATGTAAGGATCTATTTATGTGGTCATGTACAGAGCCTATATGTAAGGATCTATTGATGTGGTCATGTACAGAGCCTATATGTAAGGATCTATTGCTCTTGTCATGTTCAGAGCCTATATGTAAGCATCTATTGCTGTTGTCATGTACAGAGCCTATATGTAAGGCTCTATTGATGTGGTCATGTACAGAGCCTATATGTAAGGATCTATTGCTCTTGTCATGTTCAGAGCCTATATGTAAGCATCTATTGCTGTTGTCATGTACAGAGCCTATATGTAAGGATCTATTGATGTGGTCATGTACAGAGCCTATATGTAAGGATCTATTGATGTGGTCATGTACAGAGCCTATATGTAAGGATCTATTGCTGTTGTCATGTACAGAGACTATATGTAAGGATCTATTTATATGGTCATGTACAGAGCCTATATGTAAGGATCTATTGCTGTTGCCATGTAGAGAGCCTATATGTAAGGATCTATTGCTGTTGTCATGTACAGAGCCTATATGTAAGGATCTATTGCTGTTGCCATGTAGAGAGCCTATATGTAAGGATCTATTGATGTGGTCATGTACAGAGCCTATATGTAAGGATCTATTGATGTGGTCATGTACAGAGCCTATATGTAAGGATCTATTGCTCTTGTCATGTACAGAGCCTATATGTAAGGATCTATTGCTGTTGTCATGTACAGAGCCTATATGTAAGGATCTATTGCTCTTGTCATGTACAGAGCCTATATGTAAGGATCTATTGATGTGGTCATGTACAGAGCCTATATGTAAGGATCTATTGCTCTTGTCATGTACAGAGCCTATATGTAAGGATCTATTGCTCTTGTCATGTGCAGAGCCTATATGTAAGGATCTATTGCTCTTGTCATATACAGAGCTTATATGTAAGGATCTATTGATGTGGTCATGTACAGAGCCTATATGTAAGGATCTATTGCTGTTGCCATGTACAGAGCCTATATGTAAGGATCTATTGATGTGGTCATGTACAGAGCCTATATGTAAGCATCTATTGCCGTTGCCATGTAGAGAGCCTATATGTAAGGATCTATTGCTGTTGTCATGTACAGAGCCTATATGTAAGGATCTATTGATGTGGTCATATACAGAGCCTATATGTAAGGATCTATTGATGTGGTCATGTACAGAGCCTATATGTAAGGATCTATTGCTGTGGTCATGTACAGAGCCTATATGTAAGGATCTATTGCTGTTGCCATGTAGAGAGCCTATATGTAAGGATCTATTGCTGTTGTCATGTTCAGAGCCTATATGTAAGGATCTATTGATGTGGTCATATACAGAACCTATATGTAAGGATCTATTGCTGTTGTCATGTACAGAGCCTATATGTAAGGATCTATTGATGTGGTCATGTACAGAGCCTATATGTAAGGATCTATTGATGTGGTCATGTACAGAGCCTATATGTAAGGATCTATTGCTGTGGTCATGTACAGAGCCTATATGTAAGGATCTATTGATGTGGTCATGTACAGAGCCTATATGTAAGGATCTATTGCTGTTGTTTATGTACAGAGACTATATGTAAGGATCTATTTATGTGGTCATGTACAGAGCCTATATGTAAGGATCTATTGCTGTGGTCATGTACAGAGCCTATATGTAAGGTTCTATTGCTGTTGCCATGTAGAGAGCCTATATGTAAGGATCTATTGCTGTTGTCATGTACAGAGCCTAAATGTAAGGATCTATTGATGTGGTCATATACAGAGCCTATATGTAAGGATCTATTGCTGGTGTCATGTACAGAGCCTATATGTAAGGATCTATTGATGTGGTCATGTACAGAGCCTATATGTAAGGATCTATTGATGTGGTCATGTACAGAGCCTATATGTAAGGATCTATTGCTGTTGTCATGTACAGAGACTATATGTAAGGATCTATTTATGTGGTCATGTACAGAGCCTATATGTAAGGATCTATTGCTGTTGCCATGTAGAGAGCCTATATGTAAGGATCTATTGCTGTTGTCATGTACAGAGCCTATATGTAAGGATCTATTGCTGTTGCCATTTAGAGAGCCTATATGTAAGGATCTATTGATGTGGTCATGTACAGAGCCTATATGTAAGGATCTATTGATGTGGTCATGTACAGAGCCTATATGTAAGGATCTATTGCTCTTGTCATGTACAGAGCCTATATGTAAGGATCTATTGCTGTTGTCATGTACAGAGCCTATATGTAAGGATCTATTGCTCTTGTCATGTACAGAGCCTATATGTAAGGATCTATTGATGTGGTCATGTACAGAGCCTATATGTAAGGATCTATTGCTCTTGTCATGTACAGAGCCTATATGTAAGGATCTATTGCTCTTGTCATGTACAGAGCCTATATGTAAGGATCTATTGCTCTTGTCATATACAGAGCTTATATGTAAGGATCTATTGATGTGGTCATGTACAGAGCCTATATGTAAGGATCTATTGCTGTTGCCATGT
>OZ024747.1:73970983-73988483 GCA_964016885.1 Eledone cirrhosa
ATGTTTACACTCACACATACACACATACAGACACCAAGATACACAGACACCGACACACAGACACACGCGCATGTACTTATATGATTGTCTGTTGAAATATGCACACATATAATTGTATATATATATTTATATATATATATATATACACACACACGCAACCAACAACACTCACTCATCGAGACACACACAAACACAGACGCACACGCACATATACTTATGTGACTGTCTATTTAAATATGCATAGTTATAATTGTATATGCACACAATAACGCACACTCAGCGACTCACGCACACACACACACGAAGGCACACATACAAAAAGACACACACTCAATGACACACAGGCACAGACACACACCCATAAGCTTATGTGATTGTCTATTTAAATATGCACCGATATAATTGTATGCATGTGAATGGTCGGAAATATGTGTGCATGGAAGCTCTATATTTTGTAGAATTCCTAAAACACGGATTTGGAATACGTATATATATATATATATATATATATATATATATATATATATATATGTGTGTGTGTGTGTGTGTGTGTGTGTGTGTGTACATATATATGTGTGTGTCTGTATATCTTTGAATTTGATGTTATTATGCGCGTATATTTATGAATCTGTATACAAATATGGATGCACATACATTCATACATTTCTATATAAATACAAACGGAATAAAGCACTCCTTCCTGACTGTAGTGGTGGTGTAGAAACATATCGTTATCTCTGTGCAGATGTGCGTAAATATCTATATAAATACAGCAGTGGAGATATTGACACATGCTGAGAAAGATATATTTCTATAACGATATATTCTTCTGAAGAATACTTTCCATACGTATATTTATGAATACAGAGTACGACATAGATATATATATACCCATTGAGCCATTTCGATATCGCTAATTCACTTAAAACAGGCACAGAGAAACACATAAATTATACATGATAATGTAAATATCACATATTGAACACGTGATAGCTCTCTCACTCTCCCTCTCTCTCCCTTTCTTTCTTTCTCACATTATACTCCTCTCTTTATTCTTTCTTTTCTCTTTTTTCTCCCTTTTTTCTCTCCCTGACTCTCTCTCTCTCACTCTATCACTCTTTCTCCCTCTCGCTTTATACATATATGTGCGTTTATGTATATATGTATGTGTATCTAAGTATATTAGTGTGTGTAAATTACAATATTGTATTGTAATTTATGTCCAAGGCCAGCAAATTAGAAAACGACAATTAGAAAACAGCAATGTTGATAAAATCAACGCCAGCTCTTGATTGATAACTTATTCCATCGACTCAGGAAGGATGAAAGACAAATTCCACTCAGGCGAGTTTAAATATGAAAGCCAGATCATATGCATCAATTATATTTTATCCGAAACTCAGCTAGTTCCGAGATCTATCTAAACTCTTTGTCTCTCCTTTTGGCATAAAACCAGCAATTTGTAGGGTAGGGGAAAGTCGAGTAAATGGACCCAAAAGCGTAACTGGTACTTTATTTTATTGAATTCTTAAGAAGAAACGATGGAGCTAACAAAGCAGTTCTGATACACCTACATTTTTGAGAAATACACATTTCATCAAACGAGAAAAAACGAAGGACAACTTTGAGCGTGGAACCGAAAGGTATGTTAACAAGGCTCACGTGACATTTTGGTAAACACGCTATAGATTCAGGGATACATGGCCATTCAATAAAAGAGTAAAGAGGATAAAATACATTCAATAGTAATGCTTTAGGTTTATTAACCAAGCAGATATGTTAAAGAGTTCCAAGCATGACTACTACGCCTATTTTCAGTCAGTGTGTCACGAATATCACGTTAATCAAATTCGTCTTTCCTTTCTATAAGTAAGATGTTAGGAAGAGATATAATGGAGATTGGCTGCCATTTATAGCAAGTGGATTTATCAACTAGATTCACGCTCAGGAATTTCTAATAATATTACTAGGAATCCGACATTAGACCATGCTCGCACATTTTAGAGGATGGAAAATTAATTTGCAGACTAAGGATAGATAAATGGCAACGCTGACCTCGGCCTGGTGATACCAATGGATAAATGTATTTCGAAAGGTAATTCCTCAAAGAGTGCTAAGTCCTAGCAACAACTGAAGGTATATCTAATTATTTACCAATGCCATGCTGTAACAGTGTTTATATCATTCTTCAAAGTTTCTACAATGTAATGCTCCTTGTAAAATTTCAACCAACATTTTATAAATAAATTGCACACGTCTAACCATGTAATACTTAACGATATATTATTCCTAACGGACTGTATTGTTAAGCGTATATATATATATACATTTACATATGAATGTGTATACATTCATATTTATATATATATATATATATATACATAGAAAGACAGACACACACGCATACATACATACACACACACACACAGACACATATATATATATATATATATATATGAATGTGTCAGTGTGAGAGAGTGTATAAAGGAATCTTTTCCTATGTATATTCTTCTTGTTGTTTGGAAAATATCGCAAGAAAAATATGAAGCATTAAGATAAGATATATCTGCAAATACTATTTATCAGCTATCAGTGGTGTGTCATCTGGGAAATATAGGACTTTAATTAGAAAAACACATATTTGCCATGTCCTCTAGAGTGCATAACTATTGGTGCTTCAACTTTTCATCATAACTATTTTTCTTGTTCAAATTTACATTGATATCAATATCTCGTTTGGCTTATATTATCAGGCAGTTCGATCAATATTATTCAAAGTGATATAGTCGTTTTATTTCATAGAAAACCTATACATAATCACCATCTAAACAATCTCAGTTCTAAAACACATTTAGTAATTTCCTTCTTAAAAAAGGTCTTCGAAATCTATGGAATTTTTCATATATAAAGCCTAAATGATGTTGAGTGTATTGACTCAACTTATAAATTCATTAATTATTAAATTAGCTTTTGATTATTTGAAGATATTTATTCATAAATTATCGTGATTTCAATTTTCCTTTGTATATATATATATATATATTGTTATATTTGGGGAGGGTCATATTGTTGTAATATTATTGCCAGAAAATCATCGCCGTTATATATATATATATATATATATATATATATATATATATATATATATATATATATATAAACGTTTGTATATGTATAATAAAGCCAAAACAATGCAGGTATGGACATAGAATAAAGAATGCAAATGCAAAAGATATTGTTGACAATTAGTCTTTTACCTTAAATAAATCTAAGGTAAAAGACTAATTGGCAACAATACCTTTTGCATTTGCATTCTTTATTCTATGTCCATACCTGCATTGTTTTGGCTTTATTATACATATACAAACGTTTATACCTCATTACACAATGCTTCAAGTGAACTATAACTTCCTCCATATATATATATATATATATATATATATATATATATATATATATATATATATATACATATATATATACACACACATACATACATGCATTCATACATTCATTCATACATAAGCACATACATATATATATATATATATGAGTGTGTATGTGTGTGAGTATGTGAGTGTGTGAGTGTGTGTGTGTGTTAGTTAGGTGTGTAACTTCAGTTAGAGATGGCTCGATGTTCGAAGCACTAAATACTGTTACGACATCCTTCTGCTGTTGGGTTGTATAGATATCCAAACAATTGTAATATGACAATATGAATTGGTCGGTCTATTCAACTATAGCCATTCTTGTGATCAGAGAATACATTTAAATTATTAATCTTGATTAACGTGGTTGTTTATTGACTGTAACATAATCGCAAATCTTATTTACATACCACGTAAATTAACTCATTTTTTAATTGCCTTCTCTTTAACTTGAATGTTTCTCACAATTTCCAGTAATTAAGGTTGACAAAGATGGTCAGTTAGAATTATGGAAGTAAAAACAACACAGAGTAAGTGATGCGCAGAGATAAAAGTTTGGGTTCGTATTAGCTATAACGAGACGAACGAAAGATATTGTCACAGATTGTTCAGCTCAAATGCTGGGCATTTAATTTTATGCCTATTTTGGCCTTGGAATGTAATTTTCCGTAATTTCTGTTTAGTGTTCGTCTTTTAAAATACTTCAGGACAGTTTTTAACAACCGTGTTTGACACCGTGACTCCATATGGACCAGCAATACCATAGTGAGGGGTAAAGAATGTGTACATCTATTTCGAGGCCCGTAGATCCCGTAGAATGTATACCTGTTGCCAGTGTTTTAATATAACATGTGACTCATGAATCTACCCCTTCTCTCTTTTGTTATGTTGGTCCGTATTTTAGTAAAACAATTCTACTACAAGACTCTGTCCTCTCATTCCTTCTTATCAGCGTTTGTCACACCATCCTCTTGTGACTAATAACAAGACTCCCCGGAGAGAGGACGCCAGTCCTCCATAGCATTATACCCCCTAGCAATAGCTGGTACTCATTTTCAACTGACTATAATGGACTAACGTGAAATGAAGTGTTTTCTTCAAGAACACAATAGCCAATCCATCCAAAAAATCAGACATACGACATTATGATCGAAAGTCCATCACATTTACCATTAGAGACCGCACCTTCACTTCATTATTTACTTGCCATTTTTAGTAAGTTTAATATGTTTTCTATCACAACGTCACTCAATTCGGGAAGGTTTCTTGTGAAAAGAAATCGACATTTACGATATTATTGTTACACAATTATTTGAACTCACAATAATTGAAAGAAGTACTAACGTTTCAATTCTATTAAGAAATGAAAAGAAAGACAAATACTTTTTGTAAGTATATTGTTCATCACTCACCATCTTTATACATATAAATCCCGTGTAAAACACTCTGTCTTATAATCCTTTTGATAAACCCAGTTTAGACCCGATGGCTGGTTTAAACTTTACAAGTTATTAGAAGTTATTAGTGGCCTTAATCCTACGGCACTTAAATGCAAGTCATTATTTAGCAGATATATCTATATAACATCAGCTATTTCTAACCGCATCCGCCATGTTAATTATCTATCAGGAAAACAATGTTATGTTGCCGACTTAAGTAAATGTCTATAAACATAATTCTCTTTCAAAGAGAAGATAATAATACAAAGAATGGAGCCATATCTATTCTAAGAAAACTTCAAGAATCTGTTTACTGTTCTCGTCAAATTTACATATCTCATTTGGTGTAGTATTGCACTTCGAGTAGTCTACTCGTTTCCAATAGATAAATTCATTTCATTATGTATTGATTTACATATGAAATAATAATTCTCTTGAAACTAATTATTTATTAGTTAAGCAAGCACTAATCAAACGACGATAAATGCGATGAAATCTATTATGATTCACTGGAACAGAGTATAGTAGAAGTAGACTATCATGTATTTCCCTACTGTATCAATTATATATATAGATAATATATAGTCACTTATGTAATCGAATGTTATTATTCTTATATATATGTATATATATATATATATATATATATATATATATATATATATATATATATATATATATATTTATATATATATATATATATATTTAGGTGCGTGTCTTGCTGAGATTCTCAGTTTGCTGCCGGTTGGTTTTACCCTTAAAATCTTTCCAGCGATTCTTTCTTGGAGCATTCTAACCACGTGCCCATCCTTTCGGAGCTTCGTATGAAGTATTTGTGATTTCATATTAGTATTTTTGTAATATATACTAACTATAAGTTTTAGCTAGGATCAAAGCATACTATACTTTGTTTTATGAAATTTTCTGACGTGTTCAGCCATTCAATACAGGGTGTGCTTTTGGTCCGTGTGGTATGAGAAGTGCTGAACTTACCTATAAACTAGATTAATTATATCGCATAGAGCCACACACACTTGGGTGTCTCATTTATAAAAAGTATTTTTTATTGTATCATTAGCTTTTAATTTTTAACACTATATCATCAAAAGGTTAGGGCCTCAAATTTCATATAGCTTAGGGCGTCGACAGGCGAACCTCTGCACGTGGGTACAAGTCATGTGTGGTTTGTTTATTTTTCTCGGTGTTGATACTGTTGTATCAGCGTGACTAAATGTATTCTTCTATTGATCTAAGGCGTGGTCTATTAATGTATTTGGATTTCCGTTGGGAACTAATGTTTGTTTAACAGGCGAGACTTCTTTGTTTAAATCATCTTTACTGCATCAGAAATTAACCGCTAGAATAACGGGTATTTTCTTGATAGTCATTTTGTATGAAGATTTCGAAACGTCAATATACGAATGTATTTAGAAAAACTAATAACAATATAGGTAAACAATTTAATGGTCAAACTGGAGAATATATATATATATATATATATATATATATGGGATAAAAAGTTATCGTTATAGGTAATCCAGTTAGAGGTCCTTAGTACTCTGCGTCGTGGATAGTTTTAACGTACGGTTTTTATTACTATATACATATATATATATATATATATATATAGTAATAATAATAAATTTGAAGACTAGAATCCAAAGAGGGCTCGATAAGGATAAATATATATCAAATATGTAGGAAGCGTAGAGCAAATATTTATTGAAATATCAGATTAAAGTTTAAGCAAAGAATCGGTACTTTCACCCATAACGGGATCTTCATAAGATCCCGTTATGGATGAAAGCAGTGATTCTTTGCTTAAACTTTAATCTGTTATTTTAATATATATATATATATATATATATATATATATATATATATAATAAGTTGAAACAGTGGCATGTGCAAATACTCCAGTTTAACGCCGACTCAATCAGTCTGATAGATTGTGATGGTGTACCTCAGAGGAAGATGTATATATATATTATATATATATATATGTGTGTGTGTGCTTGTAGTTCTCTCCCTTTTTTGCGGTAGAAATAATTTTCCACGATGAAATAGTAGTACCACTAATATAAAATGAAATTTTTATTTTGAAAATGTGATCAATGATTATTACTGAAATATAAATCTCATTGGAAAATTATAAAACTTACTCTATTTTGAAATTATCAACGTGGAACGGCTTAGAATATATTGATGTCTATCACATCATCAGATATTTGAGTTAAGCAGCCAAGTGTATCACTGGATAATTTCCACTTGATTCGTTTGTAGGGTACAATGATGCGACAATGATTATAGTGATGAAACCATAAAGTGTAACGGAAAAGTCTTTAAATTATCTACACACTATTTGCAATATTATATATTTCAAACATTGCATAGCAATGCGTCGCTGATATCCAAGCAGAGAACACACACAGGTATAAGGCAGGCACACACCAACGTGCATACATACATATTATATAACAACCACACATAGACACAGGTACACACACACACACACACACATATATATATATATATATATATATATATATATATATATATATATATATATATATATATATATATATATATATATATACATATATGTATATATTCAGATATCATTAGAGAAACATATATTATTCTGTACATATATATCCTGTTGGATACACTAAGTTTTCAGCGCAATTTCTTGGTGTTGGCGCTACCGAACACTAACTGTGAAACTCAGCTTATCAGTGACGTTGTAAATTTCAGCTCCGAGGAAATATATGTATTTATTAACAGCATGCACTCTATGTAATCATCTTTCCATTACACAATGTACTAAGGAATTATTATCGTTACCTAACGATTTGTCAATTATAAAACAGCAAATCTGTTGATTAACTGGGTCTTTTTCTCACTTGTACTTCTAACCACATATAACCACATCCGCACCCTATTCGTATATAAAAATACAAGCACCAACACAAAACTTCAAAGACACACACACACACACATTCATATATATATATATATATATATATATATGAGTGCAAGCATGTGTATGTACACATCTGTTTGTGTGTCTGTATGTGTGTATATATGTATTTATTTATGTGTGTATGTTAAAAGATAAGGACTTTTAGAGAATTGATCCATCAGGCATTATTGTCATGGAAACTGGGATAGTGTTATCTGTGGTATAAAAGTTTAGCAATTACTTTTGAAAGCTGCTTTCTTTAGAGATTACCGATCATTACTAATATCTTGTGATTTACACACATTCCTCCCATAACAAAATGTGTTGCTATTTTCTAATGAAGACAAGGCGATGGCGAAAGTCTTGGTAAGATAAACATGCTTGAGCGAACAGACAATCAAAGCAAACCATACATTTTATTTTATCAAATAAACACAGTTATAATCTTTCTCAAGGGTTGAGATTAAGAACGTGGAATAAATTGAAAATATCCATAGGTTTGAATAAAAAAAATATAAATTCAAATATGAAAGAATAAATAAATATTTTCATTGCCTACTATCTTCCAGAGAATTGAATATATCTCACAATTACATTAAGTAGTATATTGAAGATATCTGCTCTACATTACGGACAACCCGCTGGAAAACTACCACTCTAAGTTGCTGATTGGGCTGAAAAATTGGACACATCTTAATTACCGCTAATTAGGTAAATCCACCTGGAAAATTGATAAAGGTGACAAGCCAGATGTTAAGAATGTGTAAAATGAAATTGAAATTGAATTCAAAATGGGGATTAGAAGCTTTCTCTTAATTAAAACATTCGTGATATGGGGAAGTACATTGCAAATGAATTCCTGGAAACAACAGATGAGAATCTTAGCTAGAGGACATGAAAAGTTCGTAGTGTGACCAAGATACTCTTATGGACTGACTAAACGTGGTTTATTTTTCAACAATAATCAATTAATCAATTAATCTCAGGGTTTGAAAAATGCCCCACCCTCCCGCTATTTAATTTTTCATATTTATCCCCCCCCCCCCCCTCCGGCTTTTATTCCACGATCACCCAACATGTCACACCACGATTATTAGATTCCGCTAATCTATCTCCGGCGACATTTTATTGTAAGTGATTCATTTCGATACAACACCTGGAGAAATTAATAATTGTTTCTACTATTGGCACAAGGCCAGCAATAACCCAGTGCATTACTGGTACTTTATTTTATCGACCCCGTAAGGATGAAAGACAAAGTCAACCTCGGCGGGATTTGAACTCAGAATAATAATTTCATTTTAAATTTCAAAAACAAATATTATATATGACAAAAAAGAACATCAAAATTACCGTCGCTTATAAAAAATTATAGAATTACCGTCGTTTATAAAAAAAACTTCGATATGAGATAAACATAAGATGTACATAAATTGTAGCACATATACAAACAGATGGGTGTTTTGGTAGAATATGATTACTGCAGGGGCCCTGCCACCCCCCACCAAGTTCCGCCGACCCTGATATATATATGTGTGTGTGTGTTTGTAGGAGGGGGGGGGGGTTATAGAAGTCATGTCTTTTCTCTACTAAAGTATTGTGTATGTGTGTGTTAGAGAAACAGAGAGAGAGAGAGTGAGAGAGAGAGAGAGAGAGAGAGGGGGGGGGGGAAGAGAGTGGAACGTTTCCTCTATACTCAAGCCTGATACTATTATTATACCAGTCTGAAAGTAGTATGGTTTATTCATTACCCCTTCATGTACTGCACGCTGGCGGTTCGACAAATTGAGATCGATAAAATAAGTTCAAGTAAGTAAGTCGATAATATCAACTAAAGCAGTGTATGTGGTGACGCAAAATGGCAGACGTCCAGTAAAAGAATTAAAATAGTAGAATCAAATATATAGGTCACAGCAGTGTTGAAATTAAAGTATGGAAATGATGTTTAGTATTGCAATGGATGAAGTCACTTTCTATTCCGTTCCTTGTCTCAAAGTAATTATGTTTCACTTGTGGTTGAATATGACACACTCGCACAACCTTGGTAGATATATACATATATACATATATACATAAATACGTATATATATTCATACACACATACACACATACGTACATACATACATGAAGACATAAATACATACATATGATGGCTGCAATTCGATTTCGAGTAATGCCATCGCTTGATATTTAAGCTTGACCAGCACGAACGAGGTTTTATCGTCCTGCTAGGGACCTACCTATGACCAGCAATGTCAGGCATCGCAAAATATGTCACATATGAAGCGATGCTTGTACTTGAAGCTTTTTTAAGTGAGGAAAAGCTTTGCAAGGGGCCAGTCCCTCTCTCCGAACATCGAATGCATTTACTCAAACAGAAGAACTGGTCTACATCATTGGATGTAAACGATGTCACATATATATATACCAACATACATACATGCACATTCATATCTACATACATACGTGCATACATACGCACATACATATATATATATATATATATACACAAACACACATACATACATAGATATATACATGCATACATAAATATAGGAACGTAGGTTTACAAATGTGCCGGTTGGGTCTGAGCCACATAGAAAAAGATATTTACCAATTCTAATTTGTTAAATATACTGTGGCTAGAGAATGTCATTGGAACGTCATATTTCGAAAATTCCCAACGGAAATACAAAAGAGATATATAATCAATAAAACTGTGATAACAGAGAGGAAGCTATTTAATAACAATGTCCACTGTCCATATTTAAGTGTTGGAGAAAACAAAACAACACATGCAACACAATGCTGTATAACTCAACTAATTGAATACACGTATTACAATAGGCAGAGACACCCAAACACACACACACACACACACACACACACACACACACACACACACACACACACACACACACATATATATATATATATATATGTGTGTGTATGTATATATAAACACACACTTACAAACTGACATATACAGCATATATATGTTATATATGTGTATATACATGCCCGTCTGTCTATAAATTTACTTATGCATACCCCGCTCTCTCTCTCTGTATCCCTCTCCCTCTGTCTCTCTCTATATATATATATAAATATATATAAATGGAAAAGAATGAAACGAAATTTCATTTGTCACTCTCAGTACAGCTGGCACTTAAATATTATAATAAATGTTCCCTAAACCCATACGTACATATATACATGTGTGCATGTATGTATATATATATATACATACTACTGTACGTCTGTATACATATGTGTATCTACGTATACATACATACTTACATATAAATATATATATATATATATATAATAATATGGGCGAACAGGAAAATTGAAAGAACACAGAGTCCTATCTCATCAGTCAACCGCTCTAGATACTAATTATATATATATATATATATATATATATATATATATATAGAGAGAGAGAGAGAGAGAGAGAGAGAGAGAGAGAGAGAGAGAGAGAGAGAGAGAGAGAGAGAGAGAGAGAGGAAGGGAGATAGAGAGAGAGGGAGAGAGAGGAAGGGAGATATAGAGAGAGAGGGAGAGAGAGAGAAAGAGATAGACAGACGGAGAGAAGTTCTATGCAGAATGAAATCCTCGGTCCATCAAGAGTTTCTGTAAATATGTGTTATTCAACAGATGATATGACACCAAGGTACCAATTCAATATCTCCTAGAGCTACGTCATTACCCACGAAATTAAAATAAGCCCCATTTCTCAAGCTTAGTCTCTTTTATACCAAAGAGTGATCTGGGTTTTCCCATTTAAATTACGTATAGTACATTTTCATTGATTTTCTGTATGTGTATATTATATATGTATGACGTATATAAAATACACTTCACTTCTTGGTTCCAGCCGGAGTACACATTGTGCTGGATGGCGCCGAGGGAGACGCTCTGGGACAGCCAGTCCTCGTGGTGTATAAATTCACTAACGTCTGTCGGTTTGGTGTAATTATTACAATTTTACGACAGCATTCCGATCACATTCTCTCTCATATTATATTATTATTTTGGAATTTCTCTCACAATATTCCGTCTGAGTGAAATACATAGAGTAATCTGTCCACATCTCTTTCACAACCTTGGTATAATTAGTTTGTTGTCATTCTGTTTTCTTTTGCTTTATAAATCAAATGGCTAGCCTTCGGATTTATGCTGCTTTTATCTTGCCAGTACCACAGATAGTCATGGTTGTATCTTACCTCCAGTTTGTTTTTAAATTGATCATACCATTTATTGTTATATCTTTGGTTTTGTCTTATTTATTCTGGTACTCTTCATTCTGGCAGACAATTATATTTATTATACCATTAACAGTCTCAGCATCAATCATGTATGAATCTTTTATTATATGATTGACTTGTTAGAAGATTCGTTTTGAATTTTTTTTTTTTATCAAAACAGTCCTGACCATTCTATTTCTCCATTCAAAACATTTCACAAATACAACTTTTTTTATATGATATAAATTAAACGATGCAGGTGTTGAGATAGATTGCAAAGCCATTTTCAATAATTTCCTATATGAATAACGGGGAAGAGGGGAACATATTTAATTTTTCAGTTTCAAGTACAATGTTTCATACTCTCGAGAGATCAAAGCTCTGAGACTATGGGCATGTTAGAATGTCTCAGGAAACCATCACTGGACAGATTTTAAGGGCAAAAATTTAGCTGGATAACAACCACCAGGTTGCCTGGTCTTTCTTTGGGATCCAGCCAGATCAGTTGGAGAAGGCTGCTTCTGAGAGGGTCCTCTGGAAGGAGTATTTGAGTGACTCTGCCCACACGACATTCCCAGGATTAAGTGAGCGAAGAAGAATATATATATATATATATATATATATATATATATATATATTTGAGTTACTCAAATATATATATATATATATATATATATATATATATATATATATATATATATATATATATATATATATATATAATATATATACGTATGTATATTTATGTGCGTGTGTGACTATGAGTGTATATATATGTGTGTGGTGTGTGTGTATGAATAAATATATTTATATTTTTATATACATATATATACACACACACACACACACACACAAGTCCTTTTGTATCTATGTCTGTAGTCTCCTTAAACTATATATATATATATACATATATATATATATATATATATATATATATATATATATATATATATATATACATATATATATATATATATATATATATATATATACATATATATATATATATACATATATATATATATATATATATATACATATATATATATATATATATATATATATATATATATACATATATATATATATATATATATATATACATATATATATATATATATATATATATATATATATATATATATATATATATATATATATATATATACATATATATATATATATATACATATATATATATATATATATATATATATATATATATATATATATATATATATATACATATATATATATGCAAAAGTTCTATTTAAATTGTTGGGATACAACAAGCAAATATTTTTATAACTGATATAAAGCCATCAACAAGTATTTGGAGTAAACAGACGATATTAACAAATGGAAACTATATTTATAAAACCATATTTATTTCATTATACATATTTCAAGGACACAAAGTTAAATTATGGTGTGCTTTCATAAGACAAAATATAATATACAGTAGATCAGTTTTATAAATAAATATTGACATACTCTTAAAAAATGCAACCATCACTGTTGGAATATGTATAATGAAATAAATATTGTATATATATATATATATATATATATATATATATATATATATATATATATATATATATATATGGTTAGAGAATTGCATTCGCAATCGTGAGGTTGTGAGTTCCATTCCTGGACCAGGCGATGTGTTATGTCCTTGAGTAAGACACTTTATTTCACGTTGCTCCTTCTACCTGGAGTTGCGACCGATAGATAGTATTAGCAATTGGAAAGACCAACGGAAACAATGTTTTCTCGGTCAGATTTGACGAAAGTCGATCGTTCTTAAAAAATATACATATATATATATATATATATACCTATATATACATATATATATATATATAATATATATATATATACGAGGTGGGTCAGAGAGGTGCCAGGTCTGATGTACCAAAGGATTTATTTCAAACCCAAACTTCACACTAAGAGTTTTCTCCTTCAAAGTAATCCCCTGGAGTCTAATGCACTTTTCCATCCTTTTCTGCCACGCTTGCATGCTTCCTGGAAACATTCTTCCGGGATCCTCCGCAATTCCGTCGTCACGGCCTTTTTGATGTCGTCCACGTCTTCAAAACGGGTCCTCTCCGGGTCGTACTCGAAGGTCCATGACTCATCGCCGGTGATGACTCTCCCTAGCAAGTCTGGTTCGGTTTCAAGACACTCGAGGATGTCCTAGCACACTTGCATGCGTCGACCCTCTGGTCATCGCTCAGCAGTTTTGTGTCACCATCTTCGCGCAGACTTTCCGCATGTCCAAATCTTCAGTGAGAATATTCCACAGGCTGTCCCGATACATGCCGCGCTTATTTGCCATCAGTCGAACAGTCAGCCAACGATCGCCACGCACCATCTGCCTGACGCACTCAATGTTGACCTTCGTCATGGTTGTTGAGGCCCTTCCGCTCCTGGGGTCATCTTCCACGTCCTCGCGCTTTTCTTTAAACCTCTTGCACCACTCAAAAACAAGTGAGCGTGACATAGTCTCATCTCCATACACTTGCTGCAGCAATCCCAGTGCTTCTGACGGAGTTTTCAAGTTTGTTCGTAACTCTCTCCTCATTGCTTGACGACCTGAAACCGAGGACATGTATATAAAATGATGAAGAAAAAGGTTTGATCGCTGCAGAGAGCTAAGATTACAGTTATATACTCCAGGGGTATTACTTTGAAGGAGAAAACTCTTAGTGTGAAGTTTGGGTTTGAAATAAATCTTTTGTGACATCAGTCCTGCAATTTTTCTAACCCACCTCGTATATATATTTATATATATATATATATATATATATATATATATAGTAATAATAATAATAATTACAGCCCCACATTATACCCTAACGTATAGTACGATCTATACGTGGATTTTTTACGTCTTGATGTGGTAGCTAAGTATATGTTTTGTTTATACCATTACTTATTTGCATAGGTAAGTATATATTACCTGTCTGTTTTGTGAAGGTACGTATACTTTCTCGTACGTATATTTGATTGTATATGTTATGGCGTATAATTTTATATATTCTGGTACATATGGTTTGGTTATATGTATAAGGGAGTTTTGCGTCTGTGTGAGTATGCAGGTTCGTACGTACGTAGGGTGGGTGTATATGTGTGCTTCATGTTTTGGTTGACTTACGTCTCCGAACATTTGTGTATTTACTTGTAGGTATGTGTGTGCGCTTGTTATATACGTATTTATTTATTTATATACGTTTATTTAATTATGTATTTGTATACACGCACACACACACATATTTATATGTGCGTGGTTTTGTATACCTATGGTAAGTGTTTTCGCGTATGCTTGTGTATGTACGTATTTGTATGCGTGTATGTATTTATTTAATTTATATTACCTCTGTATTGTATTTATTTACTTTATTCTTAACTCTAAAGCGATCTCTTTTATACCACAAACGTGGTTCTGTCTTTGCGCGTAATTGTTTTTCACCGCTCCTATTAATGACGTATTATATTCGTTTTTTCCCGTTCTTTGCCAGGGAACGTTTCCACGAACCAAAGTATCGTCTTCCTGTCTGCCTGCGGTTGCAACGGTTTTTGAAATATCCACTTCTGCGTTTACAGATTGACTTTGTTAGTTTCAGAAGATCCGTTAAGGGTGAAAGCAGCGATTCTTTGCTTAAACTTTAATCTGTTATTTTAATATATATATATATATATATATATATATATATATATATATATATATATATATATATATATATATATATATATATATATATATATATATATATATATATTTTTTTTTCCATTTCTCCGAGGGTTCTTAACCTCAATATCAGGCTAAATAATTTCATTAATTTCTTTAGTCAAAATACGGCGACAGCTTACATTTCTAATAATTACAAACCAGCTCGTTGTTTCGATAATATTCTTACTTGATATATATATATATATATATATATATATATATCGTTTCTGAATTTGTTTAGCAAGATTCTTTATCTGAAATCGTGTGTTGAAACCGATATTGTTATACTTTACAATATACACAAACACACACAGGCAGACACACACACACATATATATACACATACACACACACACACACACACATATATATATATATATATATATATTGTTATACTTTGGGAGGGTCATGTTGCCAATAAGAAACACACGCACCAATGGCTTTCACTTCAATTTATTATAATAAATTTATATATTTAGGAATTTATAAATTTCTGGTTGGTTAGTTGGTTCCACAACCAGATAGTTGTTTATATATATTGTCAAAGTTCTTTCGTCACACATTCTGTGACCTCTTCAGTGACTGGGGATTCTTTTCTTTGTTTGTGTGCCTCTCCTTTGTTCTGTCTACGCCATTTTGTTTCTGTGTGTGTGTTGTGTGCTCAGTCTGCGCATGCGCCACATCCGGGTGTCTGTGTGTTTATATTTGTTTTTTATTTGTTTATTTACATTGTTTGTTCTATGTGTGTGTTTTCATTTTGTCCTTAATTGTAAGTTGTGATGTTGCTGTTCCACTCATATTTTCTATTTAATTTTGGTTGTAATTCCTTTATGTTTATTGCCTCTGTGATTTGTCTAAACATTGCATCTTTTCTGTGTGTAGATTCTATTTTTATTTCTATGTTCTCTAATTTACCCCGATGTTCTATTTTAGCATGTTGGTAGAGTACAGATGATTCTTTACTATCTTGAAGGTCTCGCCAGTGTTCATTTATCCATTCCCCTACACTACGAGCTGTCTCACCTATGTACACTATATTTTTGTCTCTACATTGTCCTTCAGTACATCTTATGCTATACACTACATTTCTAGTTTTACAGTTAATGTGGGGGCTTATTTTACAGGTTATACATTTCTTATCTATACAGGGGGTCTTTGGAAAGGGTATGTCTTGCTAATAAGTGTTTTTACGGAGGTACCTGGTCTTTCTACTATCTTAATATTGAGTTTATGTTTATCTAGGGCCCTTCTAAATTTGTAAGCTAATTCACCTCTAGGGGTTGTATCGATGAACATTACACTCTGGTATTTATTGCTATCATACCATGAGTTTATTCTATGTGTGACGAAAGAACTTTGACAATATCTATAAACAACTATCTGGTTGTGGAACCAACCAACCAACCAGAAATTTATAAATTCCTAAATTTATAAATTTATTATAATAAATTGAAGTGAAAGCAACTGGTGCGTGTGTCCCAAAGTATAACAATATATATATATATATACTTATTTATTGTGCAAACGTACAAAAGAGACACGTATAAGCATAAATATTATAATGAAATCATAAGGAGATTCAAAAACATTGTCGCAAAACACATATCCCCTAATATAGACACGGAAAATTATTTGTATCATATTTAATATTTGGTTCTGATATATGTCAGTCTCACATGATATCT
>OZ024747.1:73990983-73995983 GCA_964016885.1 Eledone cirrhosa
GTAGGTGCATTTAGATAGAGGTATTAATTGGAAGCAATCAAACCGAGGGACAGAATTCCAAAGTCAGAGTAAATATCTTTTGTCTGGGTGAATAGAAGACGTTTTATGAATTTCTTCGTGTAAATATTCACCGGCATTAATCTATTATTTAGGACAAAGGCTAAACAGCTCTGGTGTCATTAATTAATAGTTCAAACCCATTATAGGAATATGTCAACACCAGGACCATAATTTTGTAGAAAATAATCATGCCTTCTGTATTTGAGTTTAATCGAGCCTTTTTTATCTCCATGTCTCCCTGACAGTGAAGCTGTATACGATGTGGCTGAGGAAGAGAAAAACAAACCACCAGAGAAATGCATTTGTTTCCTGAATATGTCTCGAGTTGTACATTCATATATCAGTAAATATAAAAAAAAAATTATTAAAGAATATTGTACAAATTACGAAATAAGAAGTTGGTAGGCACGTCGGGAAGGATTGTATTAAAATAACAGGAAAATAAAGTGTTCTTTTGTAATTTATATAATGTACCATCGTACGTTTATTGTTCAAATGTTGACTAATTCATGTATGACTAAATGTTGACGAATTCATGTACAGTTTTAAAATTAAGCTGCAAATCAAAAACAAATTAAAAAAAATAAAATACAATTTATTTTACATTTCCTCTTCCCCTTTTCGAAACGAAATATCTCCGGTAATCGTTTTATCTTCTTTTCATTAATATTCGGCAGAGACGGGTAGTTAATAACCATGATTTGCTCACGTTATTTACTAATAAAAGAGCGGTGAAATGGCAGTATCGGCAGAGGGTTGGACGCCATGCTTTCTAGCATAGTTACGTCCCTTTACAGTCTGAGTTCAAATCCCGCCGAGGTTAACTTTGCCTTTCATCCTTACGGGGTCGATAAAATAAAGTACCAGTAATGTACTGGGTAATTGCTGACCTTGTGCCTAAAGTAGAAACAGTTATTTACTAATAAAATAAAAATATTTGTTGTATAAAATATCAATAATGATTCGGCCATACTCAATGCCTTAATATTATGTGCAAAATTAATGCTTCAAATATTTCATTATATGTTTCATATAGGTTAACTTTGCCTTTCATCCTTAAGTGGTAGATAAAGTAAAGTACCAGTAACGTACTGGGATAATTACTGGCCTTGTGGCAAAAGTAGAAACAATTATGTTTCATTATATATTGCTCTGCGGCATACGGCCCTTTGCGTTCTGTGTTCAAATCCTGCTAATGTTAGCTTTCCCTTTCATTCTTACGGGATCGTTAAAATAAAGTACCAATAACACATTTGGGACGAGTTAATCGACTTTCCCTACCCCAAAATTGTTAGACTTGGGCCTAAATCAGAAACAATTATATTTGCAAAATTAAACAATTTTATTGTTTCTGTTTTCGTTTTAAGGAGAAATACTCTGTGATATATTTTTTTTAAAGTTAAATACCTGCAACAACAAAGACATTGAAATTATAATAATTGTTTTTACTTTTGGCACACGGCCAGCAATTATTCCAGTGTATTACTGGTACTTTATTTTATCAACCCCGTAAGGATGAAAGGCAAAGTTAACCTCGGCGGGATTTGAACTCAGAATGGAAAGGGCTGTAACTCTATGTGTCAAAGCATGGCGTCCGACCCTCTACCGATACTGCCAATCCACCATATTGAAATTATAACAATATACAATATGCAGAATTATTATTCCTTTTTAATGTACAGTGATCGACTAGAATCTTTCCCGAGCCAGGGAAGATATTACATTTAATATATACACACACGCACACTCACATACTCACATAAACACACGAGTAGTACAAGCTATTAACCTTTGCGGCTGAATTCATCTGGGACATTGATAAAATATCAACACGTTTATATTTATATATTCGTCGTCCGCCTCAAGAAATTAATACTTTTCCGACCTGATCTACACTTGTGATGTATGTGATATTTTGTTATCGTTGTTAACATGGCGTAGTCGTATTTGAAGCCTCTTGTTTTATCGTTTAGGATTTTTATGCAACACTCAACGAGGTTCCGTGAAATTTACGCTTTTATAATTATATATATATATATATATATATATATATATATATGCATAAAATTTGAGTTACTTTCTGTAAGTTTTTTCTAAACATATATCACACATCATATGAGATAGATATATTTACGTTTTGATATAATTCAAACAATTAATATACATACTCTCACCTTCGGCAGTTCGTGTTGGTTGCTTGTTTATTTCTTTTGTACCCACAACATATGTATAGGTATTTGTGTGATATATATATATATATATATATATATATATATATAGTACATAGATAGATAGAGGGAGGCAGGCAGACACAGATCAGAGAATGATTGCCCTGTTGCTATAATGTAATGAACGATGCTATTTTTCACTGTGCTTTGAATATGAAGTAAATAATATATTCATGTTGAACAATTTTGAATATACCGGGTACAAAAACAAGCTACAACGTGATATTATTTTCAATGAATCATATTTCTAATTATTTTTAACAAAAACACATCAATTATGATTAGATAAAATTTACTCATTCGCATATAAAGACTTAAGTATCAGAAATCTCGAAAGCAAAACATATTTACATACATTCATACATACATACATACATATATATACATACGTTCAAACATAGATACAAATATACATACATACATAAATACATACATACTTACATACAAACAGACACATACGCATATACATATAAATACATATATGCGTTCATACAAACATATATACATATATAAAACAGACGTGTATACATACGTACATATATTACATATATGTACCTATTTACATATATGCATGCATACATACATACACACACATATACGTAGATATGTTTTTCTATATATTAAATAATACAAACCTATATAAGTCTGTTAGGTTTAATGGAACTTCAGTCTGTGTGAGTGAATGATAATAATATTTACAATATTTCTAGCATTAGCAAGATTGAAAGTGTTAATGGTGTAAGCATAATGTATTCTATTTGACAAAAGCAACACAAGAAGATTGGTAATAACATAAATATACTCGATATTAGAATGGTTTCATACTGACTGAGATCGATTACGTTTTGTACCTTTGTTAGAAAGCCTTTTAACATGTTACGACTGCTGCTGACATAATCAACATCTAATGAATTGAAGAATTCGCTCTACAGTATTCGATTTGGCAATGGTTATTAGCTTATTGAGTTATAGATTTATCATTCGTACCTGAAGAGTTTAAGTATTTCAGTCAGATTGTTTCCATTTAAAGAGTGTGCGTGCAACCAGAAAAAACCCACTTGATTGAACGTAAGATATGGTAACATTATAAACGAAGAGTAGGGATGATCATGTGGCAAATTCTACAAGTTCTAAATGAAAAGAAGAAGCATCTTTATCAAAGAAAATCCTCTAATAGTCACGAGAGCAGACATTTTCTATGACAGTGAATAATATCGTTTTATATATTACAATATCTTTTTCTGGATCAACGGAAAATGAAAGGTTTTATCGTTCCCAGTAGTTTCTGTAATTTAAATGTTACGGATTTTAAGTGAATATTGCAGAACATTTAATCTGATGCTCTATCAATTCTACCAAATCATCATTAACTCCAGTTATTGTGCTGGAATACACACCATGCTAACTACTGAAACCCACTGAAGACACAACCACAGTCTAATAACTAACATCAATTAACCTGACAGTGGAACGTTTTGAGATATTCGTTCAAGGAATTATATACTTTACGGAATGTGACCCACAATTTTCACGAGGAAAAGTTTATAGATTACCAAATTTTAATTCATTTTTAATTAAATCATGCTATGAGCTAGAACGAAACTATTTTGAATTAAATATTTAATCACACCAACACATCATGCCAATCCTCGTTTACAAGCGCTGGTTTCGCCGCTTCATTTATACCGACAAGAGATTTGGTGTTACAACATCGCATAAGAGCTAATCTCTTGCAAGACAAAACCAACCAAAGACTATTAATATTGGTTTTTATTTAGACACAACGCCAATAATTTGGGGGTAGGGGAAAATCGATTAAAAATGCTCTGTGCGTTGTAAATTATTTTAACGACGTCGTAAGGATGAAAGGTAAAGCTAACCTCGGCGTGATTTCAAATCAGTCCGTAAAGACCGTAACTCCATGCCACGAAACACAGTGTCCGACACTCTACCGATTACCTCCAATCCATCAATGAAATAATGATATTAATTAATGATTTCTACATAACATATATATGCGTTGTTCCATTACTTGCTAGAACCATTTGTATCAATCAATCTCCTTTAGCAAGTCTGTCTGTTATTACCTTACATTAAAATGGTATTTGTATGTCACAGTCGAAGACTAGTGCTACCTCAATGACAGAATGAAATTATTAGTCATCTTATACAGATATCTTAAGAATTAGTCATATCTAATTTACTCAATATAAATAAGCGCTTCCAAGGAAATGGAATGCATTCCAAATGTATCTTGATCAAATTATCTTTGAGAGAACTGGAAGAAGACACGTTAACATCCAAGAGCAAAGAATGAAACGAGAAAAATAAGTGTTAGCTTAAGTAATAAGGGAATCGCTAATGGAGCTGTCTTATGTAATTATCAGAGATGTTTAGTGTGGTAAGTGTGTAACTACAGCATTTTCTGTAACTTCTGCGGCTCTACACATTACCCTTTTCAGTTCAGGTAGCGTTAGTTTATAAGAGATGCTTATATATATATATATATATATATATAAATATATATATATATATATATACATATATATATACATATATATATACACATATATATATATATATATATATATATATATATATATATATATATATATATATATATATATATATATATATATATATATACATATATATATACATATATATATATATATATATATATATATATATATATAACGAAGGAATTGTGGT
>OZ024747.1:74000983-74040983 GCA_964016885.1 Eledone cirrhosa
TTAGAGAAAATAATTCTGATATGAAGATCTGATATGGCATCCAAGCAAGATAGTGGCTGATTATTGATGTAAATATACATAAAATACAGCTATATACGTTGTGTGGCTTTACATAATTCTTTGACTGCCGGTCAAGTTGTTTTGCGGTATTTCTTCCTGCTCATCACTTGTTGAGGTAAACATTGCTTTTATTTTTAAACAGATCAAAGAAGTTACACAGATGAAGATGAGTATAGAATAATATAGAATATGTTACATACATTTCTAGGTATTATGGGAATAGAATGGTTGACATAAGGAAGGGCAGAGGAATAAACAATATATAATTATATATATATTATTGCCTGTAGCACTAAAGCAGTGTTTAGAGGAGAATATGAAACTTTAGAAACATGTATATACATTTATATATACAATAAAGATATGGTAGCCTCGCTGTCAAAGTAAAATTGGATTAATAAACATGACTACAAGCATTTAAGCTCTAGTCTTCACAACTTTCCTTCATATTGACCATCAAATATAACATTACCTCACCTGCTCATAATACACTTTTAAGAAAGAGCAAATAGAAAACCATTAGTAAATGTAACATCAATCGTATACGGAATTCCCAAACAAAATCTTTTAATTTTGGAATCAATACACATAACACGACTCAATGAGGAAATAAAAAGATAGAAGGAACATTGTTCACATTACAGCAGTAATACCAATACCAATCCTATCGTCTGGCCTATTATAATAGAAAAAATAGGAAGCTCCAAAACCGAATCATACAAATTTATCATGGACTTGAGAATTTTACTGATTTTATCAGTCTCAAAGGAGCTTATGTGAAATTATAAATAAAAAGAAAATAAAGAAATTGTTGGAAAAGATAAATTTACAATTATCTTTTACCTTCAATATAACAAACTTAAAAGTAAATTGTTCGCTATTTATCCCTTTTCTCTCCTTCTCTACAAGTCTTTCCACTCTCTCTCTCCACCTCTGCATATTGTGTATTTTCTAAATATTAATAAATACTTAGAAATTTCGAAAATAGACTCAACACCTGCACCCCCCACACACACAACACACAGACACATATATACATATGCATGTATGTATATATGTATATACAAATATATACAGACATACATGCAGTATATATGCAATTTGTTTAACCTCGATTAATTACTAGTTATTTACAATGACAATAATAATAATACTAATATTCTGTATCTGACTCAAACAATTATTAATAGAAAATTTAAATTATAAAATAAATCTCTTACGGCGTGTTAATGTAGATGTTTGTGTGTAGTGTAGGTGTGTAGTGTAGGTGTGTAGTGTACGTGTGTGTCTGTATTTCTGCTGTTGTAAATATCTTTACATTTAAGACTAAGATTATAATTAAATCTAAGTTTCAGTTTATCTCAATAAACTACCTCACTGTATTGACTCAATACGAACTAAAATTATACACACGTAGGCGTGAATACTGAAAGTATTTAAGAGTTTATTATTGAAAACTCAACAATAGATTCTCAGAAAGATGAGCTTATTTGTTTATTTAGTAGTGCTTAGTTTTCACTAGATGTCTCATTACGCACAGATATGTCTCATCCATATTCATCCACTATTACACTTAACATAATAACATCTTCATACTACTAATAACAAATTTGATTTCTATCACTCAATGTACAATTTATTTATATGGTTTTCGAATTGTAATTCCGATTAAATTATTTAATGATTTGATATTTGAGAAGTTTAGTGACGAAGTTGTAGGTCTACCACCAATCTTTTTTTATTATTTATGATACTGTTATTTAATTTAGGCACAAGACCAGAAATTATGTTAAAGGGCAAAGGTCATTAAATCAACATAGTACTTGAGTTGTACTTTATTTTATTGACCTCGGCTGGATTTGAACTCAAAATACAAAGATCCACAACAAAATTCACAATGGCTGGTTCTCAGATGCTCTATCATCTCTGCCAATACACCAACCTTCCTGATACTTATATTAAATAACACGATATTGAAGTATAATTAAGACGTTCACTTTGCTACAACGTAACATCCTTTGGATGTCAATTCACCAAATTCCAACATGTATCTCCTACTCTAGATTTCGGTTATCTTATATGTGTCGTAAACATTTATACGGGTCTGTTATGCTGTGTATTTGTATATACTATTGTAAAACCATTGGTTGGGCTGCAACCATTTACATTAAATCTTAAAATAGTCGTTCGTATCGCATAGATCAATGGAGCAATTACAAGAGGCAAAGCCATGAATGGTGTTCGATCATGACGACAAACCATTTAGTAGAAATAGTCCAATAATAAATTAGTAAAACAAGGGATAATATTACGGTATGATTCTGTTTAAAATGGATATCAATATTTATAATTTAGTGATTATTATTATTGTTATTTTAGTGTGGTTGTTATAGTTCTCAGAAGCTATAATACTGAACCAGATACAATGAGATAAACAATGTGAGATATATAGTAACAATATTTGAATGTGATTCTTGCCTTGTATTTAACATTGAGGAGCTATAGTAGGTGTCATATATATTTTGACTGATGTTTATTTTACTAGCTTCGTGAGATAAAAATAAAACTATTTTTAGCGGTCTTCTAATCAGAGTGTACAGGAAACTAAATATCTCTAGGCATTTTGTCCGATGCTATATGGAAATTTTAACGCCCGTAGGTGTGATCCACACGATTTGTAATTGCTCTTTCAATACATTGCCCTCGATATCGTAAGGTGTAACACCTTCTTTACAATGTTGGAACCTGAGTTTCATGAATGGGGCATATGACAACATTTAATCGACTGGGTCACGCTGTTACCGATTATTACTACATGCACTCTATATGTTTACATCTACATGGATATTCGGTTCGCTAAAAAATGCAGTGAAAACTGATTCGTATCTGCAAAGTATCTACGTCAGACTGAAAAGAACATTCATCGAATGGTGAGAAGAACCATTTACATTGCCTAACTATCTGCAGTCAAGACGCTATTGAGTAACATTTTATAATTGCCTTGAAAGTAATTGAAGGTCACTTTCGATAATATGGTCTGTAATAAACTGTTTGAATAGCCTGGCGTAACTTTGATCATTGGTCAGTTCTATTTAGGCTGAATATGAGAAGACAGTCAAATATTTT
Organism: Eledone cirrhosa; assembly: GCA_964016885.1. Lineage (NCBI taxonomy): Eukaryota > Metazoa > Mollusca > Cephalopoda > Octopoda > Eledonidae > Eledone > Eledone cirrhosa. The sequence goes on from OZ024747.1 coordinate 74,004,170, forward strand.
CCTATAGAACAGTTCTAATTGTCCACCCAGTGTCCGCAGAGGAACAGAAATACCAAATATAATTATTTAGCGATAACACCGGCGTGGAGATCTACTGTTATGGAAAAAAGGGGGGGGGGGTTAACATATATAATTCTGGTCGTCATAGTATTTCTGTCAAAATTTATGCACTGCATCTAATTTTACACCCACTATAAAATTGTCTAAGTTTCCAACAGATTCTTTCTCTATGTAATTAACCTCAGTTTTTGATTAACAAAATATGCTAATTTTTACCATTAACTGCAATCACCAACTACTGAGAAGTCCATGCATCATTGGAGATGTCTAAGACAGAAATACTTCGGTTTCCACTGAGCTAATTGGCGAAATAACAATAGTAAAGGATATTGTATGTTTGTAATCTTATCATATCCTGCTTAGGATTATTGAGATTATTGATGTTCTAAACTACATATGTTCTCTCACTACTTAACTGTCCATATTCTGTGCAGTGGTGACCCTTGCATATAATTCCATTTTGTATCTTAAGTTTTCAAAATTATTTACTTCTCTAGTCTTGTTAAATATTTCATTTCTATGCTGTCTGACAATATTATCTCGGAATGTGTTTGTGGGCGATATTGTGTAATCATATTATTGTAATTTTATGAAATGTACTATCGTATATTTGTTTCTTGAATAGTTAATGTTATATATGCATTCGTTCCTCTTTCATTTCATATTAAGGAAATGGTTTATGAATATTAATTATATTTATATATTAGTTATTTGAATAATTGTATAGTTATGTGAATATATACATTCAACCAAAATTACAATGAAATTCTCCGTCTAAATGTGATGACAATACATTGTAATTAAATAAATATCAATGTTCCCAACATACAGAATAAAATATAAACTAATACATTTAAAAGCTTAAGTTTCTATTTGCCGTTTAGCGTAACATTTAGGATAATTTACTTGATTCACTATTTAACAAGTTTCATAATATTTTCCTCAAAACTAGAAATATTCATGCGAAACAAAAATAATTTCTCTAAAAGGTGATTTTCTTTTTATTTGTAACTAGAAATGTACACATACAATGTGGAATGTATTGTTCCATGGTAATGAGGAAACAATGGCAATGAAAGACAAGGATAAGCAGCTTAATTCAAATCTTATCACAACTTACTAGATGGAAAAATACTGTGATGCTACGATCAGGACTAGATCACATTCTCTCAAAGGTCTTCTCAGTCAATGTTTATTTGGGCTCAAACGAAACCATTTTATTGCTTATAATCTATATTAATTTCTGGATATTTTATTCGACCATTCTCGTGTCTAGTAAATAGGGGTGCAGGCATAAATGTGGGTTAACTAGTTCAATTTGCAACCACATAATATGGGATACCATCACATTGCACGGAGGTTTAAACAAATGTCTCTGGTAGCATAAATACGATGTGAACGGGATATAGTATACATATGATCTGCGTTCTAACTTAACCTCGATGAAAATAGACGAAACAGATATGCTTTTACTGGGTGATATATGTATGTGGATGTGTGACATGTGATATTTATGTGTCTGTATGTGTACCTACATTTAAACATTTATGTTTTTAGTGTTGCATTTTCTTATGTCTCACCACTTGGTAATCCGACATATATGCTTCGATAAAATAAATGCCAAACTGAAATAATTAAAGGTATGGATATGAAAGAGTAAAAGAAAATATCTCATAGCTGAGGCTTTAAAACGGGCGCAGGTTGATGCTAAATAAATATGAATACAAAATTAGTGTAAACGACCAATGGATTCATAGTTCTTATGAAAACTGGTGAATGTTTGCTTATTAAATAATAATTTCTACATAAAATCCCAAAAAATTATTTGCCATCGTTATTTGTAATAAGTTAATGGTTGTGATTTATTCTAAGAAATTTCAAACACAGTAATTTCAGAACAAAAATTGTTATCTCTCGGAGTTCCAACACTACTAAAAAAATGGCTGAAAATAATTGTTTCTACTTTAGGCACAAGGCCAGCAAATACCCAGTACACTACTGGTACTTTATTTTATCGACCCCGTAAGGATGAAAGGCAAAGTTAACCTCGGCGAGATTTGAACTCAGACTGTAAAGGGACGTAACTATGCTAGAAAGCATGGTGTCTGACGCTCTACCGATTCTGCCAATCTACCACCCAAAAAGTCTAATAATAATTGTTTCTACTTTTGGCACAAGGTCAGCAATTACCCAGTGCATTACTGGTACTTTATTTTATCGACCCCGTAAGGATGAAAGGCAAAGTCAACCTCGGCGGGATTTGAACTCAGATCGTTAAGGGACGTAACTATCCTGGAAAGCATGGCGTCCGACCCTCTACCAATACTGCCAATCCATAATAATGATGTGAAATATATTGGAGCGAGAGGTGCGTAAAATATTTCATAAAATTGTAGGGATCTCATAGGCGAAAATAGCTGTGAAACAGCCAGTTGATATTAGGAATAACAAGGAGTCGGGTCAAAATATGACCTCTAAAAAGTTTATTAATTTAAACCAACCCCTGGTTGTTATACTGCTGTTTCCGCGTTTGAGATTCCTACAATTTTGTGAAACTTCTAATAATAATTTCCTCTGCTATACACAATACTCAAACACAACTTGTGTGAGAATCGGTGTTACATAACAGCAATTAAATAGCGTCATAAAACATATCAGCAGTTTGTGTTGTCTGAAATTGCATTAGAAATAAAACGTTTGAGAGTATCTTCGTTTAAGCATAAACAATAAACTACATCATAAACAATATGATGACTATATGTACAATCTGGCTGACATATTACATATTCGTCCATTGACAATTTTACTATTCATATTGTGATATGATCATTTTTTTTTTACTTTTTGGATTTCACTTCTTATTCAAGTCATGTACTATATTATTACGTTAACATGTTTCAAATACAATATAATGGAACACATAATAGAGAAAGAAAATTATAATTGTAGCAAAACACGCGCACTCATAAATAAATATATAAATAGGAATATAATAGATTAAATATCTAAATATTTCGGCAAAATATAAAATATGAATTTGATTCAACTCCATAAAAAATATTAATATCTCTATATAAATAAATATCATATATATATTATATATATGTATTATGTATATATGATATTATATATTATATATGCATACACACACACGCACAAACAAACACACGCGCGCGCACACACACACAGATATATATATATATCTATGAATATATATATAAATAAATAAATATATATTGATAATATAATATAATTGTTATTAGCGCCACTAGAAATAATCTTTATTCGTTTTTGAGTTCTTGACACCAACGAGTGAAGCAGATAATCCATACTAGATGTAATTACACAAGATCAAAGCCAGGCAGTACATTAAAAACTTTCTATATAGCAAGCAACTAATACCCTAATAAGCAAACACTGAAATTATTGATCGTTTATAATAATTTAGAAATTATCACACCGATCAAATAAACTAAATTTATTAAACAAAAATAAGAAAATATACATACTTTTGAAGTAAATATCGCTTGCGATGTATATGTTTATATTTCATGTAACAATATATAAAATAACATAAACTCATGAGGACCCAATATATATATATGTATGATATATTATATATTTTTATAAGGAAAAGGTTCACACACACACATAAACAGTCCCACATACAAACACACGCTCGTAGACGAATATATACACATGTTAAATCCATCATTACATGTGTAAGGGAGAATTAACAAGACAAGATATGAGATGTACGTAGTAGCACTTACATATGTGTCTCTTCCATTCCATTCTACAGATTTCAACTTTATTGGGTCTAGCACTGGTAGGTTCTTGATATACTCACTAGTTGACTTCCATTAAACTAAACTTATGTTAGCTTCTTTATGTTCGCTCCCTTCATCTGTTATTAAAGGAATGGATACCTCCTCTTTTCATTCCTTCTTCACATATATCCATTAATTATTATTGCCTCCTTAGGAACTGTTTTTTTAAAGAAAAGTTGAAACAATCCAAAAGTGTTTTTTTTAAGATGACTGAACTGACGACATTGAAGAGTATAAAATATCTTTCTAGGAAATCGTGCTTTCGGAAAATATACTGTTTGATCTGATAAAACAACTTATATAACAACTTCCTTCACGGATTAAGTGATCTATCACCAGTTTTTCATATTTATTGCGAAATCCAACAACACTTATACCAGCGCATATTGATACTAAAATATTACAGAAATAACATTATTTATATTCTTTAATACATATGGGGTAGAAATGTGATCAGAATATAGTATCATTACTTACATTACCTGTACAACTGTTTCGAAACATACAGAAAAATATATTAATTACCGTAATTAAAATAACCAATGTTTAATGAGCCAATCCAAAGACTTAACATTCTCATCACCAGTTATTTCTGTCTTTGTTTTACTACTACAAAATATAAGCTATCGATTAATAGACCAGCTGAAGAATCGACTCCTGACTGTTGTTACACCACAAGTTTATACCTTTATAACCCACTTTTTTATCTGTTGACATATTTGAATATTCATAACATTATCAAACTTTCATATAACATCCCTTAGCATTTCTATTTTACTCTAGGGACAGCACATATGTTGGAATCAAATTCATTCATGTAATATAATGGTAGCACAATCTTGCCATTTTTGTGAAAACATATAATCTTTCAAGATTGATTTAAACGGAATCTCCACAGTGAATGCTGGCTGTTCGCCAACACTTTACAGTAACAAGCTATTGTAATATTCATTTATAAAAATAATGAATTTCAACAATTTAAAAATCCCAAATGAAAAGATTAATTATTCCTTATCATTGCTGTTTATATAACCACTCACACACACTCACGCACAAATAAATGCATGTGCATACGTGTATACTTACAAACATACGCACACACAGACACATTGAAAGCATAATCTATCGTTGTGGACCTACTACCGTGATGTTTACGCATTGATACAACTTTCCAGATTGCGTTATTACGTCAATTCAACCGATCTTTAAGTCAACATTAGGATTTAATTGTGTCCTTTAATTGCGTATTCTAATAGCATACAATTTATAGTATTTGCCTGAAAATCTAATGTTATATTGATCTTTGAATTTTCCCCTATATAGGAGGCTGCAGTTGTAATGAGGTGTGCATGATTGGGAGAGGATGATAATAAGGATGGATTTGTAACGCGCTATTTGTAATACAGTTTGGTACGTGTTCTTATCTAATGATCTCATTACGCCTACCTATTCAGGTGAATATAAGTTCAAGGGTAGCTTCAAGTGAAAGTTGTCAGACCTTTATAGGATGTTGTGAAATTGAACCCATTCATATGTTACAATGTTAAACATATCTCGCTCTGATGAGATGATATTGATATGTATTGATAAGCAGGAAGAAGGAATGTATGAAATAAAGGAAAAGAATGTATTGAAGATGATACTTAAACAATGAATTGAAAAATACCAGGATTTTAGAAATGTAGATGAATACGAAATTATGTATACACACCCCCAAAACACATCTATGAACAGATTAAACACACATACCCCCCCCCCTCCACATACACACACAGCTTTTATCCTGGCTCTGTTCAATATACAGGCTCTGCCCCTCTTGACGTCTACAGAGACATCATCATTCAAAGTTCGTAGTTGTTAAAACATTCTATATAGAAACACATTTGCGCACACACATGATTACACAATCTACAATATGATTACCTCCCTTCTTATGATATTTTAATATATGAATCCCACTACTACCTGCACTTATCAGAAATAGTTGACTTACCACACACCTCTACCCTGTAGGACACAAACACCGTCACATATCTAACCGCCACACAGTGAAGATCAGCTATACCTGTGCTAAAAACAAAATCCTACATCATATTTAAACACAAGACCCTTCTACACAGAGAATATTCGTAGATTCAAAAGTTCTATATACACAAAGTCAGTAAAACCACTTAGAATATTTATAGGTTATATATTAATTGTACAAATGTATGTACACTTAAAGACCCAATTCAATTCAAAACATAAAGGATAAATTGCAAATTTCGATCACTGTATGTGTCATATACATGATATAAGGGGCATTTCTGTGCGCCTGGGGCATGTGCGGTGTTTGGTGGTGTCATTTCTATTGTATTGAAGATACACTTTGTAATATGTGTGCTGTGCCAAGTAGTGCTATGGTTTGTATGGTATATATATATATATATATATATATATATATATATATATATATGTGTGTGTGTGTGTGTGTGTGTGTGTGTGTGTGTGTGTGTGTGTGTGTGTGTGTACTGGGGTTTCGGCTGTGTATCTGTCTATGTGTTTTTAAAATCATTCCTATGTTTTCATCATTCACATTCGGGTTATTTATTCTTATTATTATTGTTATTGATGTTGTTGTTGTTGATAATATTGTTGATATTGCTGTTGTCGTTGTGTTATTCTTGCTGATATTGTAGTTCTCGTCTTAATCTTTTGATCTAAATAACAAATTTATTTGAAGTCTTTTTTACAAAGAGACTGCAATGAAAAAAGGATTAAATAAAAACAAATCATCAAACAGTCAAAGTTAATTTTGTTGTTTTCATATTTCTGGGAGAATTAGTTTTGAATTAAAAAAAAAAAATTATTTTGATTGAAGTACGGCTTCAATCAATAAAAATCCAAACTACAGCAATTATTCCGAATTGATATAGGTTAAATGTACGACAAAACATTATTAAAGTAGAATTTCATTAATATTTGAAGAATTCATTTTTGTTCATATTTTCTCTTGACCTCCTCTCTCTCTCTCTTTCTTTTTTTTTTGTTTCATCAAGCCTGAACTAAAACACTTTCTGTAATTGTAACAGGGTGTAAGTCATTTTTAGTTTTTAACAAAATTGTCAGCACTAATTTAAAACAAGAAATCTATTGGTAAATTTCTATTCTATCTATTTGCCCTTTGACGAACTTATAGAATATCAACTGAATTATTTCACTGCGTTCATACTTGTTCTTCCTTTTTCCCATTTGCTGGCATTTCTACTCCTCCGTTCCCGTTTGCTCCCCTCCTTCACCAGTATCAACTAGAAGGTGCTCATGCGCCAGCTCCCCTTCTACTTAAAAACCATAGCACACCACCGCATGCGCCATACCCACCTAACCCATCTATATTATCTTCTTTAACCTTCCAACATATTCTTAACCCTATCATTACTCCTCAAACATTCATCAATTAAAAATAAGGAATTTCGTTCAAGAATATTTCTTGTCCAACTAGAGGGGAATATTATTTTATTACGAAACGTTAAATATCTACTAAATAAGATAGATTTGTCATAATATTATATAAAGCATTCTTATACAGTTTTTATCCGCTGGGAAAATTAACAAAAAACAAAAGAAGCATTATATAGAGACACGTGGCAATGTGGTAAGGGTGTTGGACTTACCATCATCAAGTCGTGGGTTTGATTCCTCGACTGGGTTGTGTGATATCATCAGCAAAACACTTCATTTCACGTTGCTCCAGTATAGGCAGCTGAAAATGAGTACAAACAACAGCTTGGGGTTTAAACCTGCAATGAACTGGCGTCCTCTCCAAGGAGGGCATTTCACTCTCAGTCGCTTCACACCACATAAACTGGATAAACACCTGACTTTTGAGCCTTTGGGTTCGAGACAACCTTTAGTTTTTAAACTTAATCGAATATTTGAAACCAGAATATTTAATCAATTAGAAACTTGCTAGATCTACGATGCTCATAATAACAGCCATCCAAACATTAAGTCAACAATCAGAACAATATAAACGTTATAACTATTGAAGAAAATTAATAATTTTTTGTAGGGGATGAAAATATTTCTGAAACATAAACACCATTTTGAATATAATATCTTTAACAAATCAATATAAGGATTAAGATAAATATGCTATTCGTTATTGGATTCATTGAAAAATACACAATAACGGTAGGTAACAGAGGAATGAATGAAATTCCGCTGCGAAATTTAACAATTTCTTGAAAGAAAAACATTATGTAAAATAGAAAGAGAAAGAAAGAGTGTCTTGGATATTTAGCAGAAGAAGAGCAGCGGTTATTGGAAGTTTTGCGAAGACAACCTTGCAGGAAATGGGGGAGGAGAGGAATAAATGACATCATAAAATACAAGAAAGTATTTAAAAAGCAAAAGAAGATAATGCAAATTACTAAAACATAATAATCTTCAAGTTATTCCAGAAAATAGACGGGAAAATTAGATAGGAAGTGAAGAAGACACACAAGCTAACACATACACGTATATATATATATATATATATATATATATATATATATATATATATATATATATATATATATATATATATATATATATATATATGTAGACTGTACACTTTCTTGTTGACAACTGTTTTTAGGCCTAATATCATGTTACCTTATCTTATCTGATTAGAACACAATTTTTGTCCCAGGATGATGTTGTTTTCGAAATGCGCATAATAAAATATATGGAACTTTTTTAACCATCTTTTAATTTCTTCTTTAATATTTACTCCAGTTCTACCAACTGTTGAGTGCTACTTATCTGACATATGCATAGTTTTATTGTTCTACAATATTACTCACCTTCTACATATATATATATATATATATGTATATGTATATATATTTATATATTTGTGTGTGTATGTGTGTGTGTGTGTGTGCGTGTGTGTGTGTGTGTGTTGGAGGAACGCATTCGTCATATACGGCACAATATACCTCCTGAGAACCTGATGAAGTCAGTCGAGGATATATCCAGACGATTACAAACACTGGTGGACTGCGCTGGTGCGTATCTGCAATTTTAACACTGTACCTCTAATACTATATGCAAAGGAATATATGCTGGAGCATAGGTACGTGTGTTGGTGTGCATTTGTAACCAAAAACACCACATATAGTCCCATATCTATCCATCTCTCTCTCTCTCTCTCTCTCTCTCTCTCTCTATATATATATATATATATATATATATATATATATATAAAAGAAAATTTCGCTCTACATGGCTGAATACAATGAATGTAATCTCAGATTTTCGAATATTATTAATAACATTCGATTCGTTTGAAATTTAGAAAACAAGCCTCAATTTTATAGCCATGTCAGGAGAAAGAACACCTCCTTCTTGCTCTTGTGTTGGCATGCGAACAGAACTGCAGACACTACTGTTTCTGGGTATCACCCTTTATCAGTACAGCTCACTGTTCACCTGCCAAACTGTCAGAGCTGGTGAAAATATATGCTATTTTCAAAAATACACAGTGACTGATCGGCCTGATTTGCATATTAGCAGACTGGCTGATCAGTCAGATCAGTCAGATCAGCATATTAGCAGATCCACTGATCAGCCAGATTTGCATATCAGCAGACTGGCCAGTCAGTTTCCTGTATACGAGCGATAAGTGGTCGGCTTTGCCAAATTCAAATAAAAAAGAAAATTTCGCTCTACATGGCTGAATACAATAAATGTAATCTGAGTTGTTCGATTATTAATAACATTCGATTCTTTGCAATTTTGCAAACGAGCCTCAATTTTATAGCCATGTCAGTAGAATGAACACTTCATTCTTGCTCTTATGTTGGCATGCGAACAGAACAGAACTCCTGACATGGCTATAAAATTGAGGCTTGTTTGCAAAATTGTAAACGAATCGAATGTTATTATTAATATTCGAAAACCTCAGATTACATTTATTGTATTCAGCCATGTAGAACGAAATTTTCTTTTTTATTTGAATTTGGCAAAGCCGGCCACTTATCGCTCGTATACAGGAAACTGACTGGCCAGTCTGTTGATATGCAAATCTGGCTGATCAGTGGATCTGCTAATATGCTGATCTGACTGATCTGACTGATCAGCCAGTCTGCTAATATGCAAATCAGGCCGATCAGTCACTGTGTATTTTTGAAAATACCATATATTTTCACTAGCTCTGACAGTTTGGCAGGTGAACAGTGAGATGTACTGATGAAGGGTGATATCCTGAAACATTAGTGTCTGCAGTTCTGTTCGCAGGCCAACATAAGAGCAAGAAGGAAGTGTTCATTCTACTGAGATGGCTATAAAATTGAGGCTTGTTTGCAAAATTGCAAACGAATCAAATGTTATTATTAATATTCGAAAAACTCAGATTACATTTATATATATATATATATATTATATGTACATGCGGTTTCCCTTTGACACGAACACGCATCAGAGAGTACGTCGAAAAAAACGATCCCACATATAAATGAGAATAACGCAGTTTACCGTCACGCAAGTGTAACAAAGTTAACACATCTCTAACATAGATGTGTATTTAGCACTTTGTGTTTTTACACTAAAATACAAACATATAAATAGTACATATACTTTTTCTTCACCTTAGGAATCTTAGAAAAACCAACTGAAGAAATTTCGTTTTTTTTCTATGTATGTGTATATATATATATATATATATATATATATATATATATGCGTGAGTGTATGTATATATGTATGCATGCATGAATGTATGTATGAATGAATGTATATACGTATATATATATTATATATTTATATATGTATATATATACATATATAATATATATATATGTGTGGGTGGGTGTATGTGTGAGTGTGTGCATATAATATATATATGTGTGGGTGGGTGTATGTATGTGTGTGCATGTAACGAAATAGTCTAAAAGAAATATCTAAATTGCAGTGAAACAGGAGAGAAGCAAAAATTATTTCTGTATTCTGAAGCAGAAAACCAGATAAACATACACCACACACTAAAAACGAGCACGTAAACGAAACAGTACCCCCCCCCCCCCCCCCGAAATATCCTACCATATGTGAGATTGTGAAATAGAGTGGAGGAGAGAGGGAACCAGAGTGAGTGTGAAGAAATTGGAAGATAAAAACTTGGTGTGTATCATATTTATACATACATGTGTGTAGGAGAAATTGTATAGTGCGGGATAGGAAGAAGTGAAACTGGAAGAGAGTAATGAGAGAGATCTGAATGATTGAATCAGAAACATGGATAGAGACGATGATTGCGGGGGTGAAAAGGATAAATGTTAAATGGTGAGAGAGTGCGTGAGAGAGAGAAAGATAGAGGGGGAGAGAGAAAGGTAGAGGGTAGAGTGAGAGAGAGAAAGGTGGAGGTGAAGAGAAAGAGAGGGGAAAACAAAGATATATAGTAAAAATCGTCCGAAAGAATCAATATACTCGAAAAAAAAGTTGAAATGTGGTGAAACACAACATTCCGATGAAAATAAAATCTTTAAACGTATAAAGAAAAATAACAATACCAAAAATTATCAAAAAGAGGGGAAATAACTCAGTAAATATATAACTATAAATAATGAAATAGGAAAATAACGTATAAATAAATAGTGCGAAGTGAAGACAAACTGAGCAGGAAAATGTATGAAACAATGAAGGAGGTATAAGTGTGAATAAAATAAATAATCTGATCAACTGCTCATCATAGGGCTGAAGAAGTAAAACATAATAATTGTAATAATAAAATTGTAATAATAATAAAATTACCAGCAGAAACAATAATATATAGTATAGAATCCTCTAAATATTACTATAACATCTTATGGGTGTGAGTATCTGAAAGTGATCATCAAGATTCTCCCAGTCTCACCTTAATAAAAGGTATGATCACATGATATTTGCGATAGTTTTGTTTGAGAGGTGGTGATTTTGGATTGTATGTACTTCATCATCTTCCTCCTTGCCACCCATTAAGGATGACAGTCAAAGCACTTCTACGGGATTTGAACTTAGAACGGAACTATATGCCGCTAAACATGTTGTCCGACACTTATAATAATCCATCCACCGTCCTAACACAATTAATCATAATAATAATTGTTTCTACTTTTGTCACAAGGTCTGCAATTATCCCAGTGCATTACTGGAGCTTTATTTTATCGACCCCATAAGGATGAAAGGCAAAGTTACCCTCGGCGGGATTTGAACTGAAACGGTGAGGCACATTGTCATAATGTTTTGCATCGTACGTGTCCGGAAACGATGTTTTCACCTCAGAAGATTTAGAATCAAGTTTTCAATGGCATACATATGTATCTATCTTTGATAAATAATATAGCGAGTGAGAGTTGATGATGTAATATATATAGATCACATGTCCATTTTAGCGAAGGTAACTTCGTTAATTTCACCACGTGATCTGATTCGCACTTGCAATCAGACAATGTGAACATCTTTCAACGTATGTATAGTTATAAAATATACATAACTTGAATATCAGATTTCTATATTAAACACAGCTTTGCTGACACCTAAGATACATTGATTTTTTTTCTGGTCCGGATAATTCCGCTTCAAAATCAATAGAAGACGTGTAGGCTATATTGTTTCCATGAGGCAATTGATCGTGAAAGATTTGCAGGCTTTATCTTATTCTCTCGATTACATAATCTACAGTTTCCATTTCTCGATTTAACACGCTAAAACCATTTAGAATTGGAATTTTCCTTGGAGTTACTTCTCTTCATATGTTTTTATTACCAATGCTGAGTATATTTATAGAGAGAAAGTTATTAGATTTGTGAGGCGTATTGCCATAATAACGACAGATAGCTCTTGATCTTATTGTCATGCGATTCACGAGAGAATTCAACAACATCGCTTCTATTTCCAATAACTCCATCTTCTATTCATAGAGCAAAAAATTTATATCTGCATGTGTATAAATGTTTGTATGTGTGTATGAATGTATGTATGTATGCATGCATGTATGTATTTATATATGTGTGGATATATATATGTGTGGATATATATGAAGTATGTAAGTCCGTCTGTCTTTATAGATATATGCGTGTGTTTTTGTGTATGTATGTGTGTATGCGTATTCGTATGTAATGAGATGTGTTCAAATATATATATGTATGTGTGTGTGTGTGTGCAGAAGGTTCAGTAAGTCCAAAGTAAACTGGTGAGAGAATCAAGGTCAACACTCCAGGCAGAGCAGAGTGTATATAATAAGAACAAAGTGGAGATGAAACATAGGAGATTTATTGCTCAATCCTGGTTTCAAATGTTTCTCAAGCAGCTGGCTCGTGATCTGGGTTGGCATTCCAGACTCCAATGCCAACTCTATGTGTGTGTGTGTGTGTGTGTGTGTGTGTGTGTGTGTGTGTGTGTGTGTGTGTGTCTGAAGCTGTACCCCGGGTGAACTAGCAGCACCATTGTTAGAGGTCGAAACTACCAAGGACCATCTCGACGACCAATGAACCTGCAGTTCCGTATCCTTCGTTTGTATTTTTGTTTTCAAAAAATGATTTTTTTTAAGTTTCCCCCTAAAAAATGTTTTTCGTTTTGCCATGTTCCCGTCTGTTGTCTTGTCCCCCCTCTGTTAATTTTCTACAGTTTATCAATATTAATAAGACGAACGTGTTATCTCTTCTCATACCATTTACATATCTTAACACGTCTTAATTTCTTCTTCATGTTTTTTTCTTCATTTCTGATTTCTTCTCTTTTTTCCTTTCTTTCATGAGCCTTCTCTTTGTTGTCCTCATTCTCAGTCATTTCTATATTTCATCTGCCTGTCACCCACCTTATGGATTGTCTCTCTGTGTTGACCACTGGCCGTTGGTTTTAGTGGACCTGTCTTTGACAGCATGTTGCTGTTTTAACGGCTGTTCTAACGATGAGTTTTCTCATTTTTATATGTATTCAAATATACTCTCGCTTCTATTACCGACGGAATGACTAGTTATATCCAGTGGTGAACCACTAAACATAAAAGATATACACACTCACACACAAACACACACACACACACACACACACACACACACACACATATATATATATACATATATATATATATATATATATATATATATATATATATATATATATATATGTATTATTCATTGTTTCAGCTTCAATAATTTCAGCAGAGACTAGAGATTAGATGCATTATCTGCCGCTCTTCGATATTGAAAAAAACCCCCAAAAATATGAATTCTTAAGCTGCATAGCATTCTAAACTTTTCTTCATATTAAATTTGACAGCTTGTCAAATTAGCAGTTTTCAAAGACACGCGTAAATTTACAAAGTCTTTTTTTCCTTTTGCTTTTCTCTACTTTTTCGCTTTCATTCTACCCCCAAGTAAATAAACAGTGAAATATCACAGGCCCGTACACACAAACACAGGTACACAGACACATATATACATACATATTTTTATATATATATATGTAAATACACACACAAACATATTTATATATATATATATATATATATATATATATATATATATATATATATATAGAGAGAGAGAGAGAGAGAGAGAGAGAGAGAGAGAGAGATAGTGACGAAACATAAGTCAATTGCATGAACTTACAATCCTTTATTTACTGCTATATATATTTCGATGATAGCCATTGAATGGCTATGACCTCATCAGGCAGTTAGTCAGTTCTTAGATATGCCAGCTCTGTGTTTATAGTGTTGATGGTATCAGGGCCTTGGGTCATATGAGCTTGTTAGGAATAATTTAATGTTGTCAGCAGGAATAATCTTAATTCTCATTGGACAGTTTGTAGACGCTAGTAAGGTTGGTATTTGACCTCAAAGAGGCAGGTGGTGTTGTAAAGTTCAAACCATCAGGCAAGATGACAATAGTTCCATATGACTGATTTTCACAAAAAGCATTCCTGGTCAGATATATATTCAATTGGGGTTTATAGTATGAAATTCGATACTACAGGTCAATCTTAAATTGAGGAAAGTATGTAGGGTGGTACTAATGAAAATTATGGTTAGAATAGAATACTAGAAAATTTACATATAAAAAGACTAATGTCTTATATATATATATCGTAGGCCCTCTTCGATCACGAATGACCTTGGTTTTGCACCTAGAAAGGTCCCCTACGAGGCACAACCTGGGCAAGGTATCCTTATGAAGGCCAGAAGTCACTCATGAATGCCAGTCTCCCCACTCTATGGAACAGATTTTTAAACACCTCTGCACCAGTAACGTCGCCGCACATTCAGTCAACTGGAGCAACGTAAAATGAGTTCTCTGACCAAGAACACAACGCACCGCGGCGTCGTGGATTCGAACCCAGACCCTTACGATTATGTACTCAACGCTCATAATAATATTATATATATATATACATATATATATATATATATATATATATATATATATATATATATATATATATATATATATATATATATATATATATATATATATATATACATATATAATATATAAGAACAAAAGATGGTTAAAGGAGTTCCATGTATTTTATTATGCGCATTTCAAAAACAAATATCATCATGCAATAATATTTGTGTTTTCATCAGGTAAAACAGGAGGACATGATATGAAGGCTAAAAAACACTTGTGGATAGTTCAGTTTTAAATCAACATATCAAGATATGTTGATTTAAAACTGAACTATCCACAAGTGTTTTTTAGCCTTCATATCATGTACTCCTGTTTTACCTGATGAAAACACAAATATTATTGCATGATGATATTTGTTTTTGAAATGCGCATAATAAAATACATGGAACTCCTTTAACCATCTTTTGTTCTTATATATTATGTATACTCCAGTCCTACAAACTGTAGAGTGCTTCTTATCCGATATCTGCATTGCTTTATTGTACTACAATAAAACTCACCTCTTACATATACATATATATATATATATATCCCATGATAAGTGCTTTGTGATAGATTTGTTTCGATCTAATTTATTTACCTCAATCACATACAGTGCACTCAATTCCATGTGCTATGTAAGTAGAATTGATACAACATAGTAACTGCTGAGTATAGAGGAGATAAAACTGCATGTTTTCAATTGACGTTGGGTACAGGCTTTCACACACAAAATGGTTTAATGAAGAGTTAAAATTTACAGTATCAGAATATGTACGTAATAGAACTTTCAGCATAGAACTTTCAACAGCGCCATTCTCAAATATACAACAAAGTATGACAAAATACGTGATATTAATTAATTTGAATTGTGGAAAACATATTACATTCATCCATAAGATACTACGGAATTTAGAATGAGAATAAATATCAGTTCCTTTGTTCAGTTGAATAATTTAATCTCGGTGAGAACGTCGAATAGAGTACTTTGAGGCATTCGTCCCCACTTTCTGCGCTCTGGGTTCAAATGGAGTTCAAATTTTGTCTTTCGTGTATAAAGGTCGAGAAAATAAGTTACAGTTCTGTACTGAGGTCGATTTCAACTCTCTATATATCATTCTAAATTTCACTATATATCTTTCTAACTTCCTCTCTATCTCATTCTAATTCCTCTACAATTCATTCTAACTTCCTCTATATCTTTAACTTATTTTCTCTCTCTCTCTCTCTCTCTCTCTCTCTCTCTCTCTCTCTCTCTCTCTCTCTCTCTCTCTCATTCTCACGTCTATCTCTCATTTCTCTCACTCTCTCTATCTTTCCGTAAGGAACGGGCTATCTTCACGCGTAAAGAGTAATGGCCTCGATTGGGAGTTTACGGTTTCAAACATAGATACAAAATGAAAGAAATCAAATGAAAATATATAATTTAATGTCACCTAACATATGACATGGTTAAAAACAGAACATGAAGCCGTGTTACAGATTTACTTTTACACTACAGTACTTACTACTTACTAGTTCAGGGTAACAAAAATACCGCTAAAAACACTCTGCCAACAAAAATTGAAACGATGCATTGCTTTGTGTTGAAGTATAGGAAGGAAAGACACGAATGACATAATTTTCATATAGTCTGAATTCTGTATTGATAAAGAACACAATGAGTTAAAAGAACAATGGAAAATACCAAATTTGAATAAAAAGCAGTAAGCTGTGATATGTGAGAAATCATATAAACTGATTTTTAGAGTATTGGAATACATTCCATTGCTGATTACATTAAGTGCTACGCCAGAAGTTATAGAATCATATTCAACATATTTCCTCTGACAGAGAATATATTTCGAATCATTTACCACAGATTATCATCCAATACAGAATGGTAAAAAAAAAAGTATCTCTAGCTTAGCAGACATCGATTGAAAATTGGCTCAGCCAATAGGTATCCTTGCCTATTGTATCTGGCTATATTTTATACAGGAGCGATCGAAATTTGTATCGAATATTTATTTAAATATAGAATCATTTATTTCTTCGACTGAGGAAATAAATCTATCTATCTATTTAACTCTTTCTCTCACTCCCCTAACTTTTTCCATTAATATATATATATATATATATATATATATATATAGGTTTAGGAATAACCAAAGAGTGCTTAGAAATACATTGTTTTATTAGCTAACGGTGTTTCATCCGTACCCTAAGTCAGGAATCATCAGAGCCTATAAACAAGTATATATCAATAGTTGCATGCTCCATCAACGAAACTATAAATATAAATATATATATGTATATATATATATATATATATATGTATATATATATATATATATATATATATATATATATATATATATATATATATATATATATATATATACCTATCCTACCTGTATACACACACGCGCACATTTATATATATATATATACATAATTCCACACATCTACTTTTTTTTTCAGTGTATTATACGTACGCACCTATAAGATTTTGAAGTAAAATCAACCCATTACAACTCATACCTTTGTGCTGGTTACCATTGACCTCAGTAAATATTATCGAATCTCAAATCTTATATGATTCGTAGCTCCTCTTTCTATATGAAATCCAAGTCGAGAAAATAAAGACTCTATGCAAATAATCCTCCGTCATTTAGCATCTAGATTTGATTCATTCAATAAACAATATAAAACGTCACTTTTTTAACCTGTTCAACTAATGTTCTTATGTTTAAATTTATTTTTAATGAAATCACTTAGAGTAATTTTCTTCCTTTCCACAAGTATGCTAGCAAGAAATAAGAGAATTACTTCACATAAAGAATCCATTAGTGCGTTTAACATGCTCACATGCTATAATCTCGATCAATAAATATCAAAATGCATCGTTGACTATAGTGCAGATACATCGATCAGTGTTCTTAAATAAATTGTTCTTTTTTTGGTTTTATATTTTTTAATTCTTCTAGTAAGACATATGTCGTCTACATTGGTTGGACTGCTTATTGTTAGCTATCAAATGACTCTATTGATATGTTTCTATTTTCTAATGTTTAAATTATGCTTAATGCATTTGTTGAGCACATTCTTTAGTCAGTTACTGTTCGGTATTTAGTTGTCATCGTTTACAGAAACTTAAAAGAAAAAGAAAAAAAATTAAAGAACACTTTCAATGGTTTTCTGGTTGCTATTATATTTTCCTTGGAATGTTGAATTTAAATGCTTATTTGATGAAGTGTATCAACGGTAACGTACGTTTGCGTTGCATTTATAAGGTCTACCTTTCAACTATAACTACATACAGTCTTCTAGTTCAATATCACTATTTCTTTTCCTGTTTCTTATATACACTCGTACTGACTTCAGAGGAAGCGTGAACGTTGCAACCCACCTCTCTCTCTGTAGATATATTTATATATATAATGTCTTTCATTAAACTATATATATATATATATATATAGTTTAACGAATGACATTTTTTATAAACTGTTTAATAATAACACAATAATCTCCTGTTTTAGTTCCACATCAGGATTATCTGTATTTAGTTAAGATGTTCAAGTCTGTCTCTATCAGAGACACTCATCAGACCGTGGTTATCTCGTTTTCCGTGATTTGAAACGACTGAGAGTACAAGTCTTTCTCCTGCAGAGAATGCTAGTCAACCACAGGGTTAAACCCACAGCTATAGCTGGTACTCATTTTCAGCTGAGTATTTTGGAGCAGCATGAAATGAAGTGTTTTTTTCTCAAGAACACAACACACAACCCAATCCTGGAATCGAACCCACGACATTATGATCGTAAGTCAAACACCCTTAACATTAAGCCACATGCCTCCACTGCATTTAGTTAGCTGTACTGATAAAAAGTTAATATCGCTTCAAATTAAAACAGTGATTTTTGAAATATTTACATACTTAGGGCCTGTAAAAGCCCATATTTAAGGCGTTGAAAAGTTGCTTAATATAGAAAGGAACTTTTAACGGTTTAGACGCTAATTCTTCATCAGAAAATAGAATGAGAAACATAAATAGAAAGCAGGGACATAAACGAAAGAAATGTATTTGAGAAAAACTAGGTCTGTTCATTTCGCCATCTCTTGTGTATGTGCGTGTTTGTAGGCTACATATATATATGTGTGTATATATCTACATACATATGGATGGGTGCAATACGCAAGTTAGGTATTTTCCACGATTCTTGTTATAGTTTTTTTATATTCTTCCCTACTCCTGTAATGTAAATACATTTCATTTTTCGATCATTGAATAGAAAACCTATTATTTCAGAATCCAAATAATTTATTTTCTAACCAACAGAATGATATAATACCGTGATATTTAGTATGTATACTGGAAAAGAACATGGCGGCTACAGTAAATGTCTCCTCTAGTAAGTCTCCTCCGAAGCTGAATTGTAAATGTAGTAATCTATTGTTGTTATTTTTTAAGGTATTGACTGTTGGTTGAGTTCCTGTTTTTATTGCAGCTAATATTCAGTTTGGTAACTAAGCTGACAATGACGATTGTGCTACTGCTTATCAAAATTGTTGAAAAAAGAAAACAAAAATGTAATAAGTAACTAAATATTTAAGGACAACCAATCAATATATAAGAATCATTATACGTACGCCAGTATTGCCTGGAGCTATAAATCATGAGATCTAGAGTGGAAACCGATATAAAACAGTGAAAATAATCCTAATTCATATTCAACACATACGAAGACTGTCAGTTGTATTACAAGCTGCACATTTTAATCCAGAGTTTGGTAAATAGACTGCGTTCATTTCAAATAAATGACAAAATCAGCAGTAAATCAACTAAAATTACTGAATATAGAAATCTCCAGTTATGTATCAGCTTTAACTACTATATATATATATATATATATATATATATATATATATATATATATATATATATATATATATATATATAATTATATATATATATATATATATATATATATATATATATATATATATATATATATATATATATATATACTGTATATATATATAAATATATACATACATATATTTAATACATTAACAGAGATGGCCTTAAGTGATACACTGACCAACTCCATCTCACTCAACAAACATTAGGATAATCCTAAGTATTTTCCCAATTTAGTGTTTGGGGTGCTAACTAATCAGTATTTCGTGGATAGCTGGTTGTATTATTTTATGAGACATAAATAAATATCTCTTTCCTTCCAGACGGCCGTTTCGTTATAAGATTTCTACAATTTAGGATAAATAATTTCCAGGTTATGTAGAAATTTGTATATAATCCATAGTTTTATACACAAGCGGGCTCTTATAATCTCATCAGTGGATGCCCGTATAATATCGATATAAGAATTACATCGACATTAATAGATTAGTGATGGTCTCCTTCGGCGCTAGAAATAGACTGCTAGATTCGAAAATCCAGCAGTCCTCTCAAAGATAAAATACACGCTGCCACCAAGAGGGTAAGGGGAGGTCATCTTAAAATCTAAAACAATATACACGCTGGTCATTTAAACCTGTTAGGTATTATAACCACGTGTTTAAGAACTCAATTGGATATTAAAAGAATAACCTTATATATATATGTATATACATATATACATATATATATATATTATTCGAAAGTGCTTTTTTTACAAAATGAAAAATAACCGAGGTGTCCTACACGAGTGAAAGTATAAAGAAAAAAAGATGAAATCGAAAATGCAACTGGAGTCTTAACTCTACTTTTGAAAAGCAGAAGAACTGCGAAACCGGTAAAGGAACCAAATAAATATATATATATTTTTTTAAATAAGACTCTTTATATATATATATATATATATATATATATATATATATATATATATATAATATATATGTGTGTGTGTGTGAGAGAGAGTGAGTGTGTGTGTGTGTAGAATGTATATATATATATATATATATATATATATATATATATATATATATATATATATATATATATATACAAGTCAAGAGATTATCATTCACTTCGTTTATTCGTAATCGCTGTATGTATATGTGTGCGTGTCCGTGTCCATGTGTGTGTGTGTGTGTGTGTGTGTGATACCTCTGAGGTAACAAACTGAAAGAATTTTAGTATTTCCTGTAATGTACATAGAACAAATACGATCTTAATGTGTTTCTGCGATTATATAGACTGACCTATTAACACAAATAGACTTAGAGAAAACACACGCTGTTTGAAATCAATATTACGTGTATGATTTACCTATGTAATGAACAGAGTCTGAATGAGTCAGACAAAAGAAATATGCAATGAAATTCAAGTGTGGTATATATCGTGGAAACCAAAGTATAACTACTGTACAATAAAATACTGGCTTTCCAGATTGCTATATGTTTGATAGTCACACGTACAGAAATAAGAACATAAATATATGCAAAGATTTTTTGTATATATACATGTACGTGTGGTTGGGTATGGACCGCTATACATATACGCTAATTTTACACACTCACACAAGCACACAAAAAACATAGAGACATATATACGTAGAAGATGTAGAATAGCAGAATCGAAGCAATTCAAATAATATATATCTTACCGAGATATGTATTTCTCCTGTACAATTTTATACTACCTGAATTTATCCGCCGGACAATTACTTAAATTATATAGACGCGTCACAACAATACTAGTTTCTCCTGCAAACTACTTAATTCTTGTGTTAAGGAGAATTGCTGATATGCTATGAAGAATTATATATAAAATAACTGTTGACTAAATCCAAACGAAGTGACTCTAAACTAACACTTTCCAACATATTATTTTGTCAATAATTTACCAGGTACTTACCACATATGACAAATTAAATGAACTATTTCCTTCATACCGATACCCTAGATTCTCCCAGGATAATAACAACCATAACGATACTAGTTACCTGTGCAGGGGCGTATACTTTATATTAAATGGTTTCTATACATATCAACAGTAGCCACTATATTCACATTCACCTCTTTACTCTCTCAGTCTCTCCCTTTATCTATCTTTTCATCCATCGACACACACACACACACATATATACTTCCACACACAGACACACACACGCGCACACGCACACACACACACACACACACACACACACACACACACACACACACACACACACACACACACACACACACACACACACACACACACACACACACACACACACACACACACACACACACACACACACATATATATATATATATATATATATATATATATATTATCCACCGAACCTCAAACGTTAAGGTTGTCTTTATGCGGGTATGTCAATATTTATTTATAAAACAAATTTGTATTTTATCTGATGAAAGCGCACCATAATTTGCCTTGGTTGCCCTTGAAATATATATAATAAAATAATTATGGTATTATAAATATAGTTTCCATTTATTAATATATTGAATATTTACTCCACTAAATTGTTGAGTGCTTTATATCAGTTATGACATTTTTAAGCTTGTTGAATCTCAACAAATTAAATATAACCTCTGCATATATATGTATATATATATATATTTATATATATATATATATTTATATATATATATCAGATGAATATGTCGGGTATAATACCAGATTTTTACCAAATGCGAAGAAGCTTGATATTCTAACCACCAGGAAAGAATACACAGCATAATTGTTTTGTTTGTTTAATCAATTGACAACCAAAGAGGTTCTCAAATCCTTTTATCAATATCTACACATGTTTCAACTTCAATATTAGCATATAATACTAAAACTTCGTGAGGGAGGTCGTTGAATGTGACAACTATAAATCACGTGCCTCAATATTTACTCTCTCTGGCTTTATGGCGGCTAATTTAAATTGCTGCTCATCTGGTTTGTTTGTAGATGGAAACATCTTCATTTTACATTTAATTATCCTGAATAGAATATATTTATAACTTCTTCGCATTTGGTAAAAATCTGGTATTATACCCGACATATTCATCTGATATATATATATAAAAGTTGCGATAAGATTGCTGAATCGGCTGCTCTTTGATATGTCTTTGGTAGAGGATGTAGAAGTGGAGACTTCCAGCATTCTTGGCCCCAGGGACCACATCCCTGCTCATTGTTATCGGAAAACAATTGGTTGCCTGTATGTGCGAGCCCCGCCAGGTGGTGTGGTTGTTCCATCGCATCTCCCTCGTTGTTCTCCTGTGCAATATATTTTCTATCCAGCCCGGCCGGGACCAAGAGTCGAAAGATAAGTTAGTTGTAGTCTGCAGATACTGGTGCGCATGTCACACATATTCAATCACAACTGTATAAATCTGTATTACTGAAATTGTTGAAGTAAAAATAATGCCGAGAATAGAAGTAATGATGAGATATACATGGGAGCTGAAGCATAATGGATGCAAAGGGAAAATATAAACATAACTGATCATAAGTTACGTGGGCCGTAATTCTAACGGTACCTACACATACATACATACCCGTACAAGAAAGCCTAGAAAAATTAGATGGATTCCTGGCTGAGTCATCTCCGTGAGATACACAAACACAAAGACACAAACGTACACATATACACATATGCATACACATACACACGCATACACAGATCTAACACATACAGAGACTTGTAAACCCATAAATTACTGTACATATATGTAGACATATATACGCCTGGAAAGCGTTAGATGTGAGTATATTCATTGTATATTAGGATAAAGTGAATATATTCATAGAATTAGAGGCGTACAATTGCCCTGTAGGAAATTTACGAACGAGAATAGAGAATGCAGAACTTTAAAAAGCTACTATGCCTTTGATAAATGGAATTCAAGGACCATACTGACCAGTGATATGTGAGATTAATATCCGGTGTCGCTGAAATCAATATTTCACACAACCGTACATCAAAGCTGTCCACACTTTGGCTTACTTTCCACATACTGTCTTCTACTTACAAGAATATTTTATATTCGGCTGTATGTTACGTTGCTTGTTGCTTACATACACACACATAAGAATATATACACATACACTCAAATATATACACTCACACACATATATATACAGACATACACATATATATATATACCTATATACGTACACATACATGAATATATATATATATATATATATATATATATATATATATATATATGCATACAGAGATATATACATACATAAATATATATATATATACATATATATATATATATACATAAATATATACATATATATATATATACATATATATATATATACATACGCACACCAAACACCATCTAGTCATGTTTGAGTGCTATGTGATTGTGTAAGCGAGCAAATGTATGTATATCTCTTTGTGTTAGAACAAAAGCACTTAAAATCTCAAAATACATCTCGATAAAGTGCCTACGGCTATGTCAGATCAGGTATACGAATACATGTGATTATATCTATATGTATGTAATTTATGTATGTGCATATATATATATATATATATATATATATATATATATATATATATATATATATATATATGTGTGTGTGTATGTGTGTATACACACAAACACACACATAGAAAGAAAGGGAGATAAAGAAGGAGAGAGAGAGTGAAAGAGACAGAGAGAGAATTATATATATATATATATATATATATATAGATAGATAGATAGATAGATAGAGAGAGAGAGAGAGAGAGAGAGAGAGAGAGAGAGAGAGAGAGAGAGAGAGACAGAGATATGGGGTCAGGCGAATATATATATATATTCATATTTCTCTATCAGCATGACGTTTTGTCATATAGTCTGAACTTATAGCATGATAAAAGATAAGAAAATAATTTCATAAAGGAGTAATTTACTTTTTAAATCCTAGATAGAACTGTCCCCAGTCTGCGCTGAGGTCAATTTTCCATTAGTAGTTGCTAGGCATAGGTGGCTGCATTTCACGGAAGGAAGTTGGTGGAGGACTTTGTAACTTTGGCCTGATACGAACAAGAAGATATAACAATTCGTCTTGGAATGTTGTATAGCAACGTTTTCTGGTTCAGAGGTAGTTGATCGTTTGACAGACAAAATAATCCGCACATAATTTAAGTCAGTGGCTGTAACGAACTGTATATGAAGCATAGCATCAAATTATTTGGCTGTCTACATTTTAGGACGCTCGTACAAAGCTAATAGATATTTGGTATAATATAATATGTGGTACAGCTGAGATATTAGATGGTCAGACTCTGACCTTTTATGAACAGTAAACAGGTTCCTTGTAAAGGAAATTCGAAATAGTTATATATATTTCCTGCCAGTGGTTGCGACCGGTAGATAGTATAAGCAATTACAAAGACCAATGGAAACATTGTTTCCATTGTTTCCGATTAGACAAGTTCGATCAAGTTGGTAAGCGAATAAAGTTTGGGATCTTGTCGATTCAAAATGCCCGGAGCCAGCTGGAACGAACAGCAG
The DNA here is from genome assembly GCA_964016885.1 of Eledone cirrhosa. Classification (NCBI taxonomy): domain Eukaryota; kingdom Metazoa; phylum Mollusca; class Cephalopoda; order Octopoda; family Eledonidae; genus Eledone; species Eledone cirrhosa. Next base: position 74,029,902 of record OZ024747.1, read on the forward strand.
TAGGACATTGTAATTAAGGAAGCGGACAAGGGAAGTACTGTTGTCATTATGGAGGCTGAAAAATATAAAAATTCTATGTTCTCTCTCTTACAAAATGCTAATTACTATGAAAGAGTAAAAAACTACCAGCAATCAAAAATAATGACCAAATTAAACACACTGATTTATCGATACCAGGAAGACCTAACTAAAAAGGAACGCGATTATTTAACAAATTTTGAATACAAAACCAGCAACCTTTACGGACTTCCGAAGATCCACAAATGTAAAATAATCAACGATGCCTGTAAACAATCCACCTCAGCCTGCGTGAACACACAATACTCCACAGACCTTAAATTAAGACCAATTGTAGCGGGCCCACAATGTGAAACACACAGATTGAGCAACTTTATAGACATACTACTGAAACCAATACTGAAACACATACCAAGCCTTGTAAGAGACGATCTGGACCTCTTAAACCACCTCCCCAAACATGTCAACAACGACACTATTATTGTGTCTTTCGATGTAGTGAATCTCTACACAACGATCCCACACCAATACGGACTAGAAGCAATAGGATTCTGGCTAGAGAAATATCCCAATGAGATACCTGACAGAATAGAAAAAAGCTTCATCACCGAGGGATTAAAATTCATGCTACAGAACAACTTTTTTGATTTCGATGGCAATACTTACAAGCAAATATCGGGGACTGCGATGGGCACAAAAGCCGCTCCAACTTATGCCAACTTAGTCATGGCATACTTAGAAGTCCAGATATATGAACAGTCCAAATCAAAATACGGATTGAACTTCCACAAATATTTATCAGAGAATTGGAAACGCTACTTGGATGATTGCCTCATTCTTTGGTCCCACACACTCGACCAACTGAAGGATTTCAAAAACTTAATAAACGGCATCAATAACCACATCCAATTCACAATGGAATACAGCCAAGATCAACTCCCATTTCTGGACATCTTAATCACCAAAAAAGACACAAATATCGAAACTGACATACACTACAAACCAACAGATTCCAAACAATATCTGCTATTCACCTCCAACCATCCAAAGCACACGAAGACGAACATTCCTTTTAACCTAGCAAGAATAATTTGCACAATTGTCTCCAATTATGAAACGCGAAATAAAAGACTTCAAGAATTAAAGGAAATTCTACTTGAGAGAGAGTACCCACTATTACTAATAAATAATGGAATAGAAAGGGCTAAAGCAATAGGCATTGATGAATTACGGAAACAGAAACAAATTCAAGGTACGTCCAATATTCTATCATATATCTCAACACACAACCCAAGAAATGCGGAAGCTTACAACACTATTCACAATAACATCCCACTACTAAAACAAAACCCAAGAATGAAAAAAGCCCTTGAAACACACAAAATAATCAAAAGCAAAAGACAACCAAAATCACTGAAAACATTACTCACCAATGCCAAATTACCTACCACAAACCCACAACCAAGTATCAAAAAATGTGGTCGCTCTAATTGTGGAACCTGCACTCACCTCATTGAAGGCAACACGTATACATTTAAATCAGGACAAAATTTTACTGTAAAAAATCACTTCACTTGCTCATCAAAAAATCTAATTTATGCCATTAAATGTAAAGGATGCAATGAAGATTATATAGGACAAACTAAACTCACACTCAGAAACAGAATGACAGTTCATCGCCAACAATTACGAGATCCAACCACGAGACAAATACCACTAAGTGCACATCTAGACATTTGCGCAAGTAATAAGACACCCAAATTCCAAGTCTTCCCATTTTACCTTTGCGCTAACAATACAACAGAACAAATGCGAATAAATAAGGAAAATATGTTTATTCAAAAATATAGACCAACATTAAATAAGGTTTAATATACATTATGTCAACACCACAATATGACATACACACACACACATAACACCTACTTTAGAAAATAAAAACCCGAACTAAATAAACCTTAAACATACGTTTGCACTGGCAATACAACAGCAAACACGAAAAAGTCAGGAAAATATGTTCATTCAAAAATATTCCTACTAAAGGAATCATTTTCCTACACACACACATACACACACACAATATATATATATATATATATATTCTCTTCATCTTAACATGCTAACCATACTCCCACACACATAACACACATACACACACATAAAAAAACCCCACACCTACAACACCCTCCCCATTTCTACTAATAGAACCACTTTCCTACACACATATATATATACACACACACAAAAAATATATATTCTCTCTATCTAACATACTCGCACACACACACATAACACCCATATACACACACACACAACTCCCTCCCCCATCTCTACTAATAGAATCATCTTCCAATACACACATACACACACACACACACACATATACACACACACAAGCACACAAATAAACACATATCTTCAGTCTCAATAGAAAATCTGAACTCTGACACCTGAACTCTGACAGCTGGCCATATTCACTGAACCAGAACATTTCTCCCAATCCCTTTTCCCTTGACCACTATCTCTCCATTGTCATAACATTCACTATAAAGACTACAGAATAGTTTTCCAAATAAGGGCGCAAAAATGTAATGAAAACTTGTTCACGTGACAGCCAAATTTCATTTATAACCAACCCAAAAAAAGCCTTCGTGAGCCTCATTTTTTCAAGTAAAAAGAAATTCAAACACTCATATATGAAAAAACAACCTGTGACAACCCCCCCTCTCTTATTTGAAGAACTATTGTAACGCGAACTGGCGCGAAATTTATTATAATTATTGACAAACCAATCAAATTACTTCTCGAAAAACCTGGTTTTCGAGCCACTTTTTCCATATAAAACAAGTAACATTTAGAGACCAACCAGATGTGAGAAAAACCACAGACCCTCCATCTCAACTCACCTTTTGAAAAGCAGAAGAACTGCGAAACCGGTAAAGGAACCAAATAAATATATATATTTTTAAAAAAATAAGACTTCAGTTGCATTTTCGATTTCATCCCTTTTTCTTTATACTTCCACTCGTGTAGGACACCTCGGTTATTTTTCATTTTGTGTAAAAAAAACCTCACTTTCTAATATATATATATATATATATATATATATATATATATATACACACACATACATATATATGAATATATATATATATATATATATATATATATATATATATATATATATATAAGAAGAGGGAGATACTGTGTGTGGCGGGGAGAGAGAAAGATGATTGTTGCAGAAAAAATATATCACTCTTTTAATCTTGATCTAAAATAAATTCGAAGATATGACCTCGAGGGAGAGCTAAAGTATTACTCTGAACAGACTAAGAGGCGGCTACTTAGGAAACTGAAATGTTGCTATGTCCGTCTAAAAGCAATCGATATTTAAATGTATGAGAAACCATTGTGAATGACATGTTTGATATCCAACAATAACATCGTGAACTCATCCTAGTCAGGAAGATTCGCAACTAAGGAAAGATAAACTCATCATGTATATATTTTTATCCCAAACAGATCAGATAAAAATGGTTCAATGATAAAATAGTGTTCTTCAGAGACAGGGACTATTTATGTTATGGTAAATTTAATGGAAAATTAATTATATATAGCGCTATTAGCTTTTTATTTTTACTTCAGTTTCACGCGCTTTTGAGGTGTATCAGTCACGTCATTTAATTACGATAGCGACTATGGCTCACAAAAAATATATAAAATTGTTTCGTGACATAACAGCTACTTGGTTTCTTGGATATCTTTAGATTACAAGTATTAAATTCATGTTTAGTCTAATATATCGTCTGTGTGTATCTTTGTAACAGATGGAAAAAATATTTGACCACCTTGAAATTTATGACTTTATACAGGTAACTAAATATATCTCGGGAATTGTGTAACATTTCCTTGATAGCACCACACACACACACACACACGCACACACACACACACACACACACACACACACACACACACATATATATATATATATATATATATATATACATATATTTATATATATATATAAACACACTCACACTATTACTCTCTCCACCTCAACATCTCTCAAAATCTTTTTCTCTTATTTTCACTTTCTCTCTTACAATCTCTATCAGTTATTGTTGTTACCTAAGAAGAAGAAGAAGAAGAAGAAGAAGAAGAAGAAGAAGAAGAAGAAGAAGAAGAAGAAGAAGAAGAAGAAGAAGAAGAAGAAGAAGAAGAATGGAGTATGATGATGTGGTGGAAGATGAAGATGAAATACAAGAGAAGGAGAAGGCGACATGAAACTAAGAATTAAATACCAAAAGAAAAGTAAGACTTCCACTAGGAAACGCTCTACAGAAACATTCTGAAGAAAAACAAGAATGTTTCAATGATTTTCACATGGATATCTAATGATTGGGAATAGGATTTAGAATTTAGGCCAAAAATCCCCCAGCCACCACTCAGGTGATATAAAGAGAAATTAATTGACTTCAGTAAGAGATGTCAAGTGATTTTGACTGTGTAATGATGGTTTTATTGGCAAATCTAAGTGGCAATAATAGCAAAGGACTCTTATTGATTCGGCTTATTACTGGGTTCTCTATTAATTAGGGATCTCCCTCGATTCCAGACAGACACTGTTGTACAAACATTCATACATAGATACGTGCATATATATATATATATATATATATATATATATATATATATATATATATATATATATATATATATATACATATATATATATACATATGCATGCATATATACATACATACATACACACATATGTATGTATATATGCATGCATATATATATACGTTGGACCACCGTCAGTAGCGATTATGACTGTTCCAGTTGTCTAACTGCTTGTGAAATGTTCGCTCAAGAGGCAGAATTTTCCACAGACACGTGTATTCTTATTTGAATTATCAGGGAGATTCAGCCTAACACAGTGTGTTTCATGTCTATTCCTTTTAAGTAGAGACACTACCCATTTATCTGCTGAATTGACTGGCGTGATGTGAAATAAAGTGTCTTACTCAAGGACCCAACACACCATTTTGTCACCCTCTTATATCCCATAGACCAGGACATTTTTATACTGGTGTCAGTCACACACCCATATACCTATATATATTTGCATTGTATGGACCCGTGGCTCCCGAGAGAGTCATAGTGGCGCCATATTGACCTACAGCTTGTCTAAGGCATCTTTAAAAGTCCGGCGGGGCCTAACTACTCTCCAGTTCTGAATACAGCAGATTTCCTCCAGAGAAAGATAGTGGAAAATGATATAGAAGAAGAATCGGCCCCAGTACTAGAGTGGCACTTTTTTCTTGTATACTGTTTATCGGCCTGGGGGTATCCATAATCCTACAAATGACACCTTAGTCTGGCTTACCAATCTCGATATGTCTCTCTCTAAACATTGTACATATGTCATACGAAAAGAAGAGGAATCAGCTCTCTCTAACACCATGTTACCCATAACCACATAATAGTCGCCCATACCTAGTAAAATGTTTCCCACAAATGTTTCTCACCTATAAAAAACTATCTAAAATATTTCTAATTATGTAAAAGAATTATCATAAATAAATAAAACGAAATCCTCAATGCTACCCGTATTACAGTCTTAAAATATATGACCCATCACATTGAACTGCTGCTGATGGTGCTGCTACTGCTGCTACTACTACTACTACTACTACTACTACTACTACTACTACTACTACTACTACTACTACTACTATTATTGCTACTTTTCTATTTATTTGTCACGCTCTTCCCGCTTGCCACTGACTCTTCCCCCCTTAAAGACCTTAACCGAAATTCTATCCGTGCAACACATAAATCACTCCTAATTAAACGATCCATCCCAGTAAGCTGTAAGTAGAGGAAGCTAACTTTCCTTGTCATTGAGTGAGGTGTTGAGCTGCTTACATAAACATATTCCAATGTTTATTTATAATCCTCACATCACTCTCATCTCTTCGTCACTCGTTTCCTTATCACTGTTTGTCTTTTATCGTACATTTATTTTCGTTCGCTGTAGTTCTACCATAGCACACCGTCTCAAGTTGTTCCACGATTAAATTATTAGACAAAGAATTCCTAACCCTTAATCCTATTTATTCTAATATATGTTTGTTATAGCACATACTTGCTTAATCCTCTGCATATATATATATATATATATATATATATATATATATATATATATATATATAGAGAGAGAGAGAGAGAGAGAGAGAGAGAGAGAGTGAGAGTGTGTGTGTGTGAGAGAGAGAGAGAGAGAGGGAGAGAGAGAGAGAGCGAGAGAGAGACCCACGCAACAGATACTTCCTTCTTCCCCCTCTTCATACACCGCACATTGTCAACTCCCGTACGTTGCTGTCATTATCACTGATTATGGCCCCCATCCTTCATCACTACCTCCACCACAAACTCAATCATCTCTACTACTACTACTACTGTACTACTACTACTACTACTACTACTACTACTACTACTACTACTACTACTACGTATTACCTATATCACTAGCAACTATACCACAGTATAACCAACATCTTGTCACCACCTCTAACAACAATCATAAATTTCACCAAGTCTCATTGATATTATCAACATCAATGTTACTATGGCAAACGAGATTTGCCACTATCATTATTATGAATACCATGATACCAAGTCGAACAAATACCTATACAAGAAACTACGACTAACAAATCAACATTAGTGCTGGATTGGCAGTATCGGTAGAGCGTTGGACAACATGCTTTGCGGCATATAGTTACGGCCCTTTACGTTCTGTGTTCAAATCTCGCCGAGGTTAGCTCTTCCTTCCATCGTTACGTTGTCGATAAAATAAAGTACGAGTATTGCACTGTGGTGGATCTAATCCAATTTCCTCTCCCCAAAAGGTGTTGCCCTTTTGCCTACACCAAAAACCATTATCAAGCTAATAAAACACACTAAAGCTATATCTACCACCAATGCCATCATTGCCACTCCAACCAAACCACCTTAAAACCACCAACCCATAAACAACAAAACTATTATTACTATTGTTGTCTCCATTAACACACATCTATTAAAACCACCAACAGCAAGTTACTACAAAGATTAACATTGTCACCACCAACACACCACCACAACAACCACCACAACAACCACCACAACAAGCACCACAACAACCATGATTTTCAACAACACCACAAGTTGTTCCTCTATTTGCAGCTAGCAATGATACATCACCATTAAAACCACAAACAGACAGTGCTTTGATAATTTCTGTTACTAACATACCACCATATAAACCTCCATATCCTTCAACACCAGCTAACCAGGGGCTTCGATCCAGTAGTTTAATGTGCTTCCAATACCAAATCCTCACACAGCAGATTAAACCGGAAATGCATGCAGGATAATGTAGAGCTTGAAAATATGACAAGAAAAAGGAGTATAGCCATGACATGAGTTCTCTCGGTGAAAGACTTCAGCGTTTTCTGTCAAAGTTCTGATCGGTCAAGGCATGCCTGGGTCTAAACAATAAAAACACCTCATACGTAAATAAATAACATTAACAGTCATTCCTGCAATACTACAATATATTTAGTGATAATTGTAACAACTAGTAGAACACAATAATACTACTGTGGATACTGCAATAATTTTCACCACTTCCTGTCATCACCCGCGCTAACAAAAGAAGTAGCTTTGCAAAGGATTTATTTCGATCTAATTGTACATTATTTGAGTTAAAAACGAAAGATAAGGCAGAAAGTAAAGTCTCTCAAAGTGAACGTGTATCGACAAGCTTTGCAAAATGGAATAGAGAGCCAATGAGATTAAGAGTGGGAAGACATAGAGAAAGGAAGAGAGAAAGAGTGGATAGAGACAGAGATTTAGAACGTGGAAGAAAGAATGAGAGAAACAAAAGGAAGAAAGAGATTTTGGTCATCTGCCTATCACCTTTGTTTTGTTCTTTTTGTGTTTCTTTCTTTAATTTGTTTGTTGTATTGTATTTTGAGTGTATATTTTGTTGGCAGCCATTTTCAGGAGTATGGAACGTATGTCTTATTTGATTGACTTGGAGGAGATTGCTGCCACTGTTCTCATCTGATGAAGGAGACTACAATATAAAGAAAAGATAGTCATAAAAACACATTCCTAAAGATTGTAATGGGATTTGCTTGCCGGATCGACGAAAGAATAAAAGGATATTGAAGGAGCTGCGTAGAAGGAAATTTTGAGTAAAAGAGAGAATACGAAAGGAAGACAAATGTAAACAAATGAAATGTTACAAAAATTAAGAAATCAAAATAAAAGAAAATAACGAGAGAAAATATGGAAGAAAACAAAGAACAGGAAAATAAGGAAGAAAAATAAATATATAAAAAATGAGAGATAAAAGAGAAACCTTGTAAAAAAGGACAAAATGAATCGTTGAAATTATTTGAAGTAGTAGAATGTAACCATCATATTGATCAGTTTTGGCTGAACAGAATCATGGTGTATACAGGTGTGTATACGTTTTATATGTATGTTTAAGCGGGTACGTATCTGTGCAAAGAAATACACCAGTGTACTGATACGTATGTAGAAATTCATGAAAGTAGTTGTATGTTTATATACTAATAGTTATATGTCAGTATACGTATGTATGTGTGTGGATATGTGTGGATATGTATTATATGTATATTTAAGCGGGTACGTATATGTTCAAAGAAATACATTACAAATGTAGACATTTATTGCAGTATTTGTACGTGTACCATTATTACTATGGTACTCCGTCGCTTATGACGGCGAGTGTTCCAGTTGATACAATCAAATGAACAGACTGCTCTTGAAATTAACGTGCAAGTGGCTGATCATTCCACAGTAGCACGTAACTTTAACAGAGTTCTCAAGGAGATTCAGGTTGAGACAGAATGTTACAAGCTACAACTCATTGTTGACAGCTGAGTGGACAGGAGACATAACTTATAAAACCCAACGCTCCACCGCGAATCGAACTCTTGACTTTAACATCGTGAACCGAATACCCTAACTACTAAGCCTCGTGCCTTCATGTGTGTATATATACTAACAGTTAATTATCAATATATGTATGTGCGGGGATAAGAGTGAGTATGTATGTATTCATGTATAACGTATTAATAAATAAATCCATATATGTAAATATATTGATATACACGTGCTAGTGAGAATATAACTGCGTGTGGTGGATGTGTTTGTGTGCGTATGCCAGTGTGTGTTCCTATGTTGTACCATGTGGAATTGTGTGTGTGCTTAAAGCAAATCTCTAAATCTCTATTTGACTCTCTAATATCTGTATGTCTTAAAGTGTACTGTGACCTTGTCAGCGAAAGGTATTTTATAACCGTGCCATTTATTTTGATACTGACAGTTTGGTTAAGAACTTTTATCCTCTGATGTGTTTTTCTTCTTTGGAATAATCCATAGTTGATGTGCTGGGGTATGTCAAAACCCATTTTTCATATCTGTATTGTTGTATATCATTAAATATGGGCTTAATTTCTCAACATATTTGTCAAAAATATTTTGTTTTTGTATTTGTTTCAGATACATTTTTCTCCTTTGTCTACAAATTGTCAAATAGTCTTTACCCATCTTAGGTATGTTGACCTGTTTCATTAATAATTCTACGCGTTTCTGAAATTGATATCATACAACATTGTTATTCTCGCTCCTGAGATTGAGAAACATAGGTTAAGGTCTTAATTCAGTGTAAAATGAATTGAATATTTTGTAAGCGGTGTAAATTGTTCTAGATGGAGATTGTAAGAGAATTTTTATCTGTGGTCTATGTCTCCTAAAATTGCAAGAGTATGAATATGCGTACATTTAATACCCGTAGAGGGTGGCATTCTCAATATATCTTCCTTTCAAGAATGTAAGATTTCCTAGTCAGATAATGTGTATGTTTAAGACAATCGAATATATCATGTAAAATTCCTGGACTGTATTACGGCCTCGTCAACATTTCTTTATATTTCGGAGGAAAATATTATTCATTGTAGTATGTTACAAAAGTATATAACTTATGAAAACAGGGGACGTTGTGTAGACCAATAGAAAGGTTTAAAGTTTTATTCGTCATAAGTTACTGGATACTGATCACAAAATGAATCTCATGTTGCCTGGTATTGGTGAACTGAATACTTTTCGCTGTGCCACATTCTCTATATATACGCAAGTGTAAAAGTTGTTGACGCCAGGGGTGTAGTATTTACGCAGAAGTCTCAGAATACAGCCATTCAGGATTGTGGTAATATTATAAATATTAAAATAGAATGATTTGTGGTGTAAGAGACAAGAAGTTTTGAAATTCATCTTAAACTGTAGGGTTGATGGAGTTATGTTAGGAAACCATAGGATGCTATCTACATAATGCAATCTTAAATGGTAATTCATACTGTGTTTTACATAGACTTTGAGTTAGAAAAAGTGATAAAACATAGCTAATCTTATTAAACAACATGTAATGGGTCTTTATACAAAATATTACAGAGCTAGTTAAGCATTTCAGCATGATGGTTCTTTGCTTTTTGAAGAATTATCAAAGAGACGACCTATTCTAAATATTTCAGTACAGGTAGAATAATGGAATTTTTATTGCCTTCGGATATAATATCGCATATAAATAAAAAGCAATTGAGTTAGTTGTTCTGAAGAATGTTTCCTATAAATGGAATCTCATCTATGTAGGATTCTTCATTTGTTTCTCTTGTTTAAATATTTTCATCACATTTGTCGGTTAAAAACAGTTGAGCTGCACAAGTTTAGATAGATTAGTTAGATAGTTATTCTTAACATTACCTTCTGGTTTGTTCTAGATAATGAAATTGTAAGTGTGGCATCTGCAGACTCTTCAATACCAATGAGATTGAGGAGCAGATTTTCTTGAAGAGTTGAAAATTTACATTTGTACGAAAAAGATGAGGAAGATAAGTATTCCAGAGAAATGAAGTTTCGTTGCGTTGCAGGAAGAATCATACGATACAAAACTTCAGGTAGACCAGGGGTCAAATTATTTGTAAG
>OZ024747.1:74045983-74098483 GCA_964016885.1 Eledone cirrhosa
TGATATATCTCTAAATTATATTTTGTACAATAATAAATTACGTTTAAGACCAAGTCTATGATAGAAAAAAAAAAAAAAAAAGATGTTCAAAGTTAGATCAGATTTAGCGTAGTTTTCTAGAATTATATTTGGCCTAGGGCTAAACAACAAAAACATTACTATCAACAACTTCCCAAAATGTGTTATAAATATGTTTGACTAGCGTCCGGCTCTGGGGAAAAATACAATAGCTGTGCCTCTGATGTTTGAAAAATTTCTATTGACAGCTTGGAAATATGGCAAAACTGTCTTACATTAGATGGTACACACGGGAAACAATAAATCGTCATAATCTTGTGTTGCTACTAAATAAATCAAACCAGAGTCCTCTACCTAATAAATATGAATATTTTTACACAGAAACAATATATATATATATATATATATATAATATTAAATAAATGGAAAACTATATTTATAAAACCATATTTATTTCATTATATATATTTCGGGGATATCATATTAACAATATGCTATGCCTTCATCAGACAAAATACAATATAAACAGTTTTATAGATAAATAGGTTCGACATACCGTTATAACACCGACTTCATTTGAAGAGGTTTACGCTGGCTGTGAAAAAATTTTACACAGAGAGAAAGAAAAAGAGAGAAAACAGAAAGAAAGACAGAAAACGAAGAAAAGGAGATATTCTTCGCAGAGGAGATATTCTTCATACTAAAATCTAAAAATTCCCTTAACCTACGGACAAATTTATTCAGTTGTTGCAAACATAGATTAAACTCAACGTTTAAATATAAATTTAAATTTAAAATGTAGTATATTTAGTTTGATTTATATTTATATGGGAAACTAGCCGATAAATTTTTGATTCCTAAATCTTTGATTCCTTCTTTTTACTCTCTTTTTATTGTTTGTTTTTATTTTATTTTTATTTTTATCTAAACATTCCTCATGAAAAATTTAGCTACCCTAAAAGCTGATGCTCCAAATTTTTTGAATAAACCTTACACTGGATAAACTTCTATATTAAATATAAGAACATATATAGACCTAATTGGACATCATAATCTTTTTGAAATGATCTTTGCTAGATGTGATTTGATAAATAATTTTTGGCTTTGTCTTGTAAAGAACTTGGCAATATATTGTCAATTAACTTTGAAGGGTTGATCTTTGTGGTGTATTTTTATTTTTATTTTTATTTTTATTTTTATTATTGTAGTATTCTATAATATTTTTTATTTTTTTTATTGTATTTTTTTTATTGTATTTTTTTATTGTATTTTTTTTATTGTATTTTTTTTATTGTATTTTTAATATCTTTAATATGTAAATTTTTAATACGTAATATTTTTTAATACGTAGTATGTTTAATATATAATATTTTTATTATGTAATATTCTTTCGTAATATTTTCTAATTTTTTTAGTGTTCTATTCTATATTTTTACTTATTATTATTATTGTTATCTTTTTATTTTTAGTTTTGTTTATGATATATATTTTTATTAGTATATTGAAATCTGCTCTCTACTTCTGCTTGATAGATAATCTTGTAGAATAATGACAGGAATAATAATACACATATTTGTATGCTCAAATTTTTATACCACATTGAGAATGTTTTCCGTGAACTTAGAGTTTGCAGAGTGAATCAGTTAGATTCGCATGGATGTTTGTAGCTGTCACATAAACATATGAATTTTTTTTTTTTTTTTTTAAACTAAACATAAGATAATTAATTTTCACACATTATAGATACTTGTCTCATTCAGGAATACTGATATTTACAATATAGTGTAAGTTTTATAAATACTAATACATTAAAACATAGGGTTTTTACGCCTCGAATATATCTGGCTATTTTTTAATTTTTTCTCTCGCTATTTTTTACTCTCTCTATATTTTTTTCTCTCTCTCTATATATATATCTCCCTTACATTAATACTTGAGCTAAATAAATAAATAAATAAATAAACGTATCATTGATACATTTACTCATAATGACCTCCCACTACCTAATTTTTCTATATATATATATATGTATCTATCTCTATTTCCTCTCTCTATATATATATATATCTCTTTCTGTTTCTTTACATGAAGTTCTTCGCTTTATCTATCTTTCCATCTCTCTATTTTGTTCCATGCATTTCCTCTTTCTCTTCTTTTTCTTCCTTTTCTTCGTTTTCTGTCTTTCTTTCTGTTTTCTCTCTTTTTCTTTCTCTATGTGTAAAATTTTTTCACAGCCAGCGTAAACCTCTTCAAATGAAGTCAGTGTTATAACGGTATGTCGAACCTATTTATCTATAAAACTGTTTATATTGTATTTTGTCTGATGAAGGCATAGCATATTGTTAATATGATATCCCCGAAATATATATAATGAAATAAATATGGTTTTATAAATATAGTTTTCCATTTATTTAATATTGTAAATATACTCCAAATATTTGTCGAGTGCTTTTATACCAGTTATAAATATTTACTAGTTGTAACCCAACAATTTTAAATATAACTTTCCATATATATATATATACATATATATATTCATATTATATATATATATACTTACATATTTTCATATATAATATATCTATGTATATGTGTGTTTGTTTGCGTATATGTGTGTATATATTCCCTCGTACCCTCTTCTGTGAGCTTCCTCTTGTTACAATTTACTTCATGGTTTCTGTTCGTCGCCGGGACCTCATATCATAGTTGCTTTCACCTGTTCTGCAACTTAATTTTCTGTTATAATGAGGGGCAAGAGGACAGCTCAAACATGACACCATGAAAAGGTTGCATAATCCATCAAGCAATCGTGAACAATTAGGAGGCACACATAATCATCAGAATCATCAGAAGAACTGAGGCTGCGGGGAATAACTCTACCGAACCAATTATTGAATTTATTAATGAAATAATTATATAATTTATTTCAAAACGTAAATGACGTTAGATGAAATATTCAGTGAGAAAGAAGTTGGTGGCTTCATTGTTATATGGTCATTATTCGTAAGTATCATCTAGTACATGTTTGCTTTCAAGATATTACCTGTCATATTATTTTCGTCGCTGGTTCGAAAGAAAACGCGTGATTATGTAAACCTTTGCGGATATTATTGAGCTCCCCGTACTTGGAATCATCGCGGTTGAATTTCGATATTGCCTTTGTGAGCGGCGTTGAAGAGATAAAGAAAAATTAAGTGATATTAGGTATAGTTAAATATAACTGCGGGAATTTCATTAACTTCGTTGCGAGTCTCATTAAATGGATCGAAAATTATTAAGATTACTTCGCAGAGGCAATCTCATAGCGTGACTCATAATAGAGGTGTATATGTAATTAAACACGATATATTTATATATAAATCTTATGAATAGAATAGTGTAGTTAATCCGAATCATGGTGAGATATGTAGTAAAGCATTACTTTGTTTTGTTTCATGTGTCATCATTTACTCTTCCTATTTCCCTAACTCATTGTACCGACTTCTTATGAACGTTTATTAAATATATAACTATTGTATATACTTCCATATACAACTCTATTAATCGGATAATATACAAATGTTGTGCTACACACATTTCCTCGGAACAATGTATACAGAATTTAAGGTTGTGTATGAAGGGATTGATGCCTTATTGACAAGTACTGTAATGCAATGCACACGGCAACAGAGGGTAGTGAGCTTCAATTTACAGCATTTCACCATTGTGTGGTTCAGGATCGGGAATCGTTTAAATTTTGTTTATGTATAGATTTGCACATATCATTCATACGATGTATTTTATATTTTATGAAGTATCTCGTGTCAATGCCCGATACAATGAAGACAGATCGTTTTTTCCACTTCGTACAAGAATCATTAACGCCATAATACCTCTTGTTGTTGTTCTCTGTTCTCTTTGACCTTCAATAATATTTCTATTTAGTGAGCGGTTTCTCTCTCTCTCACTCTCTCTCTCACTTCCTCACTCTATCTATGAATCTATAAATATATATATATATATATAAATATATGTGTGTATATATATATATAATCTCATTATTTCTGAACTGAGTTCAAATCCCGCCGGGGTCGATACAATAAAGTACCAGTAATGCACTGGGTAATTGCTGGCCTTGTGCCTAAAGTAGAAACAATTATTTCTGAAGACAGCATATATATGTGAAGGTATGTATATTTCTTCTGATAGTTTGTAATATTTTTACATAGATCTATATGATATACATACCAACACACATATATATCCTAGAAACGATCGTAAAATGATGAATTTTTTAATATAAAAAACTTGTTCTTTGTTTTTATTCATTGTTTTTATTAATATATATATATATACCTCGAAAACATATTTTAGTGAGGTGATATTAGATGTGTCCCCTTCCTCAGCAAAACGGTTAGATGGAATCAATATGCATAGCAAGAGAAATGTGCGTAACAAGTCCATACCGGATAATATCTCTCTCTCTCTCTCTCTCTATATATATATATATATATATATATATATATATATAACTTCCACGTTTATAGAGATAAAAATAAAATTATTTCAAACAAGTTACACAATTATATATATATATATGTGTGCGTGAGTGCATAGGTGTGCGTGCGTGAGTGTATAGGTGTGTGTGTATATATATTTTTCTTCATTCACTCATAACTGTTTTTAGTCATTAGACAGGATCATGCTGTGGTCTTGATTTAGTCGTTTATATCGGGACTAGGATTTATTTGTTCAACTTTAGATCTTATTTTATCGATTTAGTTTTTGATGAACCGTTAAGATAAAAGCACAGACACAAATATAAATATAAACCCGAGAACACACCGATACATACAGACACACACACACACATGCATACATACACACATACATATTTGCCAACATACATGCATACAGATATAGAGTTACAACATTTATATCTTTTATATATATATCTTTTATATATACACACACACACACACATATATATATATATATATATATATATATATATATATATATATATATATATATATATATATATACACGCCTCTGTGTGTGTGTCTGTGTGTATGTGTGTGTCCAAACATGTTTAGATTTATATGTGTCAATATTGGTTTATATGACGTAACAAATGTAGAACAGAATTTATTAATCAGACATACATATAAACACTCACATACATACACACACATACACACACATATCCATACACACACATATGCATACACACTCATATCTATACACACATATACATATACATACATATTACATACATATACATGCACACATTCATATAGAAAAGCGAGAGAAGAATACTCGCCTCAACACGATCCTATATCACGTAATAATATTTTAGTTTAAGCTATACTCCTATATAGTATTTTCTACTAACCAATTGCCTATCTCCATCTAATAATCCTTTATATCCTTTTGTCATGAAATATCTCAACCTTTTATCAGAACTGCCATGTTCACAGCTACTTTTTCTATATGAACTATTGTGAGGGAATAATAACATATTGTGTTATGCTACCTGCCACAATTCATAGAAGAAATCGTACAATAAAATCAATATTGAATTACATTTATAAACATATATTTACATAGCATAATAAAATAAAAACATATATATATATATATATGCAAATATATCAAGTTGCAGATGCACACACATACATACAAACATCACACACAAGCACACGCACACATATACATATTTGTGTGTGTGTCTCTGTCTCTCTCTCTCTCTCTCTATATATATATATATATATATATATATATATATATAGAGAGAGAGAGAGAGAGAGATAGATAGATAGATATAGATATATATATAGAGAGAGGGGGAGAGGGAGATAGATAGATAGAGATATATATATATATATATATATATATACATAAGTGCATGAATACATACACACACGCGCATTAATATATATATATATATATATATATTGTTTTTGAAATGCGCATAATAAAATACATGGAACTCCTTTAACCATCTTTTGATCTTATATATATATATATATATATATATATATATATATATATATATACATGTATTCTTTTTCTGAAGAAACGATTGTATATTAGTTTGATCTTTGTTATTTCATTATATTTCATATTTCCTTATTAATTCTTTCATATTAGAACTGAAGTCCTTTAAAATGCATTTAAATGTTTCAAGATCTCCCCGTGATAATGTAAGGTGTTCCGATATAATGTAAGGTGCGTGAAGAAAACCACAACACTGCCATCATTTTATTGCGAAGATATAAAAGTGAATGCCTCACAGCCTTATGTGATTATCTATCTATATCTATATCTAATGTATTTTAACAATGTCTCATATAAAATAATACAATTGGCTATCCGCAAAATACGTATAGTTAACACCCCAAACGTATAATTGGGATTATACTAAGGTATATCCTAAAGTTTGTTGAGTGAGACGGAAGCCGGTCGGAGTATTGCTTAAAGCTTTCTCTGTTAATGTATTAAATATATATATATATATATATATATAGGAACCAGTAAGACCCCGACAGCTGACCTCAAGCCGTTTCGACGGCTAATTCTGGAATTAGCCGTCGAAACGGCTTGAGCTCAGCTGTCGGGGTCTTACTGGTTCCTATTACCCACTCTACTACCTCAAGTATTGAGTACTTTGGTGCGTTATGGTCCACCTGGTTCCTTACCACATTTCCTTCGTTATATATATATATATATATATATATATACATATATATATATATATATATATATATATATATATATATATATATATATATATATACATATATACATATATATATATATATATACATATATACATATATATATATATATATATATATATATATATATATATATATATATATATATATATATAGCATGACCTTGGCAAGCTATTTAGAACACTGGTTTAACAACTTTACTTCCCTCCGAAGAAGAGATATTATCTCGAAAATTAAGACTATTTAAATAAATTTAAGGTAAAAGATTAATTGTCAACAACATCTTTTGCATTTGCATTTATATTCTATATCCATACCTGCATTGTTTTAGCTTTACAAATACAAACGTTTATGCCTCATCACACAATGCTTCAAGTGAACTATAACTTTCTCCTTTATATATATATATATATATATATATATAGGAAAAAGTATGACCCCGACGGCAGAGCTCAAGCCGTTTCGACCAGAAATAGCCGTCGAAACGGCTTGAGCTCTGCCGTCGGGGTCATACTTTTTCCTATTTCCCACTCTACTACCCTAAGTATTGAGTACTCTTGTGCGTTATGGTCCATCTGGTTCCTTACCACAATTCCTTTGTTATATATATATATACATATATATAAAGAGTGAGCGAGAGAGAGAGAGAGAGAGAGAGAGAGAGAGAGAGAGAGAGAGAGAGAGAGAGAGAGAGAGAGAGATACATCCACATACATACATTCATAAATACATACATATGTATATATGTATGCATACTTATACACAAATCAATGTATATATAGCCAATCATCTTATTTTCGCTTCTGTGCGGGTGTGAGCGTACGTCATGAAGATGGATAAGGCTTCTGAAATACTAGTATTTGACATTCTCCCAAGTTTTCTGTGGTACCTCTTACACAATCACATCTTAAAATACACAAATCAAGGATTCTGTGTCTTCAATATAAATAAACGTATTGTATATAGTTTAATCTACACCTCTGTTGAGAGTTACACCATGATATATTTTCCCTGATACTGATTATATATACTCGGAATATTCATTCCCAACAAATATCCAAAGACAGACACATGCTTACGTTGAGGAAAACGCACAACCTAACATATTCACATAGATAAATACAAGCATTTAGTCATATATATATATACACACACATGCACACAGACACACGGCCAAATGTTCTGGTACAAACACACACACACATGAGCGCGGGCGCTCACGCACACATACACACACGTATCTGTACGCACAGAATTATCATTAAATAAATACAAAAGTAGACAAATATAAGACATTAAAATATATTAAAATCTCGATTCACATTCTGTTTTCTGTGAGGAAGTAGAAGATTGTCTAGTATAGTGATGACGTAAGAGTCTTGAAATTAATGGCTATTGTTACAAGCATCATATTGCTTTGCTGTCATTAACTTTTCATTTTCTAGAAAATAATTGCAGTACTGCCATTCTGCCAAATATTAAATCATTTCGTATATGAACGTCAAAATTATCTATTAAATATATGAATACACATCGCATCTTAAACTTTATTATTATTACTATAACGGGTCTTTCCCTATCCGCCATTCCTTCACATGCACATCCACCCACGTTGTCTATGCTCTCCAGTATTCCCTTTGCGGGTCTTTATATATCGGACAAACGGGACGCCGTATGCCGGACCGTTTTGCCGAACATTTGTGGGACATGCGACTCGGTTTGGATACTCCTGTCGCCCGTTATTTCTGTTCTCCTGGTCATTCTTCCCTACATATTTCAGTCCTGGGTGTCCTTTTACATCATAGATCACAAGCCTCGCGCACCAGAACTGAACAAAATCTGATTCACGGTTTTGTGTCCTATTCCCCTCTTGGACTCACCTCCCCAATTTCTGTAATACCCCGTCCATTATCACACCCTTAGATACCTATCGCTTTCTCTTGATCATTAGCAGCTTCTCTTCCGACTAATACATGCCGATACACACACTTATATTAACATACTTCTGCTCATAGCTTCGTACTTACATGCACACACACTCTTTTACTCACATATACACACGCATTTCTTCTTAGCTTCGTACAGATCTATAATAACACACGCACACACATGATTACGCACGTGCTCAAGTATAGCTCTTTTTACAAAACGTTTTCTTTTCCATTTCAGGTAGACGCGCGCCATCATCCACTTTTCTAAAAAACGAAACGCCAGCACCAACAGTTTTGCAACAGATGTCAACATGAATGGACCTATTATTTTTATCTAAAGACATTTTTTCCAATTCCATCCCGCCCGTCCCTTAATCTATTTTATTTATCATTATTTCTTCTGATGAAGGACTAGCGTCTGAAACGTTAAGACCCTCTTCCTGCTATATCAAGCGTTAACCAAATATATTCCTTCCATATACTGTACTGATTGTGTTGTTATTTCTGTTTACCTTTTACATACACACACACACACATATATATATATATATATATATATATATATGTATATATATATATATATATATATATATATATATATATATATATATATATATATATATATATACAAAGGTTATATTTAATTTGTTGGAATTCAATAAACTTAACAATGTTATAACTGATATAAGGTTTAGTGGAGTAAATATTCATTACATTAATAAATGGAAACTATATTTATAAAACCATAATTATTTTATTATATGTATTTCAAGGGCAACCATGGCACATTTTGGTGCGCTTTCATCAGATAAAATACAAATTTGTTTTATAAATGTTGACATACCCGGAGAAGAACAACCTTGACGGTTGGAGGTTCGCTGGATAGTGGAAACATTTTTTTATTGTGATTAATGTGTGAGTATATATATATATATATATATATATATATATATATATATATATATATATATATATATATATACTGTATGTATATATATATATATATATTATCATAATCGTCATCATCATCATAATTTTACGTCCGCTTTCCCCTGCTTGCGAGAGAGGGACCAGGTGTTATTCCACACACCATATCTCCAGTCGTCACGGTCCTTCGTCATATATATATATATATATATATATGTATATATATATATATATATATTGTTATACTTTGGGAGGGTCATGTTGCTAATAAGAAACACACGCACCAGTTGCTTTCACTCTAATTTATTATAAATTAAATTTATAAATTTAAGAATTTATAAATTTCCGGTTGGTTGGTTCCACAACCGGACGGTTGTTCATATATTGTCAAAGTTCTTTCGTCACACATTCTGTGACCTCTTCAGTGACTGGGGATTCTTTTCTTTGTTTTGTGCCTCTCCTTTGTTCTGTCCTACGCCATCTTGTTTTTGTGTGTGTTGTGTGTTTCGTTTGCGCATGTGTTACATCCGGGTGTCTGTGTGTGTTTTTATTTGTTTATTTATTTGTTTATTTACATGTTACTGGTTGGTTGTTTGTTCTATGTGTGTGTGTTTTCATGTTGTCCTTAATTGTAAGTTGTGATGTTGTTATTCCAGTCATATTTTCTATTTAATTTTGGATGGAGTTCATTTATGTTTATTGCGTCTGTGATTTGTCTAAACATTGCGTCTTTTCTGTGTGTAGATTTTATTTTTATTTCTAAGTTCTCTAATTTTCCCTTATGTTCTATTTTAGCATGTTGGTGGAGTACTGATGAATCTTTTCTATCTTGAAGCTCTCGCCAGTGTTCATTTAATCGTTCTCCTATACTACGAGCTGTCTCACCTATGTACACTATATTCTTATCTTTACATTGCCCTTCAGTACATCTTATGCTATATACTATGTTTCTAGTTTTACAGTTAATATGGGGCTTAGTTTACAGATTATTCATTTCTTATTTACCAAACTGGTGCGTGTGTTTCTTATTGGCAACATGACTCTCCCAAAGTATAAAAATACGGTTTCAACACACGTTTTCAGATAAAGAATCTTGCTAAACCAATTCAAAAACGAAATATATATATATATATATAAATGAAAATATAGAAATTATTGTGAGCAAGAAGCAAACAGTATTTCATAATATATAAGTGACTATAACGTCAAAATGGAAAATAATTAACGTAAGATATGGGAAAATAACTCAATTAAAAAAATCAAGACAGAGATTTTATCCACAGATTTTGTGAAATCCATGGAAAAAATCAATAGAGTCTTAACTCAGAATGAAATAAAGCTTAAATACTCATCCTTCAATTTGGAAAAACTATAAATGCTCTATATAGTCTTAAAAAGACTATTTCACGAAACCTTTCAGTGGGGATGGTCACAGTTGGAACCGTTCCTCAGTAGAGCTGAAACACGATAACCCTAAAACACTGCTAAAATATGCCAAACAGGGAATTTAAAAGCAGGCTAGTTCACCTCGTGCGGAATTATAAAAATAAACACACATGGAGAGACATGGCTGGTGACGTATGAGACGAATGTCTATTTACAAGAAACAGCAGTCAAAATCATTCCGAAAAAACTCTACAAAATGTAAGGAGTTCAGCAAAAGAGCAATATTATCGCGGTTTTTCTTTTAAAAAAAGAAGACCGGGATTATTCACAAATATATAATATATATATATATATATATATATATATATATATATATATATAGGAGGTGTACGTTTAAACAGGTTTCATTTTAATAACAAAATTATATTATCATTATTATTATTTATTTATTTACTTATTTGTCTTATATTTCGAAGTACACTTTTATAGATTTTTTTGTATTTTTCATCGTATTACCACTTTCATACGTTGCTAACATAACATAACGAAAATTGTGTCTGGTTTATAGAAGTCTTGACTAATGGATTTGATCGTGGTCACATACATGTTTTGGTTAACTCCTGGGAAGTCTTGTTTCAAAAGTTAAATACGTTGAATCTTGGATCACCCCCGGTCTTTCTTTTAGCATAAGCCTATGGTTGCATCATTCAAAATGTTACTCCTTTTTATAAGACGATTGAATCTGATCTGTAGGTAATTTGGGTGCTATTTCAAACAAATCAATTGACTATGTCGAGGCCTCCTCGCTGAGTAATATTTATGAAAGACATATAAGTGGGAGGCATAATACAATAACGGATTATTATTAGAAGCAGGTCAGAGAAATCGATATTACTATTGTCTATTGTCTTTAGTGTTTCTTTTTATTTTGTTTTGTTTATATCGATCAGCTTCTCCTGCACACCCGAGAAATTGTGTGGTTGGATGGCAAAACTTGCTGTAACTAATTTTGCTCTTGCCTTACATGTTTAATGTGTTGTATGCGAGCATTTAGTGCTTGAATTGCTGGCCTCCCGGATGTTGAAACAAATGCCTTGGTGGTCAATTGGCCAGCTGCATATTTTAATGAATGAGTAAAGCGTTAGTTTTCTGGCTCCAAGCCTATATAGAGCTGGTTGGGTAGAGATGCATGAAGATATTCCCTGGTGTATGAGTGGGTGTTGGAAGCATTGTTCGTGTTCTATATTTCTATTTGTCTATACATGATTAAAACATATAACTTATATTTCCTGGCTTCTAAATGTATGTTTCTCTGAAGATCTCAGTCGACAATGTGAGAACAAAGCGTCAGAAAGTTGCATGAAATACTTTGTCGTATTTCTTCCAGCTGCTTGTATTCTGGGTTCAAATTCTGCCAAGCTCAACATTATGTTTCAACCTTCCCATGACTGTATATAAGCTACTGGTGGAGAACGTTAGACGTGTCGAACGTCTGACGGAATGTCTTGCGGTATTTGTTCAAGCCCCATCATGGTAAAATTAGTCCCAACCCAACACTTTTATCCCACCCCTCTAGTCAATAGATAACATTATTAATGTCCACTCGATAAAATAGAGTACCAGTAATGCACTGGGTTGTGCCAAAAGTAGAAACAATTATTAATGCCCTTACAAGCCTTCGGGCAATTTTTCCAATATGAAGACACCTTCCCCTTAATCAGTCACAAAAGACCTCAAAAAAATTATAGCTACCTCCTCAAAGGGGCAGATTAACTTTACCTTTTATCAATCATTCCGTGATAGAGAAAGCGCATTCCCAATCAATAACTGCGATTGGTTTAATCAACAGATGCTGGTATTTCTCAAGGTGTCATGGTTGAATATCACTAACGAATCTTTTTGTATGTCTGTGGTCACCGTATTGTATGTATCAGTCAGTCATCCCTGGTATAATTAGCTTTTAATAGGTTGGCGGTGTAATACCGGAATTTTACAGCTATGGGATAGACATAAAATGTTCCAACCGATTACGCTATCAGTTCAAGTATTGGCCAGGTCAATTTCATTATTTACCTTTCAATAAAATACTGTAACATTCGGAACTTAATTGACATCCCACACCACGTGGGACTGAATGTATGTGTGTGTGAATATGTCGTGTTTGGGAATATATGGTGGTATGTCTATCAGAGATGTGTGTATGTGTATAAGTGAGTATGTGTATGGAGATGTCTATGTTCGTGTTTCGGCTTATATAGTACTGTGTATCAGAGATGTGTGTGTGAATATGTTTATGTTCCTGTTTGGGCCTATGTGGTAATATATCAGTTAATAATGTGTGTGTATGTGTTTGTGTGTGTGTACGTCTATCTCTCTCTCTCTCTCTCTCTCTCTCTCTCTCTCTCTCTCTCTCTCTCTCTTCTCTCTCTCTCTCTCTCTGTTTGTGTGCCTGTGTGTGTCTGTGAGTGTGTCTGTGTATGTGTTCGTGTGTGTATGTGTGTACGTCTCTCTCGCTCTCTCTCTTTTTCTGTGCGTGTGTATGTGTATGTGTGTGTGTCTGAGTGTGTGTGTGTGCATGTGTGTATATATGTGTGTGTGTGTGTGTTTGTGTG
Organism: Eledone cirrhosa; assembly: GCA_964016885.1. Classification (NCBI taxonomy): domain Eukaryota; kingdom Metazoa; phylum Mollusca; class Cephalopoda; order Octopoda; family Eledonidae; genus Eledone; species Eledone cirrhosa. The sequence continues at coordinate 74,059,577 of OZ024747.1, forward strand.
TGTGTGTGTGTGTGTATCTGAGTGTGTGTCTGAGTGTGTGTGTGTGTCAGAGATGAGAATTAGATTAAGCTGAAGTCATAATTTCGCAGCAGACAATTTAATGGATATAATTAAAAAGAGGACAAAGGATATTTAAAGCGGTAGACATTTCTAAAATTCTTACAGCTATTTATTATATATTTATATGTGTCTGTTTGTATGTGTATGTGCGTGTGTATGTGTGTGTATGTATGTGTGTGTGTATTATATATATATATGTATATATACAAACTAACTTTCTCACACACACAAATATATATATATATATATATATATATATATATATATATATATATATATATATATATATATATATATACATATATATATTATATGAATGAAAAGTAACTTGAGATAATTTGTCGGTCTTTGAATTATGCTCTTGTTATAATGAAAAACATTACGACAACGGCACTGAATATTAAAACACTGCGCTTTCTAATTTCTATTTCCAACGGCCATATTTCACTATATAGACGGCAACATATCAAATATACATATTTCGATGCTGTATATAATTTTATAGAAATATAGTATCAAATGTGTAGCGATAGAATATCAAATGTGAAGAGATAGAATATCAAATGTGAAGAGATAGAATATCAAATGCTATTTTAGTTTAAGTAATTAAACGTTCTAAATCCTGGCAACTTTCTTGGTGACCAGTGGAGGTATAATTAGTTCTATCATACCAGACAGAATTTATTGGAGTGATGGCCTTACACTGCTTAGTTTGGTTCTATATATATATATATGTGTGCGTGTGTGTGTGTGTGTGTGTGTGTGTATGTGTGTGTACACGATAGAATGGTTTCTATTACAATTCCATTGAACCACATCTTTTACAAATGTCTTCCACAGTTGTCTCCACTCGAGCAAGTCGTTAAGTAATAAACTTAAGAAATTATGAATTCAAACGTAGTGAAGTATGTTGATTTATATTGTAGTAATTTGAGAAGCACTTCTTACTATGCTGTAAATGAGAATGTTGTCTGTTAATGACCACAAAATTTGGACATCTACTACTGATTTGATATTGGTCTAGGAACAGAGGACAGAATGGCTCAACTTAGAACGTGTAGTGCTGAGATTTTTGAACGATGACATCTCGAGGTTTGTTGGTGGTTCCCAACTCGAAGTCTGAAGTAACTCTTGAAAAAAGGAAGCGGGTTATTTCATGAAAATTATACGTTATGAAAGGCTGAGTGAAAATAAATTCATGACAAAAGAATTAAGAATTTGTTAATCCAAGATTTTAAACAGTTAATACATAAAATTCAATGGAGAACTGTTATATTGGTAAAATAGTTTCAAACCAGAAAATAGTCACCGTATAAACCTGTATATAATTAATGCACAGGAACATACAGAAAGAAGGGTACAAGGTAAGTGACTACATCAACAAAAGTTGAGAATATTCTGAAAGGATGTTGTGAGAAATGTACTCAACACCCGAGATATATATTTAGATGATGTTTTAATTTCCAACTTTTCTTAGAAGTGACAAAGAACTAATTCACAGATTTTACCATACTTTCTTAAAATTTTCCTCATACAATTGATTGGTTCCTGTTATTGATTAAACGAGACAGTTATGTATGTTTGGAGTAAGAGTTCCCTGGTGCATCTAACAATATTTACACAATCTATTGAAGGTTCTATTACAAACAATACTTACGATAAGTTTAAATGTTATTCTCCCATATGTCGTATCATAGTAAGTTATTTGTTTAAATGGAATTCAGTGACATGTTCATAGATTTAACAGTAAGAAATTTAACTTTCACGATAAAGATTAAATTTAATTGAGAATAAACATATTAAAGAAAGAAATGATTTCTACTGGACTGAAATATATTCGTATGAAATCACAGGAATGTCCTAATGATTGCATACAAAGGAAAGAGTTCTATTTCTGTAGAAGTTATTTCTATACTATATATATACACGCACACACATACACGCACACACCACACACACACACACACACACACACACACACATATATATATATATATGTGTGTGTGTGTGTGGTGTGTACGTGTATGTGTGTCCGGACGCGAGCATATTTATGTGTGTTTGTGCGCAAGTGGTTGGCAATATATATGACCTTGTTTAATTCTCAACAATATTCGTTTATGAGAAGTATGTACCGAAAATATCGAGAGAAAATAACTAATATATTTAATATGAATATACAAATCTCTCTCTCGCTCTCTCGCTCTCTCGCTCTCTCGCTCTCTCTCTCTCTCTCTCTCTCTCTCTATCTATCTCTCTATCTCTCTTTCTTTCTTTTTTTCTTTCTTTCTTTCTTTGACTTGGTATACATATGTATATGCTGAGACATTTAGTCGATTTTCAGTAATATATATATATATATATATATACAAAGAGAGAGAGAGAGAGAGAGAGAGAGAGAGAGAGAGAGAGAGAGAGAGAGAGAGAGAGAGAGAGAGAGAGAGAGAGAGAGAGAGAGACAGTGTTTACATCCAGTCATATGGTATAAATATTTCCACGGTCTTATTGTGCATTTATACCCAATCAATAACCAAATTCATGTCTTTAAATTTTTCATTAGGAGAAAATAAAAGATGTGGCGAAAACAGGCAATGCACATGATTTGTACCCAATGAACTCCTACAGTATTGTCTAGTATCAGCTAAACGGTAACATAATTCTAATTTACATTACCTAGCCACTCTCTGTGTTTATTCCACGAACATATTCCTTTGCTTACTTTACACAGGAAATATTTCGTAATAAAATATAAACAACGAAGAAACATTGTTTTTGTCATATATTATGCGATCTCAAGGCCTCCTGTTACAGATTTGCTCAGCAATACATTTTGGGAGAGATATAATTCAATGCAATAGAGAAATCTACACTAATTATAGCAGGAGATTATTGAAAGTTAATTGGTTTTCAATTAATTTTCGTTTTTCATCTTTTGTAAATCTCTATGGTTAAAATGTGTACTTTGCGATCACATGAGATCTCAGGTGTAAAGGTCCTCATGTATGGCCTATTGGGCAAATGTCAGGATTGTGAAACGACAGATTTATTTAAGCTGTGTACAAATATTATTTTTGATATTAGTTCCGAGCATTTCCGTTCTGTGTTCAAATGTCAAAGACACAAATTTTACCTTCTATTTTTCCAACATCGATAACAGAGTATCTGTCATGTTTTGGGGCCAAGTTAAATCCCCACTTCTTAAATTATTTCCTAGACCATCATCACATTTGTTGCGCGGTGACTTGGCAGCATCGGTAGAGCGTCGGAAAGTAGGCTTTATGGCATATAGTTACCAGTAACACATTGGGGTCGATTTAATCGACTTCCCCTACCCCAATATCGTAAGTCAGAAAACATTATCATAGTTGTTGTTGTTGTTGTTAGTAGTAGTATTAGTAATAGTAGTATCCAATGTTAGGCTAGAAGATGCGAAGGTACGATGACTTTCTTAGGAATGTTAGTCAAGGGTTTCACTATTATGATTGTTAGTTGTTTCCAATATCAATGATTGATCAAGTGCTCTTAATTCTGATATGTTAGTGATGTTGCTTCTAACGCAGTTTTTAACACCACGGTGAATGAAGATTAGCTTTTGCTCCATTGCCTGTATTTATCTGAGATCTACATTCCTGATAAACATATAGTTTATTTATGTACTTTTAATTCCACTATATGTTGTGTACCTACTCATTTTACGTCAACACATTTCACTTGGTAATCAAATACCTTACATAAATTATCCATTATTTTACGGTTTCATCTATTGCAGCAAATCACTAAATATTCAATGCCCCATCTACAGATGTTTCATAAAATATCAACATTGGAATGATTCAATAGTATCTGAACTTATAAATGTAGCTAACGGGGTAGGATAAGGATACAGTTTAACGGTGTTGGTATATTTTTGACTGAGGCAATTTCCCTCTGTTTTGTCATCGATCTCTGATCAGGATTAATTACGTTGTTGTCTGAAATCTTGTGCTTCTTTGGTTCTAATATATGGTTAATGTTTATCTAAGAATTCTCAGATATGTTTCTTACGTCTCTCAAATACTTTATATAGCACACTCACAGTAGTAGTCTTCAATGTGTGGTCTTCAAGTAGTCTTCAATATATTTACATTCTAACATACATATATATCTATGATATTTATCATATATATGTTTCAATATTGTAAGATATATACTGATATATGTTTCGCATGTTACCAAACTTATGTAATGACAGACCTCAATACTTAATGTAGAGAGATAATTTAATATATTTACATTTTTATATTAAACCTGTTCCAGGTTTTGCCGACCAGATATTCACAACTTATATATTTATATCTATATAACAAATATATTAGTTTCTTAAACGTAGGTAATATTTAAAATATGAAATCCATTGATGATATTTGATTTAGGAGTACCGGAGTTATTTGCTTGAGATATATCATAATGTTTGACATGTAGTTGAAACCTTTATTAGTTTATTCATATTAATTTTTGTTATATGAAGACTAGAATGAAATGAATGAAAATGTAAATCTCAGATGCATCGATCATTTATCGAATTCTGGATCTTGATAAAAATACAATGAACGAGATCACATATCATATGTACATTGACTAAATTAAATTTCTAGATATAATAATCTACTCAATATTGACTTCATGTCAAACGTTCTGGACCAGCATCCACATTTTATCTAATTCTATATGTTCTAATTCTCACTCTCCATCATTAAACTATCAAACGATTAACGCCAATTGTTTCACATTCTTGGAAAAAACATTCTCAAAATATTTCGTTTCATTGTTTGGTATTAGTTTACTATTACACTCGGAGTAGATGGAAATACATAAATATTTTAAACTGGAAGATATACGACTATGAATTGCATTTTGAATAAACTTTTTAAAATGGATCATACATGTAAAAGGACAGTGTGCTATTATTATATTGGGCAACATAGGGATATTGGATTGGAAGTATCAGTAGGGCGTCGGTGAACTTTCTGAGGTTAGATTTGCCTTTCATACTAACAGGGTCGATGAACAGAAACACCAGTAATGCACAGGTGTCGACTGACTCAACTATCCCCTCCCCATAGAAATATTATTGCTGTCATTGTTATTAGAATTTTGGTTATTCCACTCTATGGATAGCCGGCCATTCCATTTAGTGGACGCATCATCTTTGTCCACCATATTAATTTTCGCAGAAAATTGAGGGGTGAAGTTCAAAAACAAATACAGATTTAACCCCAAAGGGCTTCATTCAGAGCTAACACAACCAGCTCACAAAGATAATAGCTCAACTTGATGCAAAAGAGAAGATAGAAAAACTTGCAGGAGTGATGTAAACCACGTCTTGAAAGACTGAACAACAAAGATAGTAATAATAATTATAATATTGACTTTGCAAATTGAAACGTGAACTCTTAACTATTTCAACTAACGCAGGCTGATCAAATTATAAAAACATATATAATATTGACAATATAATCATATGATTCATAAATACATATTAATATACACTAAATACAACACATTATTCATAGAATGCACTCAATAAAAAATCTTGTATATCACTCAATATGATAATTTAATCATAATGATCCTCGACACAACAATCTGAATGTTTTGTTCACATTGATTAGATAATTGATATACTGGTCTATTAGCATCAGCCTTCATCGAACAAGAGTGTTGAGATATACTCACAAATACATAGAATGCTCTATCTTGTTTTATAGTGTCACGTAAAAATTAAATATCTATTAACCCGAACCAGTTTATTATCAATAGGACCGAGTAAAGAAAATGACGTGTCAGATTACGGTTGACTTCTTGGTGATAGGGTTTTAAATTTGCACGAAATATTGTCCGAAATAATCTACAGCGTTGTTTGGCGTGTGAAAATAAATAAGAACAGTGATAACTAATATATAATAGGATTGTAAACATGTCTATATAGTTAGGACGTTCCCACATCAAACAGGCAGATTTTACTTCAAAATAAATCTCTGGGATGCAGCTTGCGACAAACGACTTCTATCATTTGTTTAGCTTGACTAAAACTTTCTTGTGGAATTTACTAGATTAAATCAATGCGGGATGCATTTGTAAACCCCCCTCTCTCTCACTCTCTCTCTTTCTCTCTCTCTCTCACTCTCTCTCTCTCTCTCTCTCACTATCTTTCTCTCTCTATCTCTCTCTCTATCTATCTATCTCTCTTTTTATATATATATATATATATATATATATATATATATATATATATATGTCCAATGGTAGCTAAGATGCTTCCATCAGCGGTATACCGGTTGAGCACTCTATGCTCCTACGGAGCAGAGTATGATAGGATGGAAAACGAAAAATCAGTGATGCATCGGAACTCAATTTATTGTGTGTTACAATGGTTTCCCCGGCGAACAGCACGAGGTGCGATCCATGTGTGGATCTACCTGACTCTAGGCTCGCAGGTTCCTCGGACACGTCTATTGATTTCGGATCATATCCTCTTTCTATATATATATGACTCTCCCATCTTGTCTTTTCACTTTTGGTATTCAAGCCTTCGTGCAGAACAAACGTATCACTTCATAGAAGTTGTTCTTAATGTAAATGCATAGTCTTGTGATGAAACTCTTTATAATGTAATATGCGATAAAATCCGCCCATTGCCGAATATTTATCACGGTCCTTATACAGTAGAAATTCATTTATCAAGAAATTTCTAAGTATTCGCAATGAAGGAAATGGCTGAAGGAAATGTCTTTTCGTGGACGTATGGACGCTTGGAATAATCTGCGACCCAATTTTTGTGTCCTCTTTGTGTCGAATTGAGTCGATGTAGAACACATACTTAAAATCTATGGACTAGTATTCTTGACCATGACTAATGCAAATAAAGATGAGGATGATGATGGCGATTATATAAATATACTGTATATATATATATACACACAAATACACACACACACACACCCATATGTATTGTATAGCTTGAATTCAATGTTGCTATTAATCTTTAATTAATAATAACACGTATTGTCATTGCTGTCTAATAAATAATATATGAAAATAACACCACACACCGTAAGAAAAAGAAATTACACGTTTTAACTAAACTGAAATAATTGGTAAATAAATGTGTTTCTAGGCTTCTCCATAGTTGAAGTGACTCACATGGTAAACTCTTAAATTTTTCACTGCTCCGTTAATTTAATTTTTCCACCTTTGAATATGATGTTTTATATAACATATAGCCACATTCCTTGACAAGATGATGTAAACAAAACAGTACAGTACACTATATTTAATACTTGTACTTAATGAATCGTAGAAGTTATAGATATTTCCTAGTGCTGTAAGTTTATCGCTTAAAATAGTGTTTGTCACTTTTGATGAAAATAGAAATAAAGAAACTAATACTTAACTCCTTACACTCCCAAACTCTATGGCGGTCGACTGTGTCTCTTCATCCATTATATTTCTTTCTCGATCTGACCGACTTCTAAATGATTTATGTTTCTCTCCATTCCACCGCACAATGATGGAATTTACTATATTCATTACCCAGTACTCTCCTACAATTCAACCATGAATTATATGACTTTATGCCGTAAATTCCTTTTAAACTATAACTTGTTCACCAACTAGATGAATCATTCTTTTATATTTGGACATGATTCGTCTAGCAGAATATAGCAAATTATCTCTTTATGAAACCTAAATCAAGTCTCTGTGGTGAAAGCGAGGTCAGTGCAAAACAGTTGAAAATCTTAGCTGCGATATCGGGATATTTCCCATTAAACAATATTGCACCAATATCGATCTAGTGTGTTTTCTCTATGGACTCATGATAAAGACATTTCCCTGAACTCACAGCAACATAAAATCTTTTGCAGCGTATAAATATTCTAGATGGTTAGTGACTGAAATTTCTTAAAGTAGTTCTATATCATTCCAACTAAGAAGACGACTGCGAGCATTTATGAAAAGTATTTAATTTATGTGAAATAAAAATATAGCGAAACTAGTCTCATCTGTTCCCCGGGGGCCAACTGATAGTTGAAAATTGAAAACTTATCTGTTTTTGTTTTGTTTTTTTTAAATTAATTATTCGAAGGAGAAGAATTAACGCTTATCTTCTTATGCCAATGTATTGCAGGCGGATGGTAGGAAGACAGCAGTTTTTCTATGTTTGTAGAGCGGGTCAGTATGCTTAGAAAAGGATAAAGCCGGCTAAAATCAACAAACGGCTCGTTGTCATATTAAGATAGGCGACGGTTTATAGCTTCCGCTACGAAAGAGGAAACGTCACTCCGACAGGCTTCCATATAAGTGCTTTCTATCGAATTTCAATCAAAAATCCTTGTGACAAATTCCATTCACAAACCCGAAAGACCTCCTGGCAGTGAGATTGGCGCAGTAACCAGGAAGGTGCGACTGGTATTCCTGCAGTGAAATATCTGTTGACAGATTCTCGTATTTTACGAAACCAGTCCAAGAACACAAGAGTGTTTACCAATGAGTAGTATAGAGTGTATTAGATAAATAGTTGTAGAGCAAATTTAAACTGAGTATTTCACGATGGTAGTCAGGTTTAGAGTCCGTGGAATCCTTCCTATTTAAATACGATACTTTATGATATAGGAATAAATATTTAATTCAAAACTTATTTATTAGTTAATTCATATAAATTTAATTCATTCATAATGTTATGCTAAAGTCAAAATGGTGGGATGCAAGAAATGATAAAAATCACCGTACAGTGGTTATTTCCTTGTTTCGAAAAAGTCCTCTATAACGGTTTAAGCACATTGTCTTGTTATTCAAATATTGAGTTAGTTATGATGGTACATTTGAGTCTTTAGTCATTTCATTGGCAGTGGATTAGGAGAATCCAACATTATCCTTCTGAGGGATGAAACAACAGTTAAGTACTGTTGTCGAGTTGTTTGTTTGTACACTTCCTCAAGATTGTGTGACTTTGTGCCAATGATAGAAATAAGTATTTGGATATTTGGATATAGGGATTCGGTTTTAGCCACTGTCGTATGACCTGTCCCCGTATCTGTGCAGGTTCTTTGGAGGTTTGAAATAGTCTTTTCGCTCCCCCATCTGAGTTTATTTAATCATTTGCTAAATAAATCTTTTCGTACTGCTCATGGATGAATTTAATTTCATTTTAAGCTATTTCATGGATGAAATTAATGTTGTGAAATAATTGGTAGTTTTGGGATAGAAATCAGAAAACAATGTGTAGGCGTCGATTTCAGTAAAAAGAACAGCTATTGTAATGTTAAAAGATACTATAGCACAGTATTGGTTATTTTTGTGAAGAAAGTTGTTTTGTTTTTGTGACTTCCCTAACGCGACGCACGTCTCAAGTGTCAATCATTTTGTAATAATACAAGTTTACTACAACACACTTAAATAGCAAGTACTTAGCTTTAATATATATTTTGTAGCATAATGGGTTTTTTAAACAAACAGAATAAAACTTGTCCCCTGTTCTACGATATGTAATGTCGATATGTAATGTCGCTCAGAAATATATGCAGAAATGTTTACAGGAAAATGACGTGTTTGACTTCCGATTATATTATAAACTTTTAACATAAATGCTTTAATGTTTATGTATATTTACTTAGCCACTCTATATAGAATTTGTTACATAGATATTGCAGAGTTTGCTTATTTTTATAAAGGTAAATATATATCGAAAAACATTTTAACTAGATATTGCAACGTGTGTTTAACTAACCACTGAATATAGAATATTTCAACTAGGTATTTAAGTATGTGTGTGAGAGAGAGCTTATTCGACGGAACACTGAACATGAAAGTTTCTGTAGATATTGCAATTGCAATAATTCTTTATGTTTGACTAGCTACTTGAGTGAAAAACATTTTAAGTAGATATATAAATGCTTGTGATTGTTTGACTAACTACTGTATATAGAATATCTTCAGGAGGCATTAATAGTAAAGATATGGAACATTGACATGCTTCAGTGAGGAAATATTTCCATGTTTAATCTGTACTTATTACTAGACTTTGAAAATAACATTAGACTTACTGCCGCAGAGTTTGTCATCGTAGTTATATGTGAATATTTTATATGCTCTATTGCGATGGTAAGGAAATGAGGATGGTAATTCATTTCTATATATTTTGAAAATATAGACACTCACATAAAGTGTATTACGATATTTCCGCGTTAGAACCAGACAGAATGCATTAAATATGATCAAACATAAACATACAGACATATATTATCAACCACAGTCTCACTTCAGCAAAACTGAATATCGTATTTTAAGTGATTGTTCAAACTGAATCTGCAAGTATTTTCTTACATATAATTATGTGGTTTTCTCGGCTAACATTATCTATCTGGTAATTACAACAAGCCACCTCCGAGCAGCATATTGAGGATACCTGCGTTTAACTCCTTATGTTTAAGAGATACTCAGTTTGTAAATTATCCCGTGCAAACTAGCTTTAAGGATCCGGTTATTTGTTAGTGAAGTGTGTTAGGGTTATGATGTATATCACATTTTGCATTTAAATGTTCACAGCTAGCTACACATAACGAGTAACAACTTCATAACTGATTTACATGTATGTCAAGTGGAACAAGACAAAGTTTGTTTTATGGAGACTGCAACACTGGCAACATTTATTGCTGACATTCCAAGCTGAAGGGCTGAACATTTTGAAATTTGAAATTAAAATTTTCTAATTTGTCTCTTTGAACGTTAGGTGATGTCACGAGATTAATTAAAAGAATTCACCAAAAATAAATATTGATTTCTTCTGAAGCAACACTAATATTTTGGTAGGCGGTGATGGAATACAAACTGGATCAAGATCAATATATTGATTCTTCATATATTATAAACCCGGTGGGGGTAAAAATGCAGATTGGAAAGATGAGGTGTCAGTTCATAGATGCAGGATAAGTAGTAAGTTGATTAGAGCCAAAACAACAATACCTTGAGGTGTCTTAGTCTGTAAAGCGTCTAAGATATTCAGATATTTTGCCAATTAATTAAAGGTGAAATATTAATCAAACTTACTTGAAAGCTTTCGGGATACAAATAACCAAAATTTAACTGTTACACAGCAATTTATATTTTCCTTTTCCTTCTGATCCTTAAAGTGTAACTTAACGTGTTTCCCATCGTGGAAGTGAATAACGTCTATGTCGTTGTCGTAGTCGTCGTCGTCGTCGTCGTCGTCATAATCATCATCATCATTTTCATCAGTGTCACCATGATTTTCATCGGCATCATCAACATCAACTTCATCCTCACTCTGCTGTCCCCCCCCCCCTCATCATCATCATCATCATCATCGTCATCATCATCGACACCATCATCGTCTCCATTATTGTCGTCTATATCATCATCATCTCCTTCGTTGACTCCATTATTGTCGTCTTCATTATCATCATCATCATCACAATAGTCACCACCACCACCATCATCATCATCATCATCATCACAAAACCACCATCAAACTTCACCATAATCATACGAAGGACAGAACACATTATATTCTATATTTCTATATACTAAATGTCTAAAATAAAAAGATAGGATGGCCTTAGTTCCAATGAATTTCATCAGAAATAGATGTAACTGGGGCTATCCATGCGGAAAGAAACAACATCTGTACTGTTATCGCTATGACTCGTCAACATCTTTTTACCTCAGTTATCTAATAAAAAGATATAAAGAAACACAATAAATCACATCAGCCTGCCTGGATATCGATTATTGAGTCGATAGCACATTTTGTGACGTGAAAATTGTTAAACTTTTAAACCACCTAATTACATTAATCTATATAATTCCTTTCCTAACAGCTATTCCTACGATGCTTTTTATTATTTCGTTTGGTTTGTTTTTAATCATATATATTGTTATTTATTCCAAGCTTGAAATCCACAATTCTTCTCCTGTGGATAATTACATCTGATTTACAACAAATTAAGCTTGACATTTCAGGCAATATATATATATATATATTTTTTAAATTAACTCGTTTTCGAAATATTAAATATCCACCATTTATTTTCTTTATATAACGGAATACCACATAATGGCTAATAATGCAAGCCAAAATATTTCAGGCAACTCTGTTTTAATGAAGCAAATTTAAATAGTGAATCTTATCAATTATGTATAAATAAATCAAAATATTTGTGCTGTTAAAGTGAATACTTGAAATAAATCATGCAAAATCTCCTGGATACATGATATACATTAAATGAAAAGTAGTAATTTAAGAAATGTTTACACACACACACAGGTACACACCCTTACACATAAATACACACACACAAACACAAATAAAGTGAATGGCTATTACTTATGTAGATTACAAAAATACGTAAACCTCACATTCGAAGACTTTAGCTTAAGAATTAATGTCAGTACTAATATAAACTGAAATAGCTTCTAATAGAGAGAATCTGTCGAGAACGTTGCATCAGCCCCCAGGAGAAACACTCATCCTTCGATTTTAAAAACATACCAACCAGTTGATATCCTGTATATCCAAAGTCAATGTTTAACCACGGGTCGGAGTGCTATAACGAAGCATTACACATGAGTTGATTTACATTTCGTACTACAAAGCATAAGACAACTAGAAACAAAAACTGAAAACGTAAGATAATTTGATACAATACACTATAGAGCATAGACACCAGTTGCAATAAAGCTGTGGTTGTCCTACTATTAATACGCAAACTCGTCCCCACACTAAATGTCAAATAAAATCAGTTGTAATAATATGCAAACTTGACTGTCACATTGCAACTGCATTGCCTGTAAAAACTGTTCGGGTATTTGGAAGCAACAACTGTGATACCTGTTAATGCCTGAGCTGGTCTAGGTCTTTTGGAACAATTCAAGACAATGTAATGTGAATGGGCCTTGTCTGTAAATCTAATTAATGAAAGCAGTGGATATATTTCTATCTTATTACACCTCTTTATCAAAGCATGTTCAGTTTGTAAGTTCACTTGATTAAATTTATGAGAGCTAGATATATGAAAGTTGAAATATATTATTTTAAAGAAAATAAGCTAAAGTCTAAACAGTGTTCAATGTAGAATGAATGAACTTAATAGTTGTCATAGCTGCAGACTAAGACCAATGATTTGTTGAAATCAGCCATTGAAGTATACCACAGAACATGGTAAAACAGAAACGTTCTGGACAGGAATCTACAACTTTACTCCCCAGGAAAATAGTACTGTGATTCTCTGTAATGGTAAAAGGAAAGAAAATATTAAATCATGAGTAACGGCAATATTTCTGAAGACCAAGTTTTTAATGCGCCTTAAAACATTGATTCTCGGGAATAAAGCCAATTTAGTCGCTAATCTCCGATTCAAACAATTCAATATTGAAGAAATGTTACCGTTTGTGAGAATTAGGCCACCGGGATCATCAAAGACGATTTCTATAATGTTGTCATGAAATGTTGTCTGAAAGATGACAAAGCGATAGGAGGACTACTCACCGTCACATTCAAATAGTAAGACTGTCCGCTGTATGCCTTAGGACTAAACTGAAGGAATGTATGAAAAAGGTGATAAAACTGATGAATACGATAAATACCATCCGCAGGCTGAGATTTTCTTTTATGAAGATATGAAGATATGAATGAAACCTATGTGAAACTTCGTTTTTATATGTGTGTGTAATGATTTGCTAAATGTAACTGTTTGCGAACTTGTTCATTTGTTCACTTTTGAACTTTGTTGAGGATATAGCGACGTTTCGAATCTTTAAATATGATAAATCTGAGGCATTGGTTTCTTATTTTTCGACCTATTTGGCATATTGTCTGCACTCTCCGAGGAGTTTCTCTGTAAGACGAGTGTTTGCTGAATAAGCTGACTTGCAAAACACAACTTGTCACTTCCATATATTTAAAAAAAAATAGATAATCAACAAGTAGATTTATACTCCCCAACAACATATTCACTTTAATGTGCTTCCAGAGCCTTGATGACCTTGTGGACTAAAACAATGGATTTTCCGTCATATTTTAATGCACTAATTTGGAGCAGATATAAATTGTTTTACTCCTGAACGTGCTCCATTAGCGTCGCAGCACGAGACTCACTTTTCTAAGAACTGCATAAATTTCATGAAAATAACTTAAATTCTGGTTTTTAGAATAAAATATTTCTTTATTACATTTTATCTTTAAATTTTTGATTAAATATTAAAAATTAATTACGTTTTGTTTTCAAATCCGATAATTAATATTTTGAAAAATAAAGCCAAAATATATACGTTTCTCGCAGGTTGTGAGAAATTAGTGTAAACTGATATCCATAGAATAGGAAATAATGTGGAACCTCCTTCTCCTCCTCCTCTTTCTCCTTCTCCTCCTCCTCCTCCTTCTTCTTCTGCTCCTTCTTCTCTTTCTTCATCTTCTTATTCTCCTCCTCCCCTCCTTTTTCTTCTTGAAATTAATTGTTTCTACTTTTGGCACAAGGCCAGCAAATACACAGTTCATTACTGGTACTTTATTTTATCGACCCCGTTAGGATGAAAGGCAAAGTTAACCTCGGCGGGATTTGAACACAGAATGGCAAGGGATACTGATGAAGATTTTGAAGATTATTATTACGACCATGATGATGATGACATAGATATTGTTGACATCCACGATGAGGAACAAGTTAAAGTGTATGTGTGTGTGTGGGAGGGGGGGGATACTCATAATAAAATCCTGTTCATAAAATCACCTTTTCACAAAAGATGTTAGTTAAGTTCCATAATCTAAGTTAGATCTGATCTGACAGAGTTATCAACGAATACATAAGAGTTGTGCCTATCATGAGTTTATCTCAGTTAAAATACACCAAGGACAAACTATTCATATAATGTCCAACTATATATAAACATTTACAACCGTGTGGTCGGGGATTTATATAGAGTAGGTCGGGTTATCACATAGCTGCACCGTCTTTGGCTCCAATACAAAACTGTACAACAACAGTTACAAAGAGATGTTTCCTAGTTTTCGTATAGTGTGGCAGGGTTGATGTTACACCACAAGGGGAAGATAATTACGTTGCCACTATATTGGGAATATTAGCAATACATTCTATAATTAAAACTTGTTCAGGATTAATATAATGTGGTCTATCATAGTTCACTTAGGAGTAGGTCGAGTTATCACGTGTTTACATATATTACATATATTCGCTTTACACATGCAATTATATGATACACATATATATATATATATATGTGTGTGTGTGTATGTGTGTGTGTATTAATATGTATATATATGTATATATATATATATATATATATATATATATATATATATATATATATATATATATATATATATATATATGTCTATATGTTTGTAGAGAGATAGGCAGAGAAAGGGGGAGTGGAGAAGGAAGAGTGGGGGGAAGAAGAGAATCATACATAAATAGTAAGATTGATAGGTTCAAACACGTCTATTTTTAGATATATACACCTGAAAGAGAAACTTACGCATGCATATACATACATGTCTTCATAAATATTTATAGATGTATTTTTTGTAAGCATGTAAGTGTATAAAATATTTTTCACATATTATATATGCATGAGTATTACACATATATAAATATCATAAGTTCATACGCATGTACCGTGCATATATATATATACAGACGCACACACATGTACATTCGCACATGCACATACGCACATGCACATACACACACACACACACATATATATATATAAATATATATATATATATATATATATAAGGGAGAGAATTGGGCGTGTGTAACACTCCACTTATCAAGTAGGCAGTATATGGTTAGCTCAATGCCAGAGGACAGAGCCGTAATACAATTAACAACAAAGAGC
Organism: Eledone cirrhosa; assembly: GCA_964016885.1. Taxonomy (NCBI): domain Eukaryota; kingdom Metazoa; phylum Mollusca; class Cephalopoda; order Octopoda; family Eledonidae; genus Eledone; species Eledone cirrhosa. Next base: position 74,075,549 of record OZ024747.1, read on the forward strand.
GCTTAGAACATAGGTATATCTTTAATTGCTAACAGTATTTCGTCCACACTAGAAGTGGGACTCTTCAGAGCATACTCTTTATACTCTTAGTGTGGATGAAACACTGTTAGCAATTAAAGATATACCTATATATTTATATATATATATATATATATATATATATATATATATATATATATATATATATATATATATATATATATATATATATATAAATATATATATATATACATATATATAAATATATATACATATATATATATATATATATATATATATATATATATATATATATATATATATATATATATATATAAGTTTTAATATAGATGAGATTCTACAGGACTAGAACTGTTTCATTCTTTAGAAATCATCAGATTCCTGATGATTTCTAAAGAATGAAACAGTTCTAGTCCTGTAGAATCTCATCTATATTAAAACTTTTATACTCTGCAATGTATTGAGTACCTTACTTACTGTGGTTACCTCCGATTCAACCCGGAATAACGTACTATATATATATATATATATATATATATATATATATATATATATATATATATATATATATATATATATATATATATGTCTACGTATATATTTAGATATAGATACATATACATGTGTGGCTGTATCGACTGTATGTTTATGCGTTTCTATATAAATACATACTGATACATATATAGATGTGTATGCGTGTATTTATGGGTGCGCCAGTGTTTGAACATACATAAATATGTATGTACATGTACTTATATATATGTGTGTACGGCTAAATTTTGTGCATACGTGCATGTATGCGTCTATGACTGTGAGTCTGAGTCCCTGGGGTGGGGATTTTAAAATACAAATCTAGAATAAATATTAGTTTTGGTTTTCAACTTGTTTTTCTAATCCCAGGGACGATAATGACATGAAGTGATGCAAAAAGAAAGGAATTACTTAAAGAACTGAATTACTTGACAAAGATTGCTTCTCTGGGAAAGAGTTCACATTCTCTTTTCAGGAGCGTTGCACATACGCATGCGCACATTCTCAACATACTTCCATTCCAATGTATGCGTATACATATGCATGTGTGCATGAATCTGTGTATGCATGTGAGTATGTATGTAAGCATATTTTACTATGTATGGAAGCACGCATCTTTGTTTATATATAAATACAGACGCACACACAGACACAGACACACACAGACACACACACAACACGCATACACACACACGCACAGACATACATATCTATATCTATCTATCTATCTATCTATATATATATATATATACACACATACGCGCGATATTGTTTCTCTCCGTCAGAATCTCATATTTTGTATTGCCTTTATAAGTTTTCACTATATCTGTTCGTTAAAAATATGTTCTATAAGTTACATAACTGATTCAATTTCATACTCTACTTAACTTTCTCCGGTAGCCAGAATTAATTGTTCACTGGGGGTAGGAGTATCACCTGGTTCTTGCCTGAGAAAGTTCACTCTGTTGCACGCATTAGAACCATGTCTCTTGTTGTATTATATATCACTTCCTTCATCCATCTGTGCTGAATACCCTGAGAAAAAAAGGTCTAAAGTTTCTACTCTTCGCTTGGGTAGAACTACTGCCATTCTCTTGCATTATTATATACGTGGATTGGCAGTATCGGTAGAGGGTCGGACGCCATGCTTTGTAGCACAGTTATGTCCCTTTACGGACTGAGTTCAAATCCCGCCGAGGTTAATTTTTCCTTTCAACCTTACGGGGTCGATAACATAAAGTACCAGTAATACACTGGGATAATTGCTGGCCTTGTGCCAAAAGTAGTAACAATTATATTTAATTTCAGTCTGAATCAATTCTCTGTCAATTAGTTTCCAGTTTTGTTTCCTGTCTCCGTTTAGTTTGGATAATTGATATAAAAGTTTTTGTTAAAATATATAGAATCATATTTGTTCGCTTTATCTATTCTTAGTACTCCGCGGATGTTCCTTTGAGATGCGACCCATTTATAACTAATGAAGAACTATGGGTTGTTAAAGTACTATGGTATTTGACAGACAGACGGCAACCCCAGAAATTCTATTTATTGAGCTTTCTTTTATCTTCGGTTCATTGTGTTCAATTAGAATACACATTATATCAGATTACGCAGAAACAACATTGGAAAACATCCTGAGAAATCTTGTCAAACATTCTTTTCTGCCAATGTATTCATGCACCTCTACGTGTGGGACTCTCTCTTTCTCTCTCTCTCTCTCTCTCTCTCTCTCTCTATATATATATATATATATATATATATATATATATATATATATATATATATATATATATATATATATATATAATATATATATATATATATATATTCGACTATAATGATATAGTCGATAGTTCTATATTCTATATATAAATTTAACGATTTTACCTGGAATTACGGTACTTTTGTTCAAACGCTAATTAAAACTAGCCCAGCTTTTCTTGAAAATTATACGTAATACACCATACATACATTATATGTATCATAGTACCAGCAAATTTGTAAGGTGAGGTGATGATTATACCAACCAAGTGTTTGAGTGGTACTATATTTTACTAACTCCAGATTTATAAACGGTAAATCTCGGCGGGATTTTAACTGAGAATGTAAAAATCAGAATCAAATGCCGCAAATAATTGTATCCAACACTTTAACAATTCTGCCAACCAACCACCGGCCCATTCCGCCATTAAGGAAAGGGTTAAGAGTAAAATTCCCTTTCGTTTATGAATGACCATAGGATTTGCATCTAGAAAATTCCCTTTCGAGTCATAAGTCTTGGTAGGATGTTTGTGGAAGACCAGCCGTCACCTATGCCTACTAGTCTGCCATCTACATACCACTGATGCTGTCCAAGGTTGAGCACTCTTGTCGTCGCAACTCATCTCTACAACTGAGTAAACTGGAGCAACAGGAATAAAAGTGTCTTGCTCAAGAACACCACACACAGCGTGGACTGGAAATAGAATTCACAACCTCGTGATTGTCGGTCCGGCGCTCTAACCACTAAGCCATGCACCTTCACCATTAAGTAATTATCATAAAGAAGAATGTTTCACCTTTCTCATAACTCAGAGCAAGTTATAAGTAATATCTGGAATCTCACTCCTTCCCGTTTTTTTCCTCATCAGAGAGATTGTGCGGCGTATAGTCATGTGATTTTCTATTTCTGCCTGTATATATATGTCTGTGTTGCGTGCATGCGTCTGTTATTTTTTTAATCATATATTAACACGAAAACATAAAAATATATTTTTACATATTTGTATTTTGGCAAATGTTATTATCCTTAATGAGATAAATTACACTATTAAAAAGACCATCTGCAGATGAGTTCTAACTACAACGGACTTACACTGGTATGCATTATGAAATATCACTAATTTCTAGTTGCCGAAGGCTATGTATAAGATGAACTTTTAATATAGTCGTATTACCTTATGGTATATATATATATATATATATATATATATATATTCACGCTGGACGTGTCTGTACCTTTCGCTCATGAAATCGACCCAGCTTATGCTGACCAGAACTACCATGTTGCTTGTTTATTTCCTTTCTTTGGTTTGCTTTTATCCTTCTATGTTGTTCACTTGTCCCCCTCGCTTTACGCGATTTACTGGTCCCAATAACTTTTTTTAGTTATTGCTCGCACCAACCTGAAGTATCTGATTTTTAATGCGATGAAATACCAATGATGGTTGGAAAATCACTGACGAAGGACTATTTTTATCATATGTAACCTATGTGCAACCACGCAGTATTCTTCTTTCTTCTCATGTGTTTATATATATATATATATCTGAGCGGGTATATATATATATAAGTATACATACATGCATATATATATATATATATATATATATATAGATAATTTAATATATCAACTAACATAGGCGCACAGATGTACGTCCATGCCAGCAAATACACAGGTTATGTCATAGTACCTAGGTGGTTCAATGCAGGAGGGTGCAGAACAATAATATAAAAGACGTAAAATAAGAAAATATCTTTTAAAAAAATGTTAAAAAAATTTTTTACTTACTTACTTAAATTTTCACTCCAACTAATTAGTTTCTGCAATGGGATAAAGACAGTTACATAATCCAACTGTCGAGAATTCATTGCGTCATCAGGGAGTCTATTCTCAGCTGAGCCTCCAGGCAATGCGCGGACACTGGCGGCTCATATAAAAATAATAATTAGGTAGAAAGAACAGCTAGGCGAGGACTGGATTCTATGTACTGAAATTCTCACTGCTTCCAGTCAAATTCTCACTGCTTCCAGTCTTATTTTACGTCTTTTATATTATTGTTCTGCACCCTCCTGCATTGAACCACCTAGGTACCATGACATAACCTGTGTATTTGCTGGCATGGACGTACATCTGTGCGCCTATGTTAGTTGATATATTAAATTATCTATATTTATCTCCAAATCACTGATTTGTCGAGCAAACCTGCCAAAACCACTTCAAAATTTTTTTTGGGGTGTTAGTAGGCGTCAGTCATCTTACCATCCCATTCCTTCTAACTGGCCTCTATGTCACGTGATTGATTCTTTAGAATCGGCCATTTGACTGGAAGCAGTGAGAATTTCAGTACATAGAATCCAGTCCTCGCCTAGCTGTTCTTTCCACCTAATTATTATTTTTATATGAGCCGCCAGTGTCCGCGCATTGCCTGGAGGCTCAGCTGAGAATAGACTCCCTGATGACGCAATGAATTCTCGACAGTTGGATTATGTAACTGTCTTTATCCCATTGCAGAAACTAATTAGTTGGAGTGAAAATTTAAGTAAGTAAGTAAAAAATTTTTTTAAAATTTTTTTAAAAGATATTTTCTTATTTTACGTCTTTTATATATATATATATATATATATATATATATATATATATATATATATATATATATATATATATATATATATATATATATATATATATATATATATATATATATTATATATATATATATATATATATATAGAGAGAGAGAGAGAGAGATATTCTTCGCTTATTCCAGAATTGTGTGTTTTTTAGATTGATGGCGTCTTTATATTTTTGGGAGAGATTCTAGTTTTCTTTTAAATTTATCACAGAAATTAACAATAAAAGTAATTCTACTGTCATATTCAAACTTGTAACAGAACAGGTATAAATCTACTCAGGTGCAATCTACACTATTGCAATCACCAAATCATTTTGTAGAAATAATATGTTATACACAGCGATTAATTTATTAATAACATAAGCAAATAACTTTAGGTTTATAGTGAAGTGTAAATAGGATTTAACTTTAATGTGTTTCTTCTAACCATAGTGGTTTTAAATGTGGTTATTTTTTCCAAATGAAATTATAAGATTTTATAGAGCTGGAAAATCGACCCCTGCAGGAATAGCTTGACAGGATTTGAAATCAGAATGTAAATCGTTTTGTGACAGACTAAGGCTTCAACGAGTCCACAGCCCTTTAACCATTAGTAATTAATACAATCGTAATTCATTCATTCACTCTAACATTTTTTCATAACTCTCACGGCCATAGAATTATATATATATATATATATATATATATAATGCTGACCTTTAAATGTATTATATAGAAGAAATTAAAGGTTAACTTTAGAGTCGATAGTTTTGCAATAGTCTCTGAGTATGTACTCCTACTTGGTGTAAATTTCTCGTTAGAGACCACCATATTAACTTGTTTCCTCTTCCACAAGATATTTTTTTAATCGATAATTGAAGAATATATGTAGAATTTTCATGAGGTTAGTCAAAATACGAAATGAAGTTTTGTGAAACATAATAGATTTCCATCATCTCAAACAGTACAGCTATATTCGGAAGAGATAAAGAGAAGTACAGTGGTATTGAGAAGAGTTCAAAAGCAGAATGTTATCGTGAGGATATTGTGAATATTAAGCAAATATACGAGACGACGTTCAATAATTATTATGATAGATCTGTGCCAAGCAAGAATAAAACATAATAAAACACAGAAACATGTATTCTGCAGAGAATAAAGATATGTAGGAACGTCACAAATTTATTCAAATACTCATACTCCCTAACACACACAGATGCAATTATACACACCACACACATACACACACGCACATACACACACAAACACAAACACACACACACACACAAACACACTTAAACATACACACACACACACATACACACACACACAAACACACCCTCAAACACGCACACACACACACACAAACACGCACGCACACACTCATGTATATATATATATATATATTGCATTTTAACCAGTGAATTACTGGTGGTGATACCAAATTCATGTATTCATGTAAACAAAACTTTTTCGTTTTCCTTATAACACGTACACACAAGCATATATATGTATATATGGTTGGCAAATCACTGACGAGGGACTAATTTTATAATATGTAAGCCATGTGCAACCACGCAGTATTCCTCTTTCTTCTCATGTTTTTATATATATATATATATATATATATATATATATATATATATATATATATATATATATATATAATACAGTATATAGAGAAGAAAACACGAAAAAGGGGTTATGGTGAAGGATATAAGGTCTACGAAAATTGGAAAAAATACATAATAATTAGTATAGGTAATAATAGGTAATAGGTAATAGTATTAGGTAATAGTAAGTAAAATTAAAATGTAAAACACCCACGTTTATAACTATACACGCCTGGACATTCCCAGAAAATATTTCGCCAAAGTGCTGGTACCATACCTTCTCAGGGCATAACAACAGGTGTAAAGATATTTCAGACAGTTGAAGAAAGCACATGTTTAGAGAACTGAAACATGCGTATATATATATATATATATATATATATATATATATATATATATATATATATATATATATATATATATTCGGGGAGTCCAGGTCTGGTTATCATTTATTTTTTATCATTTATTTTGTTTTGACTTGTTTAGCTTGGTTTGGTTTTTTGGCTTGGGTGGATAATGCCTTCTTGACCACCTTTTCAGTTTTGTATGGCTTCTTAACACATTGTTTAGCTCTGGGTTTTAACTATTGAGCACTTGTGTCATTTATGATTTTTGCGTTTCGTTTCGCCTTTTCTGCCCGCCGAAATGCGCTTATCGCTGAATCTTTATTTGTATACGGGACGTCGCCTGGCGGACCGAGTCACGTAGCACCTCCGGGATATTCGTCTCGGGGGCAGTTCCCCCATCGCCCGCCACTTTGGTGGCCCTGGACACTCCGCACGCCATCTCACAGTCTGTGGCCTACTCCAGTGCCACGGAACACCCGCCCATTGCCTTACGGTCGAACAACGATCTATCTTCATCATACAGACCCACACTCCCCCCGGCCTGAACTCCCCACCCTTATTCCTTTAGCGTTCGACCGCCCCCCTCCCCCCACACTTATCCCCCACTAACACCACTAACACACCCCTCCTTTTCACCGCCCACCTCACACTAACAATACTAACACCTCCACTCCACCCCTCATCTGACCACCCTTCCCCAACTAACATACTAACATTCCTTCCCTCCTCTCTTCTCCTCCTCCCCCCTCCTTATCACACGCACACACGCACCCACTTACACCACCCACCCCACACGCAACTAACATCACTAACACCCCTCAACCCCACGCACACGTACCCACACACCCTCGTACACCACCAACTCTACACACCCTACCACCACTAACCTCCACTCACACCTGCATTCCACCCCTCCCCACCTCCCGTATACTAACACCCACTAACACCTCTTCACCAAACTACACACACACCAGTACACCACACTCCCTCCATAGAACCACACACACCCTTCTCTCCCCGCTCCACCCACACACCCGCTCCACACTCACTCATCCCACTAACACCCCTAATAATACACACACAAACACACACACACACCCTCCTCACTCCCACTCTCACACCTACCCATCCTCGCCTCCCTACCATTCCACCGACTGCTGCTATGCCCTTCCGACCACCTCCCAGCACCAACTGACCACAGCACTCCCACTGCTGACCACTTCCTGTTGCTCGCGCACCCCACATCTCTCCTCTTCCGACCACCGCTTCATGGATTACCCACACGCAGAAATTGACTTATAACCAAATCTCCAAACATCCTTGGAACTTACCAACTTTTCAACCATCCTCTTACATCATCACCTATATAACTCACCCACACACACACCCCAAAACATTTTTTTTCTCCACAAGCCACCCACACCCACAACACGCTTAAACACCACACACACGTGCTTCCCACCACATATTTACACCCTCAGCCTCCTGATTCCTCTCCCCCCACCCCCTATCCACACACGCACAGACACTCCGACCCACAAAAACACCCCCCACACACACCTCTTCCTGAACATGCAACCCCGTTCTTCCCCCAACCCTCACTTTCACATACACACACACACACACACACACGCACACCTACACACACCACCTTCAGCCCTCCCCGCTCGGACACCCCGTCTCCCTCTCCCCACTCCACCCGCCACCACCCCTACTCACCCCACACCCTTCCACCACCTGTTTACCCCCCTTTTAATTTCAGTTTATTTTGATCATGCCTTTATTTTTAAATTTTCTCATTCCTTGTATTTTGATCATGCTTTATTTTTATTTTTTATTTTTTATATATTTTGTCTTTATTTGTTAATTTTTCATTCGCACCGTTTCCTTTCGCTATGTGTCTCTCCACCACTCCCCTACACACCTTTTGAACTCTGTTCCCACACACTTCTCACCTGAGGAAGGGCTTATGCCCGAAACGTCGTCCCCCACCTACCCCCCACTCTCCTGAGCGTGAATTTAATAAACATTTATTGTACTGCCTCTCTGTTCTGTCCCTGTTCAAATTTTTCATTATATATATATATATATATATATATATATATATATGTGTGTGTGTGTGTGTGTGTGTGTGTGTGTGTGTGTGTGTAGAAGTTATATTTAATTTGTTGGGATACAACAAGCAAATATTTTTATAACTGATATAAAGCACTCAACAAATGTTTGGAGTAAAAATACGATATATTATCAAATGGAAACTATATTTATAAAACCATATTTATTTCATTATACATATTTCAAGGACACTAAAGCAAATTATGGTGCGCTTTCATCAGATAAAATATAATATAGATCAGTTTATAAACAAATATTGACATAGCCTTAAAAGAATGCGACCATGTCTGTTGGAAGCTCCCGGATAGTGGGGTTATAATTTTATTATTGGTCTATTATGCAAATTAGTGTCGGAGAGGTTTAAATCCCATTCATTTAAATTAAGCCGTTGGAATAGGGGAAAAAAAGGAGAAAGAAAGAACAAACCCAAAGAAGGAAAACAAAAGAAAATAAAAGGAAAAGGAATAGGAAAAAACAAAAGAAAGAGAATAGAGGGAAAACCCTGAGAGAGTGTTGTATTAAACGTAATTTTATGAGATGATGAAGCGAAAAGATAAATATATAGTGGATGAGTTAGCGTGGATAGTAAAATAAATAAATAAATAAATAGATAGTAGTAACCGGAGAAATTTATCTAATGTTTAAATTTGATTAAATTATTGAGATCTATAAATAAAAAATAAAAAATTGAGATCTATATATTATTAAAAGAATATATATATACACACACACACATATATATATATATATATATATATATATATATATATATATATATATATATACCATCAGAAATATTATTAAAATATGTTATTATTACATAACCTTACATAAATTTATTATTAATCATCAACCAACAATTAATTATTAATTTTTCAATTAACTTATAAGAAATAAGAAAATATATGTTTAAAATATAGGAATGTTCAGAGATTTTACTGAAGAAAAACTTTTCTTAGTAATAGCAATACAGCGTGAGGGAAAATTAATTGATTTATTTGTAATTTAGATAGTTCTAATGTTTAAATGTTATAACAGTTAAGATGATTAAAAAAAGTTAAGATTATAAGAGAACTTTATATTATTTTATAGTAAGTTATAAAATTTATATATTTTATAAATCCACCTGTTATACAGTTGTGACTGTTAAAATATAAGTTTGTTTACTATAACGTCTTAATGTTTAAAGTTTTTCTTAAGAATATATCTAAAGCATAAACCGTAAAAAAACCTTTTTCATGAGTTCATTTCATAGAATGTATTCAAATTATACATTTCGATATATATAGACCCACATATTCTTTGGGTTTGCTCTTTCTTTCTCCTTTTTTTTCCCTATTCCAACGGCTTAATTTAAATGTATGGAATTTAAACCTCTCCGACACTAATTTGCATAATAGACCAATAATAAAATTATAACCCCACTATCCAGGAGCTTCCAACAGGCATGGTCGCATTCTTTTAAGGCTATGTCAATATTTGTTTATAAAACTGATCTATATTATATTTTATCTGATGAAAGCGCACCATAATTTGCTTTGGTGTCCTTGAAATATGTATAATGAAATAAATATGGTTTTATAAATATAGTTTCCATTTGTTAATATATTGTATATATATATATATACATATACATATATATATGTATATATATATATATATATAGCTATCACCGTATTTTTGACTAAAGGAATTTTAGCCTGATAATGGGGTTTAGAACCCTCAGATAAATGGAAAAAGATGAGTATTGACGTACACTCCCATGCACGTCAATACTCATCTTTTTCCATTTATCTGAGGGTTCTAAACCCCATTATCAGGCTAAAATTCCTTTAGTCAAAAATACGGTGAAAGCTATTCTTTTTTCTAATTTCAAACCTGCTCACTGTTTCAAAACATACTTACTTGCCATTTAAACTCGCTAAGAATGTAACTTCTAATTTGAATAAAAAGGGATGGGTGATGTGTTGGTGTAATGGTAGGACAGTAGTCGAGATAACCAAAGTTTATGGGTTCGTCTCCCATGTACGTCAATATTCATCTTTTTTCCATTTATCTGGGGGTTCTAAACCCCATCATCAGGCTAAAATTCCTTTAGTCAAAAATACGGTGAAAGCTATTCTATTTTCTAATTTCAAACCTGCTCACTGTTTCAAAACATACTTACTTGCGATATATATATATATATACACACGCATGTTTCCCTTTTCTAAACGTATGCTTTCTTCAGCTGTCTGAAATACCTTTACACCTGGTGTTATGTGTGTGTGTGTGTACACACACATATTTATATATATATAGATATATTTCTTTTATTTGCCACTAGGGCATCAAAAGTGGGACAAGTACAAAGGGGGGAGTTTACACAAAAAGGCGTCCTCAATAAGGAGGAGGCAATAACAAAATATAAAAATAAAATAAGATATAACAAAAAATAAAATTTTTAACAAAATCCTCAATAGAGAGGAGGCGCCTTGGGGGGTCGCACACACCCCCGAAAAAAGTGTGCAACCCTTCTCCTCAGGAGCACAGAGAAGGGGTGCTCCCTTGGTCTTTCATCTTCCTCACCTATAGTCTGATGTAGAGTGAAGGCCCATTCACACGGGCCATTCTCGCCACTTTCACCCATCTTTCATAGAAACGGCTGGGGTGCAGCACCTCTCTCTCCATCCTGATCCTTCTTCCGAAATGATATCGGAAGAAACGGACCAGTTGTTGGCCAGAGAGAAAGGTGCCCGACCTCAGTCCTTTCAGACGCGTCCACCATACAACCTCTTTCGCCATGGCTATTACGCACAGAAACACCGCCTCTGCTTCATCTTTGAAGGGGGGAGGCGGCTTGATCATTACAATAGACTCGGTGGTCAACCGGATCGGTCCCACCCTTGACAGCAGTTGTTCGACATAGCCCCACAGATCGGCTACGCCCGAGCAGTGTACTAATGCGTGTGCAACGGTTTCCTCGTCGCACACGCATCTGGGACAGATCTTTTTGGCGGGGTCCCTACCCGGGCGCCCGTGTCTGTAGAGCCTTTCTCGAACGGGTAAAGCCCCTCGGTAGCACTGCCAGGCCAGGGACTTCTGGAAGTTGTCCATAGGTCCCGGGCTGAATGTCCTACCGAAAAGGCTGGCCAGTTCGTCCTCCTCCATGTCTAGGGCTTCTCCGAGGGCGTCGTCGCACCTGCTGCGTACCAGCCCTCTATAGAATGTTGCGGTGGAGTCTCCACTGATAACCGGATCCGCCTGCCAGAGGGCGGTGAGCGCCTGGGCACACTCAGTGTGCCAGGCGCCCAGTTTTCTCGGTCTTTGCTTGACCCAGGATTGCAGCTCGGTGAGTGAGACGAGTCTGGGAAAGGTTCGTCTCACAAACGAGGCCCACACCGGTTGTCCGGTGAGGAATACGTAGAGGTGCCGTAGCCTTAATGCGTGTTTACGCATCATTAGCCACGGCATCCCCAGCCCTCCTTTCGAAGGGTGTTGACAGCAGATGGATCTCCTCACCATAGGAGCCCGCCTCTTCCAAAGGAATTGGAAGAGCGCGCGCTCCATCTTGGTGAGGGTTTCCCTTGGGCAGGGCACTACGGTCAGGCGGTAGTAGATGACGGACGCTATGTAGGTGTTCGCCACCTCCGCCCGACCTTTCAGGGATAGTTTGCAACTGGCCCACTTCTGGGTCAGTGCAAACACTCTATCTATCTATCTATCTGGGATGGACACACGCGTATAACTTGCTGAGTAAGTTCTGTTTAAATTTCTATAGAAATTCTTGTCTGATAACTTTAATTTTTGTACCATTTTGTAGAGGGACTGCCAGGTCAAACTTTGATCTGGTCAGTCTCTCAAAATATTCTACGCCTTTAGGCGAAATAGTTAAAAAAAAAGTTTTTTCTTGTTGAAAAGTCAATATTTTTTTAAATGGCCGAAGCTTCTTCACCAAAATTCGAAGGAGGAAAGGGGAAGATGAACTTACAGCTTCCCCCTGCCACTGTCACAGTAGCAGAGGTCAAGAAGATAGGTCAGCCAGAGGAAGAATTCTCTCCACCTGTTAACCGACAACTTGACGTTACCATGGCAACAACCCAAAGAACCAACAGCAACAACAACAACAATGCGACGGTAGAAAACAACACCAATAACAATAACAATAACAACAACAAGACCAATAACGGTGACAACAACAACAATGATAACAACAACACCACCAACGACAACAACAACACAAACAAACAAAATTTCTCCTTCGCCGAGACGACAAGGAAAACCCTCGACTATCTGCCAGTAGATATAACAAAAGCGAAGGAGCTACTGGCGGATGCGAAAAAATATATAGTGTACGGGGAAAATGGTTCATTCACAATCCATTCCCCCCCGGAACTAAAAAGCCAGAGACTCCTAAACACGGTCATGTTTAGGACAATCTCGAACAAAAGTAAAAAACCAGCTCAACCATCACAGAGCGAGATAGAGCTGGTTTTAAAAGACGTCATGAAGGACATCACCTTCATTCAGAAGGATAGACTCTACGGGAGTCTATCCATTCTCATGAAGGACAGGGACACAGCAGTGAAACTGTCCATCAAACCAATCACATCCACCGCATACACCTTCTACCCTACGTACATGGGTAGAAGAACACAAAAAATAAAAATCCACACCATCCTGCCGATTATGGACATATGGTGGGTTTTGACAGGTTTTCTGGACCTGGAGGATGACATGCTGGTGTCCATGGGAAAGGCATCGGGTGACGCGTTCAGTGGAACGAGCCTCGAACTTGTAGTTCAAATGAGGCCCGAAAGGATCGCCCAGATCCCTGAACGCGTCATACTGGATGATCTAACCTTCATCAACATTACCGTTGAGGGTAGACGGCCCTCGTGTTACCTCTGCGGAACCAGAGGTCACCTGAGGGCTGTCTGTCCCCAACTTAATAAGAAAACCCCAATCCTGCCCACACCACCAACAACTGCACAACCAACACAATCACCACAACAACCACTACAAAAACAACCACCACAGCTCAAACCAAAACAAAACAATGTCCAACCCATCCCCTCCACTCAAAAAACAAAAACAATTTCCAAAACACCCGTACCGCAAACACAACCCGAAAATATACCCCTCCCCTCCAACGCGGAAGATGACCCTAGTTCGTCGTCAGACGAGGAGGAGCACTTCCACACAATCAAAAGAAAAAAAAGAAAACACACCTCAGACACACAAATGAAAAAAACCCCTCCCCAAAACATAACACTGACACCAACACAAAAGAGCTCACAACAGCAAACAAAAAACACCACACAAAAACAAAAACATGCATACACATACATAAATACAAGAAACAAAAAACTGTTAAACATTGTGTACAACAACAATCTAATAAAAACACAAGGGCCTAACTTCACCCAGGCAGGGGATTTCCCCCACCTCAAAATGATTAAGGCCCCACAGGACACCTATAAAACTTTAAAAAACAATTTTAAAGAGGACGTGGGTCCCCCCTGCGTCGGGCCCATTAACCGAGTCCTCCTAAAAAACTATCCCACCCCCTCCCCAAACACCCTCACAACTCCAAGCTCCCCAACCACACAACACACTGATGCCCCCACACTTCCACAAACCACCACCCCACCCAACAACCCATCCCCCACCCTAATGGAAATTGTGCAGCCCGATACCCGGGACGCAGAGAGGTAAGTGCCTTTTCTCTTCACCACCAACATGGCTATGCTAAGAGTAGGCTGTTTAAATGCGCGTGGCCTGGGCTCAACTTGGAAGCAAGCAATGCTTCTAAATGACCTCAGGTCACAACGTATAGATGTGATGGTTATTTGCGAGGCCCGGATCAGCAACGTGCGACAGCTGGCCCCCACCTTTGATGACTTTGAGATGCACGCATCTCTCTGTCAGCCTGGAGGTGGGGGTGGAGTTGTCGTTCTGCTGCAAAAACATCTGGGTCTCGCAACACAGATGGTACATTTGGACCCGGAGGGTCGACTAGTGGTTCTGGACCTTGGCAGTGGTAAAGGCGGAGCGTTTAGGTTGGTAGCCGCCTACGGCCCTTTCGGGTCAATGCGGCCGGACTTCTTCCATCGTCTGGAGACTTTTCTAGGGACGTCCCGCTCCTTGCTATTAGTGGGGGACTGGAATGGTATCCTAGATGCACGCTGGGACTACGTAGGGGCCTGCCCCGATAGAGAGGGGTGTAATAGCCTCAAAGGGTTAATCGGTCGATTTGACCTGGCCGATAGATATCGACTAGATTTTCCGACTGCGCCAACCTGGACTTGGGCAAATCGTAGCGGATCATCTAGGTCGTACCTAGATAGGTTCTTAGTTAGAATTAAGGATAAGGACTTTTTAAGTTGTCCAAAAATGCGCATTGTTGGCTATTCAGACCACAAATTAGTGACCTGCATGGTCAACCTTGACAGAACTCATAGACAGGGCCCCGGTTACTGGAAGCTCAACTTGTCCTTGCCGGCAAGTAGAGCCTACAGGAATCGGATTAGTACGTTAGTTAAGGAACGGTTGACTGGAGCGATCGTCAACAGCAGGTGGTGGGTATCTCTAAAGAGAGAGATTAGAGTAGTCTCGATAGAATTTAGTAAGGTTCTAGCTGCGGATAGGAATAGGAAGGAAAGGGAGCTAATAGATAGAGTAGAAGAGGCAATTAGAAGCGGCGACGTGGCCAGAGTGCTAGCGTCGAGAACGGCTTTGAGCCAGTTTTTCGACGCGAAGCACGAAGGCTGCGTTGTCCGAAGTAAAATACGTGCTCTAGGGAACGAGGGGACCAAAGCTGTTAGCTGGGCCCGCGTGACAGAGGCCAACAGTGGAACTAAATCCACCATCCGGTCTTTGCGAGACCTGGATGGACGGGCGATTCTTGAGCCTAAGCAGATGTGTGAGGCCTTTCAAAGGCACTTTGCCCGACTGTTCGGGAGGGGCGGGGAGCCGGTTGGGAACGTGGACTTCGGTCCATACCTCGACGGCCTGCCGCGCCTCTCGGACAGGGAGGCGAAGTCCTGCGAGGAGCCGATTTCGGCCGCTGAGATAGAGGACGTGCTGAGCCAATGCGGCAAACGCAAATCCCCGGGTCTCGATGGTCTTCCTTACGAATTATATCTAGCTATGCCGGACTTGTTCCCCGATCTCCTCGAGGCGGTCTACTGCAACTGGCAACAGAACGGGAGAATTCCCTGTACTGTGACCAAGGGCGTAGTCACGCTAGTGAGGAAGGACGAGAACAAGGGGGACGAAATAAGTAACTTCAGGCCCATAACACTGCTAAATACAGAGTTACAGATTTTGGCCAAGGTGCTAGCAAAGAGGTTGGCGCTTGTCGTGGGCAACCTGGTGGGAGATGCGCAGACATGCGCTATCCCGTCCAGGTCCATCCATGACAACCTCCACCTCATGCGATACATCATAGAGAGGGTTGGGAACGAACCCGGCTTTGGTGGGGCTCTGATCAACTTGGATCAATCTAAGGCGTTCGATAGGGTCGACCATGGTTACCTGGATGCGGTGCTAGCGGCGGCAGGCTTCGGACCCGTTTTCAGGGGCTGGATCACTGCTATGCACAGCAGCCGCATCTGCTCTAGGGTCAAGGTGAACGGCTACCTCTCGGAGCCGTTCAAAATCGCGCGGTCCATCCGACAAGGGTGCCCTCTCTCCTCCCTTCTGTATGTATTGACTCTCGAGCCACTACTGCGGAAGTTGGAGTTGTTGCAGGGCATCCCTTTGGAACCGGGATTGCGGAAAGCGGTGTCGGCCTACGCCGATGACGTGACAGTAATGGTGTCGACGGCCTCCGAAATCGAGGCGGTCGGCACCTTACTGGAGGAGTACGAAAAGTTCACAGGGGCTAAGCTGAACCGGGACAAGTCGATCGGTTTGCAACTCGGCACGTGGAGGGGCAGACCGATGCCCTCCGATAGCGTCGTCGGACGCTGGACGGAGGGCCCGGTGAAGTTGCTCGGGGTCTGGTTCGGACCGGACCTCCAGGTGGAGAAAAACTGGGCGGATAGATAGATATATATGTGTGTGTGTGTGTGTGTACATGCATATATATGTGTTCGCATGTGGGTGCGTATGGGTGATGGGATATTACTGAAGATGTAATTTCTCGCTATATTTGTCACTAGCTACTTTTTAAATATTTATAACTTCATATTTCAATTAATCAAACAACCAGTACAACATACACATTACTTGGATATCTATTGTTATAGCCAGATATAATCACAGAACTATGTGTGTATTTATATAAGGACTAGCAGCAGTACACAGCGTTGCCTGGGTAGGTAAAATAATATCTGCTTTGATGAAAATGTGTTGATCTTAGCGACTGCTTCTCGAAGACTCATCTATGGCCACACACAGGCCATGCGGGGGTGGGTGGTGATGACCTCTATCACTGAGAAACGCGGGTGACTGACGAAGGGGCATGCTGGGGGAGGGAGGTAATGACCTCTAACACTAAGCCAAATTTCCTCGCGCTACTTGATTGGAAACCGATGAATTCTTAAATACACAACTAAAAGCTCAGACGACGTCAGTGGCCATCGTTTTGCCTTTGACCATCTATAAGATGTGCAATGATAGGTTCTATCGTAAAAGTTTAACGAAATAAATTGATTTATGTGTGAGGTGGAGCTGAAGTTTCGAATTTGAACGAAATCGGTTTTAAAATGTGAGAGCTAATGATAGGTCGCCGTCCCTGAACAAAAAATGCAAAGTGTAAAGCTACTATAAGATGTGCAATGATAGGTTCTATCGTAGTATAAAAGTTTAACCAAATAAATTTATTTATGTGTTAGGTGGAGCCGAAGTTTCGAATTTGAACGAAATCGGTTGAAAAATGTGTGAGCTAGAGCCGAAAAGGCGGAAATTTTTAGCGAAAAGGTGGTATTTTCGAATATTTAAGCGGCTGCCACGCCGTTCCTGAAGAAAAGTCCAAATTGTAAAGCCATTTTAAGACGTGAAATAATCAGATCTAACGCTAGAGCCGAAAAAGTGGAAATTTGAGTCTAAAAGTGGTATTTTTGAATATTTAAGCGGCTGCCACGCCGTCCCTGAACAACATGCAAAATATAAAGCGAGTACAGGATGTACAATGATAAATTCTATTTTGCTTTAAAATGTGAAACTAATCAGTGGCAAAATGTGGGAGCTAGAGCCAAAACTCTTATTTTTCGATACCAAAAAAAAAGGTGATCCCCCCCCCCCCCCCCCTATCGATTTTTATCTGCAGAATGACCCTGGAATAAAAAACGATACGCTGATATATAGAAAACACTCCCCGATGACTAATCTATGAGTCTGTAAAGATTCATGAAAATCGGTTGTAAGACGTCGGCCCCTATAGGTAATACACAGACACACAGACACACAGACACACACATACTTAATTTTATATATATACAGATAATTGCAAATGAAAGAAAATTATGAATATTACAAGCTTATGTCCAAGGGGGTATTAATATAATTCTTGACTCTACTCAGATGACACATACAAATAGAACACGGTGTATATATATATATATATATATATATTTTTATATATATATATATATATATATATATATATATATATAGAGAGAGAGAGAGAGAGAGAGAGAGAGAGAGAGGGGGGGGGGGAGAGAGAGAGAGAGGGGGGGGAGAGAGAGAGAGATTTAATATATAATCTGGGAAATTCCAATTGTTATGCGACTACATTGCAGAAGACATTCCCTCATTGTATTTTTTCTTTAATATGAAATAATTACTATCAGATATATTGTCTTGCTATTAAATACTAGACACATGATGTAATCGATTGAGAAGTCAATAAGTGGATATCTAAGTTTACTTGACTTTCTTCCTGATTGATTTCTTTCTGTCGAGAATTATTTGCAATGATGATATAATTGTACATTTCCTTTGTTGCTTTTCTCATTATGTTAGAAGACAATATCATTAATATGTTGGCCCTCCTCAACTAGAGATGGGTTAATGAGCTTTAGCGAACATATATTGTTACACGATGTACTTATGGAAGACAATGATATGTTTGTGGCTGCCTCGTCGACATATTAATATAGATCATAATAGTTGAGCTGTTTGATTCCAAGATAGCAGAAAAGTAAAGTAATCTCTTCTTATTCTGCATAATGCTGTCGACATTGCGGTTTGTATTCGCTCCAGTTCTGTAGTTATTAGGGACGGCTATCGTGAAATATCTTCCAACCATGTCCATCTCATCTGTTTGTCAACCATACCTTGTATACGGCTGTATCATTTAGTGTTTCCATGTGATTTTAAAATATGTTTAATATAATAGAATGTGCTGAGAGAAAGATTTCAGACTTCGTTGGAAGACATTATATTTGTTGATTTTATTGCAGTGGATTGGTAATATCGGTAGAGGGTTAGACACCATGCTTTGCAGTATAGAGTTACGGCCCTTTGCGGTCTGAGTTCAAATCCCGCCGAGGTATAACTTTGCCTTTCATCCTTATGTGGTCGATAAAATAAAACACCAGTAATGCACTGGGGTAATTGCCGGCCTTGTGCCAAAAGTAGAAATAATTATATTGGTTCTTCTCTTGGTTGGTTCTTCTCTTAGTAAGTACAATAAGTATTTTGCCGATATATTCATTAAGAGCCTTTAGAGAAGCAGATGTGTGTGTTCCCAAGAGGTCAGCAATGTGAGTTCAGACAGCTCTCTCTCTCTCTCTCTCTCTCCATACACACACACACACACACACACACACACACACACACACACACACACACACACACACACACACACACATATATATATATATATATATATATATATATATATATATATATATATATATATATATATATAGTAATAATAATAAATTTGAAGACTAAAATCCAAAGAGGGCTCGATAAGGATAAATATATATCAAATATATAAGAACCGTAGAGCAAATATTTATTAAAATAGGTTATTTTAAAATCTGTTATTTTAATAAATATATATATATATATATATATATATATATATATATATATATATAACGAAGGAAATGTGGTAAGGAACCAGATGGACCATAACGCACCAAAGTACTCAATACTTAGGGTAGTAGAGTGGGTAATAGGAACGAGTAGGACCCCGAGGGCTGAGCTCAAGCCGTTTCGACGGCTAATTCTGGACTAAATTTAGTCCAGAATTAGCCGTCGAAACGGCTTGAGCTCAGCCGTCGGGGTCCTACTCGTTCCTATATATATATATATATATATATATATTCATTTTTAACATGAATGTATACATGTACATATGCATACAACGATGTGTTACATGTGTTATGTGTGTGTCTGAATGCATATTTAGTTTGCATTTTATAAGTTAAAATGCTTTATTCTTTAACGTCATAGTATTGTCCTTCGTCTTGTCAGTTGCATCAAGTAATTTGTATTGAAAATATTTATTAGCTCTGAATATTTATCTTAACATTACTACCGTTGTTCACATTAGTCAAATATGTCTGTTGGCAATTACTGTTAACAGATGTTCAACAAAGGCGTGTTACCTTTTTCTGTAAACGATAACAATACATATTTGTATTAAATATATGTAATAGGATATTAGAATACAAACATTTTTTTTGGCTGCCACTAAATGTACATAGGGGACAATGGAAATATTACCCGATGTTTGTATATAGTTATGGCATTGTGTATAGCTGAAGATTTATACAATTGTAAGTAAGGTGACGCGGATCCGGGGTTTTGTGTTATTCTTTTCGTCTCTTTATTTTCTGAATTCAAATTCCACCGAAGTCACTTTTTGTTGTTATTTTGACTAATTTTCTTGTTAATATACGTCCCTCTTTAAATAGAGAGAGACATAAAACAACAAATGTAGTCACTGGGGAGTTCACAGAATGTGTGATGAAAGAGCTTTCATACCAATCAACAAATAAACAAATATCCAGTTATTAAATCACTCGACTGACAAATTATAAGAAATTGAAGTGAAATCCAACATGTGCGTGCCTTTCTTATTGGCAGAACACTCCTCCCAAATTATATAAATATATATATATATATCGACTGCTCGTCTTCCACAGGAACCCTGCTCCGACTTGTGCAAATCCCATGGTCACTCATGACCGAAGATTATCTTTACCATATATATATATATATATATATATATATATATATATATAATTTTCAACTGAACCAGATCAATTATGATATATAGTCATCTGATCCAGAAATATTATATGGAGTAGCGAAACAATTGTAAACGGACATTATCATTATTAATATTATTATTATTATTATTCTCTACATTCCTTACATCAAACTAAAATATGTTGACAATCTTTTAATAATGTCTTCCTTGTGAAAGTTGTGGTCTTGTTTTGCCTAACTGATGAATATTTCCAGCTCTGCGCACCTAACTTCTGCATGAACCCAGCCACCTAGCTGCTTTCTACTGCATATTGCACATTGAGCACATGCCTTTACGCTTTGGCTTCTAACTAACTCACCAATCTCTCCTCTCATATCTCCTCTACTATCTCCATCTCTCTCTTTAAGATTGGTTACTCTTGAACTGTGTATATATATATATATGTATGTATGTAAAAGGTAAACAGAATTAACAACACTATCGGTACAGTATATGGAAGTGATATATTAGGTTATACACACATACACACACACACATACACACACACATACACACACATATATATATATATATATATATATATATATATATATATATATATATATATATATATATATATATGTGTATGTATGTATCCCTGAATCAGCTACGTTGTATCATGAAAGATATAGATGTGGAAAACGAAACTCATTATTCCTTCCACTAGAAATGGTTTGCACACGGCATTAGCAGCATCTAGCTACTGAAAGAAACCTCTCAAGGGCTCGTCCATACCACAGAAAAAAATTAATTAATAACAATAAAAAAATAAATGATTCATAATGAAACCATATAATGTCACTCAGGAATTAAACTAGTTTTATATGTACAAGACTGAATTTGAATTCTATATTTCGAAATAATTTCATTGATAATCGATTTCCATTTCAGGTCTTTTGATCTCTGTGTGATATATGCTGTTTACGATATGTGTAAGATAAGTTTACTTCTGTTGTCTCTGAACATTTTTGAAGAGAATTGCTATACTGAAATTGTCTTCATTAGTTGTTGGTTTTTTGTGTTTAGATGTGTTAGACGTGCTTGTAATTCAGTTTGTATAATGGATCTTCAATCGCACTCAAATATATGCTACTGATGCAGTAGTTGTTCATCGTATGCTGTTCAATACCAGATCATGAATGGAGAAAGTGAGTTCCAGGTTTGAGAAAAGAAATAACATCTCTTTGGACCTCCAAATTCTCTGTGTACTGCTGACTGACTTCAAGCCGATAAATAGGTCGTATGCATGGATATCTGCTGCATCCAATTTAGGTCTTAAGTGAACTCTGTAAGTTATCAATTAGAAACTAAATATTTCCTAGTAGTGAATATGCAATTCAGAACTTTCTGATCAGAAATGTTGAGTGTTTGAGAATAATATGAATGTTCGGTTTTTCTGTTTGAGTATAGAGTGTATAGGGAAGGGAATATTTCCTTGATGCGTGAAGTCCTCATTGTGTAGATTACTTGGATGTATGGTAACTTTGGTATCCTTTAGACAATGTTAGACTGCATGTAAATGTACAAGTGATGAAGGAAGTGTCAAATTGGGCTTCCTCTGCATGGCTGCTTCTTAAAGTGAGTAGCAACAGTCAGAATCTGATTACTTTAGAGAATAAAGAATCTGGGAGACATCTAATTAAGAGATTCCAATTAAAGTGTGATGCAACATGAATTTCCAATCAAGGAGACGAAAGATATGTTCGTCTCTACATTGCCAACATTACTGAATCTAGGCGCATTTAACGTAGCTTCGTCTT
>OZ024747.1:74103483-74140983 GCA_964016885.1 Eledone cirrhosa
GTAAAAGTAACTGCAAAGAAAGAACTGCTACAGAAACTGGCTAAGAAATGGCAAGAAAAGCCTCTGTATGGAAAATACCCAGAGCGAGCTAACAATCCTGATGTTGACAAAACTTTAACCCATCAGTGGTTGGCATCCTCTGGACTGAAATCGGAGACTGAAGGACTGATTATATCCGCACAAGATCAGTGTCTGCCAACAAAAAATTACCAAGCCAACATAATAAAAAATGGGTGCAGCCCACTATGCCGTGTATGCAAAAAACAACCAGAGACCATTGACCATATAATTTCAATGTGCAGTCCTATAGCTCCAACCGAATACCTAAACAGGCATGACAGAGCTGCACAATACATACATTGGATAATGTGTAAGCATTTTGACCTGCCCCATCAAAAGAATTGGTGGGAGCATCAACCACCTCCCATACTTGAAAAAGATCACATCTCAATCTTGTGGAACTTTAGCATCCAAACAGACCGAACAATAGATGCAAATAGACCTGATATAATATTGAAGGACTTTCAAAGGAGGGTATGCCTGCTAATTGATATGTCTGTTCCAATAGACAAGAATGTATCTATAAAAACATTTGAAAAATTGAGCAAGTATAAGGACCTGGAGATAGAAATTGGAAAAATGTGGAAATTGAGAACTAAAACAATACCAGTGGTTGTAGGCGCTCTGGGAATGATACCTAAGGGGTCTAACGACTACTTATCGCAAATCCCAGGAAACCCGCGTATAGGAGAAATACAAAAGATAGTACTAATGGGAACTGCC
The DNA here is from genome assembly GCA_964016885.1 of Eledone cirrhosa. NCBI lineage: Eukaryota > Metazoa > Mollusca > Cephalopoda > Octopoda > Eledonidae > Eledone > Eledone cirrhosa. Next base: position 74,104,267 of record OZ024747.1, read on the forward strand.
CATATACTAAGGAAGATCCTGTCAATATAAGTACATCACAAGTCTAAACACTAAGGATGCATGTGTGAATATGTGTGTTCTTTCTTGAACATGGCGGACCTTGTTGTCTCTTGAGGTCACTGGTTGTGACTTGGTGATAACTCGTATAAACATAAAGCAAGATAAATGCAAATAATAATAATAATAATAGGGAAGAAGACGCACGAGGTGACAGAGGTCATGAAATCGCTCCCATAAGTTTTGAATTTTTAACATATTTAAATCATTTGTGAAATAACAACTCTTAGTACAAATGCTACGTAAAGCACCCGGCTTGAGCCCCAAAAAAATTCGGACCCAAAATATATTGTTATAAGGCTCAAATATTCAAATATTCAACTTTGTATTGTACACTGTATATCCAAAAAAAAATGGCTATAAATGGAAGAAGAAGAACCCCCCGCCCTCCTCTCCTCTGGCTACACTATATAGGACAGCTAAACTCACCAACACCAGAAACTAGATACACCACCCACCCCTTCATCTGTGTACACTAAACACAACAGCATTTTCACCTTCACCGCCACCGCTCACTACGGCCATCATTACCACCACTATCCCATCACCGCCGCCACCACCCCTTGACTCCTTCACTGCTGCTGCCACCGCTACAGCACCATCACTACAGTAATACGGCTCAAATATTCAAATATTCAACTTTGTATTGTACACTGTATATCCAGAAAAAAATAAAATGGCTATAAATGGAAGAAGAAGAACCCCCCCCCCTCCTCTCCTCTGGCTACACTATATAGGACAGCGAAACTCACCAACACCAGAAACTAGATACACCACCCACCCCATCATCTGTGTACACTAAACACAACAGCATTTTCACCTTCACCGCCACCGCTCACTACGGCCATCATTACCACCACTATCCCATCACCGCCGCCACCACCCCCTGACTCCTTCACTGCTGCTGCCACCGCTACAGCACCATCACTACAGTAATACGGTCGCATCACCGCCACCACTGCCTCGGTATCGACATCACCACCACCACTGTCTCAGTATCGCCAACGCCGCCAGTCTCTGCTGGCTACCACTTCCACATTATAGAATTCCTACTACTAACAAAGAGGAAGGCATCAAAATATATAGATAGACTCAAAAGAAAAAAGAAAAAACAAACAACAAAAGCAGCACAGCAACAACAGTAAAAAACGAGAAAAACAGAGAAAAACAAAAACAAAAAAAGAAACCCCAAAAACGTAAAGAAAATAAGAATGAAGAGAGAAGCAGGCGGACGGACAGAGAAGAGGGGGGAAAAAGTAAAACTTAAAAAACAAAAACTAAGTCAGACATTCGAATACTACATTACAATGAAACTTATGCTTATTCATTTTTGGGGCCCTTTCTGCCCGTGTGTTTGTTTGTTTATGTGTGTCCGTATACAGCGTGGTGATAATGCCACACAAGGGCCAAGTGGGATGGCGGATCCACAGATGGCTATGTAAACATACATTCGCCAATCCTCGATAAGAGTGTTTAAATATCGAACATAAACAGTTCGAATAACGGTGAAATGGAGACTAGAACGTCATGTGACAGACTCTCACCCAACAGGTGCCCCCTGGCTCAGCAGCAGGAACCTGACTGTCAACCAAATACTGCTGATGTTGGAGGAAGAAGAAGAAGGAAAGGGGCCAGAACCAACTGGACGAAAGAATTGAATAGAACTGTTATGCAATGCTACCTGAAAAGTAACCCCAAGGAGAGGGGCTACAGGAGACGGATGCATAACATCTGGAACGAGATTGGTTTATTTAAATTAGATGAACAAAAATTGGCCGGGCAGGCTCGGGTAATAAGAACTAATGGGTGGATAAGCGAGCTGGAACTGGAGGAACTGAGCAGAGAGAATGGCTTGGATATGGCGGGTGTAGTATGCCAGACAAGCGAGCCGGCGGGAAATGAAGGTGAGGAGGTCCTGAGAACGGAGGAACCACCCGAAGCAGACAATGATCTGAATACTGAGATAAATAATACCTGGAACAGAGATACGGCCACTGAGGAGATGAATGCTGACGGGCTAGGACAAGATTCGGTTGACATTCTAAATTTAGTGGTAGATGAGTTGAACAATGATAGTGGGAGACCTATGAACCTAAGATTTGTAGACAGGAAAAAGTTAAAAGAAACAACAGCTAAGGTAAACAAAGTCATCCCATACCTTGAGGCGAGGAGTCTTCACCAGTGCAACAATATCCTCAAAGCAACAGCAAATACGGTGAGGAAACTACTTGGTATAAAAGCGAGAGGAAACAACAGACAAGAAAGAGCAGAGCCGTGGTGGAAGAAGCGACTGAGTGGGCAAATCGGGGAAATGAGAAATGACATAGGAAAGCTTGAGTCACTACTGAATGGGACACTAAAAAACATAGGCACTAAAAATAGACTGGAAATAAAATACAAAACTAGGAGTAAAAAGCTAAATATTATCATAGAGGAATTGAAGCAACGCATTGTAGCAAAGAGTGCCAAAATCAGGCGATACGAGAACAGAGTCAGTCAGTATAAACAGAACCGCATGTTCGACAACAACCAGAAGATGCTGTTTGGACAGCTTGAGGGGAAAGAAAGAGGCAACGACTTGATCCCTGGGGCGGAACAAGCTAAAACATTCTGGAGAGGAATATGGGAGCAGGATGTTAGACACAATGCCCAGGCAGGGTGGATTGAGACAGTACAGAGGGAGATCGGTGAGCAGGCACAGCAACAGACTGATTTGAGTATCACAGTTGAAACTCTTAAGGGGCAAGCCAAAAAACTAACCAACTGGAAATCACCAGGCCCAGATGGTGTGCAGGGGTATTGGATTAAACATTTAACATCCCTCCACCCGAAGCTGACGGCCATGTTCAATGACTGCTTGGTGTCGGGTGAGGTGCCAGAGTGGTTGACAAAAGGTACCACAGTTCTGATAATGAAAGACCGAATCAAGGGTAATGATGTTACCAACTATAGACCTATCACATGTCTGCCCGTAATGTGGAAACTGTTGACGAGCATTGTGTCTGAGGAAATCTACCATCACCTCCACACAAACAACTTGTTGCCGGACGAACAGAAAGGATGCCGAAAGAAGTCACGTGGTACAAAGGACCAGTTGCTTATTGATAAGATGGTAATGGGGAATTGCAGGAAGAGACACACTGATCTTGCCATGGGATGGATAGACTACAGAAAGGCATTTGACATGGTGCCTCATTCCTGGATCACCAAAAGCCTGGAGATATTCAGGGTGGCAGATAACATCAGACAGTTGCTGGGCAGGAGTATGGGGTCCTGGGAGACAGAGTTGACATCAACTGGAGTATCCTTGGGAAGCGTGAAGATCAAGAGAGGTATCTTCCAGGGAGATAGCCTGTCCCCTCTGTTGTTTGTCCTTGCCCTGATGCCCTTGACCATTATGCTGCGAAAAGTGAGAGCAGGATACAAGTTGGGAAGGGGAGAGCTTACCATCAATCACCTCCTCTTCATGGACGATCTTAAGCTCTTCGGGAAAAGTGAGAAGGAGTTGGATGTGCTTGTTGACACTGTCCGTATTTTCAGCAGTGATATATGTATGCAGTTTGGTATTAGTAAATGTGGAGTCATTGTGATGAGGAGGGGTAGGTTGAGCAGAAGTAACGGGATCCAGATACCAACAGGTGAGATGATAAAGGAAATTGACTCTGAGGAAGGATACAAGTATTTGGGCGTTCTGGAGGCTGATGGCATAAAGAACAAAAAAATGAAGGAATTGTTAAGAACTGAATACATTCGGAGAGTAAGGAGCGTGTTGAAGTCACATCTGAACAGCAGAAATGCCATAAGCGCAGTAAATTCCCGAGCTGTGTCTATTATTAGGTACAGTGCGGGAATTCTGAGATGGAATGTTGCTGAACAAAAAGAAATGGATAGGAAGACTAGGAAGCTATTGACTATCTACAACATGTTCCACAAGAGGAGTGATGTCGATAGACTCTACCTAAGGAGATCTGAGGGTGGAAGAGGTCTTATCAGCATAGAGGACTGTGTTCAGATGGAGAAAAACAACCTATACAAATACGTGACCTATAGTAAGGAGCCAATGCTCAGAGCTGTACTGAAGGAGGGGACAGTAGGCCAGGGGATACTCAAGGAGGAAATAACATCAAGGAGGAAGAGCAGCCTTAAGGGAAAATCCCTTCATAGTACCTTCTTTGAGAAAACTGAATTTAGAGATCCACAGACATGGAACTGGTTGAGAAGAGGAGACCTCAAAAAGGCTACAGAAGGAATGCTAATGGCTGCGCAGGAGCAGGCCCTCAAAACGAAGTGGTTGAAGCACCATATCTACAAGGAGGAGGCTAGCCCACTGTGCAGGATCTGTGGAGAGAGAGAGGAGACTGTGGCTCACATTGTGTCCGAGTATAAACACCTAGCCCAGACCCACTATAAGGGCTGGAGACACGATGTGATGGGCAGGGTGATCCACTGGCACCTGTGCAAAGTAAACAATCTACCACATTCTGAGAAATGGTATGAGCATAGGCCAGAGGCGGTGATGGAGAACAGTCAGGTGAAGGTGCTGTGGGATTTTAGGATACAGACGGACAAAAAACTGGAACACAATAGACCTGACCTGGTGGTTGTGGACAAAGAAAAAAGATCGTGCCTGATTGTGGATGTGGCCTGCCCGTTCGACACGAGAGTGCAAGAGAAGGAGAGGGAGAAAATTAACCGATACCAGGACCTAAAGTGGGAGGTGAAAAGGATTTGGAACTGCCATGAAGTCAAAGTGATCCCGATTGTCATAGGCGCACTGGGGACTATCTCCAAAGGTTTCCAGGGATGGTTAAAGAAAATCGGCCCCTTCACGCTTTTTGGAACGCTTCAAAGGGCATGCTTGCTTGGAACAGCAAGAACCCTCCGATACGTCCTGAATATCTGAGGCTGCAGGTAGTGGCTTGATATTCAATCCAACGGACTTTCCAGTTAACCAACATCAATGACTGAGATTCAAGGAATAACAATAACAATAATAATAATAATAATAATAATAATAATAATGGGAATAATAAGGGAAGAAGACGCACGAGGTGACGGAGGTCATGAAATCGCTCCCGTAAGTTTTGAATTTTTAACATATTTAAATCATTTGTGAAATAACAACTCTTAGTACAAATGCTACGTAAAGCACCCGGCTTGAGCCCCCAAAAATTCGGACCCAAAATATATTGGTATAAGGCTCAAATATTCAAATATTCAACTTTGTATTGTACACTGTATATCCCCCCCCAAAAATGGCTATAAATGGAAGAAGAAGAACCCCCCCCTCCTCTCTTCTGGCTACACTATATAGGACAGCTAAACTCACCAACACCAGAAACTAGATACACCACCCACCCCATCATCTGTGTACACTAAACACAACAGCATTTTCACCTTCACCGCCACCGCTCACTACGGCCATCATTACCACCACTATCCCATCACCACCGCCACCACCCCTTGACTCCTTCACTGCTGCTGCCACCGCTACAGCACCATCACTACAGTAATACGGTCGCATCACCGCCACCACTACCTCGGTATCGACATCACCACCACCACTGTCTCAGTATCGCCAGCGCCGCCAGCCTCCCACTTCTCCCTGCTGGCTGCTACTACTTCCACATTATAGAATTCCTACTACTAACAAAGAGGAAGGCATCAAAATATATAGATAGACTCAAAAGAAAAAAGAAAAAACAAACAACAAAACCAAAGCAGCACAGCAACAACAGCAAAAAACGAGAAAAACAAACAGAGAAAAACAAAAACAAAAAAAGAAACCCCAAAAACGTAAAGAAAATAAGAATGAAGAGAGAGGCAGGCGGACGGACAGAGAAGAGGGGGGAAAAAGTAAAACTTAAAAAACAAAAACTAAGTCAGACATTCGAATACTACATTACAATGAAACTTATGCTTATTCATTTTTGGGGCCCTTTCTGCCCGTGTGTTTGTTTGTTTATGTGTGTTCGTATACAGCGTGGTGATAATGCCACACAAGGGCCAAGTGGGATGGCGGAACCACAGATGGCTATGTAAACATACATTCGCCAATCCTCGATAAGAGTGTTTAAATATCGAACATAAACAGTTCGAATAACGGTGAAATGGAGACTAGAACGTCATGTGACAGACTCTCACCCAACAGGTGCCCCCTGGCTCAGCAGCAGGAACCTGACTGTCAACCAAATACTGCTGATGTTGGAGGAAGAAGAAGAAGGAAAGGGGCCAGAACCAACTGGACGAAAGAATTGAATAGAACTGTTATGCAATGCTACCTGAAAAGTAACCCCAAGGAGAGGGGCTACAGGAGACGGATGCATAACATCTGGAACGAGATTGGTTTATTTAAATTAGATGAACAAAAATTGGCCGGGCAGGCTCGGGTAATAAGAACTAATGGGTGGATAAGCGAGCTGGAACTGGAGGAACTGAGCAGAGAGAATGGCTTGGAGATGGCGGGTGTAGTATGCCAGACAAGCGAGCCGGTGGGAAATGAAGGTGAGGAGGTCCTGAGAACGGAGGAACCACCCGAAGCAGACAATGATCTGAATACTGAGATAAATAATACCTGGAACAGAGATACGGCCACTGAGGAGATGAATGCTGACGGGCTAGGACAAGATTCGGTTGACATCCTGAATCTAGTGGTAGATGAATTGAACAATGATAGTGGGAGACCTATGAACCTAAGATTTGTAGACAGGAAAAAGTTAAAAGAAACAACAGCTAAGGTAAACAAAGTCATCCCATACCTTGAGGCGAGTAGTCTTCACCAGTGCAACAATATCCTCAAAGCAACAGCAAATACGGTGAGGAAACTACTTGGTATAAAAGCGAGAGGAAACAACAGACAAGAAAGAGCAGAGCCGTGGTGGAAGAAGCGACTGAGTGGGCAAATCGGGGAAATGAGAAATGACATAGGAAAGCATGAGTCACTACTGAATGGGACACTAAAAAACATAGGCACTAAAAATAGACTGGAAATAAAATACAAAACTAGGAGTAAAAAGCTAAATATTATCATAGAGGAATTGAAGCAACGCATTGTAGCAAAGAGTGCCAAAATCAGGCGATACGAGAACAGAGTCAGTCAGTATAAACAGAACCGCATGTTCGACAACAATCAGAAGATGCTGTTTGGACAGCTTGAGGGGAAAGAAAGAGGCAACGACTTGATCCCTGGGGCGGAACAAGCTAAAACATTCTGGAGAGGAATATGGGAGCAGGATGTTAGACACAATGCCCAGGCAGGGTGGATTGAGACAGTACAGAGGGAGATCGGTGAGAAGGCACAACAACAGACTGATTTGAGTATCACAGTTGAAACTCTTAAGGGGCAAGCCAAAAAACTAACCAACTGGAAATCACCAGGCCCAGATGGTGTGCAGGGGTATTGGATTAAACATTTAACATCCCTCCACCCGAAGCTGACGGCCATGTTCAATGACTGCTTGGTGTCGGGTGAGGTGCCAGAGTGGTTGACAAAAGGTACCACAGTTCTGATAATGAAAGACCGAATCAAGGGTAATGATTTTACCAACTATAGACCTATCACATGTCTGCCCGTAATGTGGAAACTGTTGACGAGCATTGTGTCTGAGGAAATCTACCATCACCTCCACACAAACAACTTGTTACCGGACGAACAGAAAGGATGCCGAAAGAAGTCACGTGGTACAAAGGACCAGTTGCTTATTGATAAGATGGTAATGGGGAATTGCAGGAGGAGACACACTGATCTTGCCATGGGATGGATAGACTACAGAAAGGCATTTGACATGGTGCCTCATTCCTGGATCACCAAAAGCCTGGAGGTCTTCAGGGTGGCAGATAACAACAGACAGTTGCTGGGCAGGAGTATGGGGTCCTGGGAGACAGAGTTGACATCAACTGGAGTATCCTTGGGAAGCGTGAAGATCAAGAGAGGTATCTTCCAGGGAGATAGCCTGTCCCCTCTGTTGTTTGTCCTTGCCCTGATGCCCTTGACCATTATGCTGCGAAAAGTGAGAGCAGGATACAAGTTGGGAAGGGGAGAGCTTACCATCAATCACCTCCTCTTCATGGACGATCTTAAGCTCTTCGGGAAAAGTGAGAAGGAGTTGGATGTGCTTGTTGACACTGTCCGTATTTTCAGCAGTGATATATGTATGCAGTTTGGTATTGGTAAATATGGAGTCATTGTGATGAAGAGGGGTAGGTTGAGCAGAAGTAACGGGATCCAGATACCAACAGGTGAGATGATAAAGGAAATTGACTCTGAGGAAGGATACAAGTATTTGAGCGTTTTGGAGGCTGATGGCATAAAGAACAAAAAAATGAAGGAATTGTTAAGAACTGAATACATTCGGAGAGTAAGGAGCGTATTGAAGTCACATCTGAACAGCAGAAATGCCATAAGCGCAGTAAATTCCCGAGCTGTGTCTATTATTAGGTACAGTGCGGGAATTCTGAGATGGAATGTTGCTGAACAAAAAGAAATGGATAGGAAGACTAGGAAGCTATTGACTATCTACAACATGTTCCACAAGAGGAGTGATGTCGATAGACTCTACCTAAGGAGATCTGAGGGTGGAAGAGGTCTTATCAGCATAGAGGACTGTGTTCAGATGGAGAAAAACAACCTATACAAATACGTGACCTATAGTAAGGAGCCAATGCTCAAAACTGTACTGAAGGAGGGGACAGTAGGCCAGGGGATGTCCAAGGAGGAAATAACATCAAGGAGGAAGAGCAGCCTTAAGGGAAAATCCCTTCATAGTACCTTCTTTGAGAAAACTGAATTTAGAGATCCACAGACATGGAACTGGTTGAGAAGAGGAGACCTCAAAAAGGCTACAGAAGGAATGATAATGGCTGCGCAGGAGCAGGCCCTCAAAACGAAGTGGTTGAAGCACCATATTTACAAGGAGGAGGCTAGCCCACTGTGCAGGATCTGTGGAGAGAGAGAGGAGACTGTGGCTCACATTGTGTCCGAGTGTAAGCACCTAGCCCAGACCCACTATAAGGGCTGGAGACACGATGTGATGGGCAGGGTGATCCACTGGCACCTGTGCAAAGTAAACAATCTACCACATTCTGAGAAATGGTATGAGCATAGGCCAGAGGCGGTGATGGAGAACAGTCAGGTGAAGGTGCTGTGGGATTTTAGGATACAGACGGACAAAAAACTGGAACACAATAGACCTGACCTGGTGGTTATGGACAAAGAAAAAAGATCGTGCCTGATTGTGGATGTGGCCTGCCCGTTCGACACGAGAGTGCAAGAGAAGGAGAGGGAGAAAATTAACCGATACCAGGACCTAAAGTGGGAGGTGAAAAGGATTTGGAACTGCCATGAAGTCAAAGTTATCCCGATTGTCATAGGCGCACTGGGGACTATCTCCAAAGGTTTCCAGGGATGGTTAAAGAAAATCGGCCCCTTCACGCTTTTTGGAACGCTTCAAAAGGCATGCTTGCTTGGAACAGCAAGAACCCTCCGATACGTCCTGAATATCTGAGGCTGCAGGTAGTGGCTTGATATTCACTCCAACGGACTTTCCAGTTAACCAACATCAATGACTGAGATTCAAGGAATAACGACAACGACAATAATAATAATAATAATAATAATAATAATAATAATAATAATAATAATAGAAATTGGGAAAATGTGGAAATTGAGAACTAAAACAATACCAGTGGTTGTAGGCGCTCTGGGAATGATACCTAAGGGGTCTAATGATTACTTATCGCAAATCCCAGGAAACCCGCGTATAGGAGAAATACAAAAGATAGTACTAATGGGAACTGCCCATATACTAAGGAAGATTCTGTCAATATAAGTACATCACCAGTCTAAACAGTAAAGATGCATGTGTGAATATGTATGTTCTTTCTTGAACATGGCGGACCTTGTTGTCTCTTGAGGTCACTGGTTGTGACTTGGTGATAACTCGTATGAACATAAAGCAAGATAAATGCAACTGTAATAATAATAATAATAATAATAATAATAACTTGAGAGAGAAAGGGGAAGGTGGCGGTATCACTAGACAAGGAAGAGGCTAGCAAAAGATATAAATAGATTGACTTAGTGACCTGGCCACCGGCCAAACGTCAACATCAACAACTAAGGCACTGCTGGCTCACCCCTTCCTCACCAACAATATAAAAAGCCCGATCACCACCACCGACATAGCCAACAACAATAACAGGCAACTTCAGCAAAAAGTATATTATATTATTGTTTATGCACTGGGTGATTGCTGCCCTTGTGCCTGGAGTGGAGACAATTATTAATAATTTCATTCTTAAGCCACGCAATGCTCACATTAAGGAACCACTCATGATAATAACAATTTTAAAAAAACAACAAAAAGAAAACCCCGTGACCAAGAAATACCGGGATGGCGGCCGGTGGGGAATAGCCGTGTCTCTAGGGGAGAACGACCCTTCTAGTCTTGGTTGACACTCGTTCTAGAAGTGGTAACACGAAATGATTACCCCTTGGCGGATAAGGATAAAACGCGACAAAATAAAGTAAATGTCTAATGATAAAATCTCATACCGGATCGGCCGTCACCCGGGTAAAAAAGGGCCGCGTCCCTCAGAGAGGAACCAGACTGGGGTCGAAAAATCAGCTAATGGTTCAAACCTTCCGATCACTTCGGAGCTGGAGACCTCCCATAACCGGAATACTCCTACTGTTGGCCCTCCATGCTCACCACCAAGAAATCCAAAGAAAAGAGAGAAAAATGGTCAAGGGAAGATAATAAAGAAGTCCTTGAGGCTTTCTACACTGCCATGTACTACCCATCAAATACATCGAATACAGAACAGACATATATCAACTGGAAAAAGAAACATCCCGAAAACAGAGGCTATATTGACAGTAACAAACTAGCCAATATACAAAGAAATATTGTAAGAAAAAAGTTACTAACTGATATAGAAATTGATCAGATCAAGCTATTAGCACAAAGTCAGCGAAGGGAAAATGAAACATGTGTCAGCGAAAACGAGGTAAATTGTAACACTTCGAATCCCAGGGTTGGGGCGGAATCACTGGCAACAGAACAAATTAAAGAAAGGATCGAAAAAGTGGAGGGAGTGCATGCTCAAGATGAAACCCCAAATGAAAATAATGAGATCGTAAATGATAAAGAAATGAATGAGAATGAACTTGCCAACTTGAAGGATGAAATTATGATCGAATGGATGAATATGAAAGAATCTGACATGGGGCAACGAGACACCCTCCCTAAGATCCAGAACTCCAAACAGAACCAAAAGATAATACACAAGACTAACATAATTCTCAAAAACATTATCATCACAAACAAACTAAACATTACTGATTTAAATCATCTCTATTATGCATCGGTTAAAGTCACCACTCACTTATGTGGAGTGAAGATGAAAAAACAAAGGAATTCCCACAAGAAATCTACTTGGCAAGAGAACATCAATCGCCAAATAAACCTTCTCCGATCTGACATAGAAATTTTAACAAACTATAAAGTAGGTGAACATTTTAAACAAACTAAACTTAGAAAATTGAAAAAATGTACAGTATAAAATCAACAAGTGACATAGACATGCTGATAGAAATAATCAAGCAAAAAGGGTAGGCCAAAGCTGCTAGTATAAGGCGTTTTGAAAAACGATCTAGATTCTATAAGGACAATAATATGTTCAAAAAACAACCAAAGAAAATTCTACAGAAAAATTGGTAAGTCAACAATAACTGCTAAATCAATACCACCCAAGGAGGAAGTGCAAGAATTCTGGGAAAAGATCTGGGCCGAAGAAAAAGTTCATAACATACATGCCCCATGGATAGACAGACAAATGAAAGATACAGCTCACCTTGATGAACAAATATGGGAAAATATAACAGTTGAACAGTTGCGCTTGGCTCTAAGAAAAACCAGCAAATGGAAATCCCCAGGAAAAGACAAAATACAAAACTTTTGGATAAATGCCTTCACAGAGTCTCATGAGCTGTTAGCCCAACATTACAATGAAATAGTTAAGGAGCCAGCAAAGATACCATCATGGCTAGTTAACGGCATTACATTCCTGCTTCCGAAGAATGATGAGACAAACAATCCCAAAAATTACAGACCGATAACTTGCTTGACCACAATGTATGAAATTTTAACATCAGTCCTAACTGAATACACATATGACCACCTGATAACAAATGACCTATTTCCCATTGAGCAGAAAGGGTGTAAACGAGGCTCATATGGCTGTAAGGATCAGCTTCTGGTTAACAAAATGATACTGGAAGATTGTCATAATAGGCACAAAAATCTATCGATTGCTTGGATAGATTATAAAAAAGCATTCGATAGTTTGCCACACAGTTGGATTGAAAAATGTTTAGAGATTTTCAAAATATCCCCCGTTGTCAGGAGGTTTTTGTCATTCAGTATAAAGACATGGAAAACGACACTCCTTTTGAATAGTGAAACAAAATCACTGGAAGCTGGAGAAGTTAATATTAATTGTGGAATTTTTCAGGGTGACTCTTTATCACCGCTTTTATTCTGCATCGCACTTATACCATTAAGTAAAATGCTCAATGAAACAAAACATGGATATAAAGTCTATGACAAAACCATTAATCACTTGTTCTACATGGATGACCTGAAACTATTTGCAAAAAATGATGAACAATTGCAAGGGCTATTATCCACTGTGGAGCAGTTCAGTGGTGACATTAAAATGGAGTTTGGACTAGATAAATGTGCCAAAGCAACGTTCACCAGAGGAAAGCTGCTGAAGAGTTCAGACATTAATCTTGATCGGGGGAACGTGATAAGAGAACTTGATCAAGAAAAAACTTACAAATATCTAGGTGTTTGTGAAGGAGACGGAATCAAGCACTCGACAATGAGGGAAAGGATAAGGAAGGAATGTTACCGCAGAGTAAGAGCAATCTTAAGAACGGAATTGAATGCAAGGAATAGGATCGATGCCATAAACACGCTTGCCATACCAGTAGTAACCTACAGTTACAATGTCATCAACTGATCAAGCACAGAGATCCGTAGGCTCGATACAAAAATTCGAAAATTCTTAACCATGCACAGAATGCATCACCCTAAGGCAGATATAGATAGAATATATCTCCCTAGGAAAGAAGGAGGACGTGGGTTAATCCAGTTAGACATTGCGTTGAAAACTGCAACAATTGGATTATCTACATATCTAAGGGAATCACATGATTGGATGATCAAACTCGTTTTGAAACACGAAAGCATCAAAAGATCATATTCCATTACAAAAGATGCACAAAGATACAGTAATGGACTACAAATTTCAGAAGTCCCATTTACTGCTGAAATGGAAAACACAGAAAAAGCAAAGCAGGTAAAAGTAACTGCAAAGAAAGAACTGCTACAGAAACTGGCTAAGAAATGGCAAGAAAAGCCTCTGTATGGAAAATACCCAGAGCGAGCTAACAATCCTGATGTTGACAAAACTTTAACCCATCAGTGGTTGGCATCCTCTGGACTGAAATCGGAGACTGAAGGACTGATTATATCAGCACAAGATCAGTGTCTGCCAACAAAAAATTACCAAGGCAACATAATAAAAAATGGATGCAGCCCATTATGCCGTGTATGCAAAAAACAACCAGAGACCATTGACCATATAATTTCAATGTGCAGTCCTATAGCTCCAACCGAATACCTAAACAGGCATGACAGGGCTGCACAATACATACATTGGATAATGTGTAAGCATTTTGACCTGCCCCATCAAAAGAATTGGTGGGAGCATCAACCACCTCCCATACTTGAAAAAGATCACATCTCAATCTTGTGGAACTTTAGCATCCAAACAGACCGAAAAATAGATGCAAATAGACCTGATATAATATTGAAGGACTTTAAAAAGATGGTATGCCTGCTAATTGATATGTCTGTTCCAATAGACAAGAATGTATCTATAAAAACATTTGAAAAATTGAGCAAGTATAAGGACCTGGAGATAGAAATTGGAAAAATGTGGAAATTGAGAACTAAAACAATACCAGTGGTTGTAGGTGCTCTGGAAATGATACCTAAGGGGTCTAATGATTACTTATCGCAAATCCCAGGAAACCCGCGTATAGGAGAAATACAAAAGATAGTACTAATGGGAACTGCCCATATACTACGGAAGATTCTGTCAATATGAGTACATCACAAGTCTAAACACTAAAGATGCATGTGTGAGTATGTATGTTCTTTCTTGAACATGGCGGACCTTGTTGTCTCTTGAGGTCACTGGTTGTGACTTGGTGATAACTCGTATGAACATAAAGCAAGATAAATGCAAATAATAATAATAAGACAGCTTGAGGGGAAAGAAAGAAGCAACGACTTGATCCCTGAGGCGGAACAAACTAAAACATTCTGGAGAGGAATATGGGAGCAGGATGTTAGACATAATGACCAGGCAGTGTGGATTGAGACAGTACAGCGGGAGATCGGTGAGCAGGCACACCAACAAACTGATTTGAGTATCACAGTTGAAACTCTTAAGGGGCAGGCCAAAAAACTAACCAACTGGAAATCACCAGGCCCAGATGGTGTGCAGGGGTATTGGATTAAAAATATAACATCCCTCCACCCGAAACTGACAACCATGTTCAATGACTGCTTGATGTCGGTTGAGGTACCAGAGTGGTTGACAAAAGGTACCACAGTTCTGATAATGAAAGACCGAATCAAGGGTAATGATGTTACCAACTATAGACCTATCACATGTCTGTCCGTAATGTGGAAACTGTTGACGAACATCGTGTCTGAGGAAATCTACCATCACCTCCACACAAAAAATTTGTTACCGGACGAACAGAAATGATGCCGAAAGAAGTCACGTGGTACAAAGGACCAGTTGCTTACTGATAAGATGGTAATGGGGAATTGCAGGAGGAGACACACTGATCTTGCCATGGGATGGATAGACTACAGAAAGGCATTTGACATGGTGCCTCATTCTTGGATCACCAAAAGCCTGGAGATCTTCAAGGTGGCAGATAACATCAGACAGTTGTTGGGCAAGAGTATGAGGTCCTGGGAAACAGAGTTGACATCAACTGGAGAATCCTTGGGAAGCGTGAAGATCAAGAGAGGTATCTTCCAGGGAGATAGCCTGTCCCCTCTGTTGTTTGTCCTTGCCCTGATGCCCTTGACCATTATGCTGCGAAAAGTGAGAGCAGGATACAAGTTGGGAAGGGGAGAGCTTACCATCAATCACCTCCTCTTCATGGACGATCTTAAGCTCTTCGGGAAAAGTGAGAAGGAGTTGGATGTGCTTGTTGACACTGTCCGTATTTTCAGCAGTGATATATGTATGCAGTTTGGTATTGGTAAATGTGGAGTCATTGTGATGAAGAGGGGTAGGTTGAGCAGAAGTAACGGGATCCAGATACCAACAGGTGAGATGATAAAGGAAATTGACTCTGAGGAAGGATACAAGTATTTGGGCGTTCTGGAGGCTGATGGCATAAAGAACAAAAAAATGAAGGAATTGTTAAGAACTGAATACATTCGGAGAGTAAGGAGCGTATTGAAGTCACATCTGAACAGCAGAAATGCCATAAGCGCAGTAAATTCCCGAGCTGTGTCTATTATTAGGTACAGTGCGGGAATTCTGAGATGGAATGTTGCTGAACAAAAAGAAATGGATAGGAAGACTAGGAAGCTATTGACTATCTACAACATGTTCCACAAGAGGAGTGATGTCGATAGACTCTACCTAAGGAGATCTGAGGGTGGAAGAGGTCTTATCAGCATAGAGGATTGTGTTCAGATGGAGAAAAACAACCTATACAAATACGTGACCTATAGTAAGGAGCCAATGCTCAGAGCTGTACTGAAGGAGGGGACAGTAGGCCAGGGGATATCCAAGGAGGAAATAACATCAAGGAGGAAGAGCAGCCTTAAGGGAAAATCCCTTCATAGTACCTTCTTTGAGAAAACTGAATTTAGAGATCCACAGACATGGAACTGGTTGAGAAGAGGAGACCTCAAAAAGGCTACAGAAGGAATGCTAATGGCTGCGCAGGAGCAGGCCCTCAAAACGAAGTGGTTGAAGCACCATATCTACAAGGAGGAGGCTAGCCCACTGTGCAGGATCTGTGGAGAGAGAGAGGAGACTGTGGCCCACATTGTGTCCGAGTGTAAACACCTAGCCCAGACCCACTATAAGGGCTGGAGACACGATGTGATGGGCAGGGTGATCCACTGGCACCTGTGCAAAGTAAACAATCTACCACATTCTGAGAAATGGTATGAGCATAGGCCAGAGGCGGTGATGGAGAACAGTCAGGTGAAGGTGCTGTGGGATTTTAGGATACAGACGGACAAAAAACTGGAACACAATAGACCTGACCTGGTGGTTGTGGACAAAGAAAAAAGATCGTGCCTGATTGTGGATGTGGCCTGCCCGTTCGACACGAGAGTGCAAGAGAAGGAGAGGGAGAAAATTAACCGATACCAGGACCTAAAGTGGGAGGTAAAAAGGATTTGGAACTGCCATGAAGTCAAAGTGATCCCGATTGTCATAGGCGCACTGGGGACTATCTCCAAAGGTTTCCAGGGATGGTTAAAGAAAATCGGCCCCTTCACGCTTTTTGGAACGCTTCAAAAGGCATGCTTGCTTGGAACGGCAAGAACCCTCCGATACGTCCTGAATATCTGAGGCTGCAGGTAGTGGCTTGATATTCAATCCAACGGACTTTCCAGTTAACCAACATCAATGACTGAGATTCAAGGAATAACAATAACAATAATAATAATAATAATAATGTTTTCTTTATTAACCACAAGGGTTCACATAAAGTAGACATTAAGGACAGTACAGGACAATACAGGACGGTACAAATGGGCATTTCTGCGTGTAAAAAAACAGAGGTTGAAATAAAATAACAAAGAAAAATTCCCCAATAGGGGGGAGACTTCCAAGGGACATTTGTGGAGAAAGCCCATTAAAAGACCACAGTTGCCCTGCCCACCAGGGCAAGTGCCCTCTCCCAGTTTTCCACCTTTAATTTACAGACACATACTCAGAGAAGGCCCATTCATTCGGGCCATACTTGCTTCTCTCACCTATCTTTCAACAAAATGCTGGGAAGAGAGCACTTCCCTCTCTACCCTGATTTTCCTTTTCAAATGAAATTTGAAAAAGTTAATCAGGGCATCACCGAAGAGGTAAGTGCTCGTCTTCAGCCCTTTCAAACGTGTCCACCATACTATCTCTTTCGCCATGGCCACCAGACAGATAAAAACTGCCTGCCCTTCCAGGCTAAAATAATAATAATAATAATAATAATAATAATAAAAAATACAAAAGATAGTACTAATGGGAACTAAATACAAAAGATAGTACTAATGGGAACTGCCCATATACTAAGGAAGATTCTGTCAATATAAATAGATCACAAGTCTAAACACCTAAAGATGCATGTGTGTGTATGTATGTTCTTTCTTGAATATGGCGGACCTTGTTGTCTCTTGAGGTCACTGGTTGTGACTTGGTGATAACTCGTATGAATATAAAGCAAGATAAATGCAACTATAATAATAATAATAATAATAATAATAATAATGTGGTAAACAACTTGTTTCAATTACTCTAGCAGATGCATAAATAATTTCATTTAACTCAGTAAGATCAGGTTCTAGTTTTTCTATCATTTCTTTTGTCACAGAATTACCAATCATTATTTGTTTTCTGTCGGGCGGTGGATTGGCAATATCAGTAGAGGGTCGGACGCCATGCTTTCCAGCATAGTTACGTCCCTTTACGATCTGAGTTCAAATCCCGCCGAGGTTGACTTTGCCTTTCATCCTTACGGGGTCGATAAAATAAAGTACCAGTAATGCACTGGGTAATTGCTGGCCTTGTGCCTAAAGTAGAAACAATTATTTGTTTTCTGTTTTGGATTGTATTTTGGATTGTATTTTGGATTGTATTTTGGATTGTATTTTGGATTGTATTTTGGATTGTATTTTGGATTGTATTTTGGATTGTATTTTTGAAGTGGCTCTCTATCACTAGAATGTCTTACTTCTGCAAGCTCATTCAGTATTTTTTGCTTTAATTCTTTTATAGTCTCCCTGTGATCCTCATCATATGTTTGGTTTCCAATTACTATTTCTAAGTCCCTCTCCTGGCTATTTTCAGCGGGTTCAATAGGGCTTCTCATTTCTACAAACCTATCGGCCCATAACCTGCTATAAACTATTAACCTTTATTCTCATGGAAAAAGCATACGTGTTTTTGGAGGAGAACAATCTTTTCCCCATTGAACAAAAAGGGTGCCGACGAGGTTGCAAAGATCAACTTTTGATTAATCGTGTGATCCGTTGAGAACTGTCATAATAAACACAGAAATCTCAGTTCTGCATGGATCGATTATAAGAAAAGCCTCACTCATGGATTACTGAAATCATTGGACATCTTCAAAATCTCACTTGTGATCTCAAACTTCCTGAAACACAGTATGTCATTATGGAACACAAATATCCAATTGTCTCATTCCACTGGGGTACTGTGCTCTAGGAATATAAACATCAACTGTGATATATTCCAGGGTGACTCACTTTCACCCTTGCTTTTCTGCATAGCTTTAATACCCCTTACATCCGAACTTAATAGAACAGGGTACGGTTATAGAATTGACAACCAAAAAATAAGCCACCTATTTTATATGGAATATTTGAAGCTATATTGCAAAGATAATGACGAACTGGAAGGCCTTTTGCGGACAGTAAAAACGTTTAGCGATGACATCAGGATGGAGTTTGGACTTGACAAGTGTGCAAAAGCCACTTTCAAGAAGGAGAAGCTTGTCAACTCAGACTCAGTTGAATTGGATGCTGAAACAATCATAAAGGAACTTGAGCAGGAACAAACCTATAAATACTTAGGGATTAATGAGAGCTCTGGCATACAGCATGCAAGTATGAAAGAGAGTATAAGGAAAGAATGTTACAGGAGAGTACGTGCAGTTCTGAGATCAGAACTAAACGCTCGTAACAAGGTGCTAGCCATAAATTCCTTGGCAATCCCAGTTATCACTTATAGCTTCGGTGTGTTGAACTGGAATATGAGTGAAATCAAAAGAATCGACACCCAAGTCCGTAAGCTACTGACCTGTAATAGGATGCACCACCCAAAAGCAGATTTGGATCGTCTTTACCTTCTTAGAACTCAAAGAGGCCGTGGCCTGATCCAATTTTTAACTTGCTTACAAGACCACCATCATTTGACTGGCCAAATACCTTGAAACAACTAACGACTGTATGCTGAAACTTGTTGTAAATCATGAGAGAAGTAAGAAGCTTCATTCTATCTTGAAGGAGAGCAAAAAATATGCTACTGATCTCATGCTTGATACCCAGGCTGGACAGACTAAAGAAACTGTTGCAACTGATGGTGTTAGGCACATAAATTCACTGACAAAAGCAAAAGGGCAAGGACAATTAGCATCAAATTGGGAGTAGAAACCTCTGCATGGCAAATATGTGGCCCGTAACAAACAAGCTGATGTTGGTCAAAAGCACACCCATCAGTGGCTACGTAGTTCAGGGCTAAAGGCGGAGAGTGAAGGCTTCATCTTAGCTCCCCAAGATCAAAGCGTATTGTTCATTCCTGGTGGGATGCTGGGAATGCGGACCTTTACTGTCCTTTTACACATGTAGGACGGATGCATGATAATGCGTTCCGTTCTGCAGGGGCTCACCGAGTACTTAATAGCGAGGGCCTCGGTTTTGAACAGTACCGAGATGGTACCGAACTGTTTGCCTCTTGCTTTATACTCTATGTTACTTCCGATGTACTCCAAAGCAGCCTCGACTTCTGCTTGGCTGGCAAGTTCCCCTTTTCGTGTCTGCACCGAAATGCATCGAAACTACACCGTCCTTCTTTGCATGGCCGCTATTGCCTCGTCCGGGATGGTCAGGTTTGCCCAGGACTTCCACGCTTGGGCCAACTGTTCGTCTTTATCGCTAATATAAATATCAATATTCAATAAGCGCTTTGTTTTTGCTGCTGCTGCTGCAGCAAATGTGGTGCTTCTGATGCTCTTGTTGGTGTCGTCATTCTTGCTGTTGTTATTGGTGTTGTTGTTGTTGTTTTGTTTGTTGACGCTGTTGCCACCGCCATCCGTGTTTATATTGAAGCTGTCGGTGTTATTGTCGTTATTGCTCTGAGTTGTTGTTGTTGTGGTGGTGGTGGCTGTGGGGGGGGGGGGATGATGTCGTTTTCAGATGATACTGCTGCTATCACAGAAGGTTGTGATGGTAGCTTTTGAGTTTTGCCTTCACAATCAGTAGCGTGGACGACAGACATGACTGTAGCAGTCGTAGTCGTGGTGAAATCTACAGTGGCTGCCTTTATACTTTTGACCTGAACGTTGTTTACCGTTTCAAGGTCGAAAATGTCCATTTGGGGGGGGGCTGAATTTTTTCGAAGTTTTTTAAAATAAATCTGAATATTCGGGCTTAAAGCCCGAATATTGAGAGGTATTCATCTCTTTAAATCAAGATATGTACCTTAAGTTTAGTTAACGACAAGAAAATACAAAAAATGACACTTTAAAACAGCTTAAAGTTACGAAGCTTTTCCCCCGTAGATTTGTACAATAATAATTGTTTCTACTTTTGGCACAAGGTCAGGAATTATTTCAGTGTATTACTGGTACTTTATTTCATCGACCCCCGTAAGGATGAAAGGCAAAGTTAACCTCGGCAGTATTTGAACTCTGACCATAAAGGGCCGTAACGCTCTGCTGCAACGCAAAGCGTCCGACTCTCTACCGATTCTGCCAATCCACCAGCCTTTGTACAATAATAATAATAAAGAAACCGATCAGATGAAGGTGCTATGGGATGTTAGGATACAGACGGACAAGAAATTAGAACACAATAGGCCTGACCTGGTGGTTTTGGACAAGGAAAAAATATCGTGCCTGATTGTAGATGTAGCCTGCCCATTTGACACGAGAGTGCAAGAAAAGGTGAGGGAGAATATTAACGGAGACCAGGATTTAAAGTGGGAGTTTAAAAGGATTTGGAACTGCCATGAAATCAGAGTCGTCCCGATTGTCATAGGAGCACTAGGTACTATCTCAAAGAGTTTCCAAGGATGATTAAAGAAAGTTAGTCCAGCCCCGCTTATTGGAACATTTCAAAAGGCATGCTTGCTGGGAACAGCAAGAACCCTCCAATACGTCCTGAATGTCTGAGGCTGCAGGTAGCGGCTTGATATTCATTTCAACAAACTTTCCAGTTAAATAACATCAATGACTGAGACTCAAAGAACAATAATAATAATAATAATAATAATAATATACAGTTAAGTGCATGGAACCTGGCTGTGATAACGACATCTGTAGGTCCACCTAATCGACGAGTAAATAATATCATATATGTGTATGCGTATGTGTGTGTATGTGTGTGTGTACTTTTGTGTGCGCTTGTGTACCTGTGTCTGTTATGTGTGTATTATATTGATAAGATCAGAAAATTAATTCCCGACGCGAATGTTTCGCTTAAACAAATTTACAATGCTGATGAAACGTGATCATTGTGGCGAAACATTGCAGATAAGTAAAATAAACCTTCCAACGTTAAATAATCTAAATAAATATATATAAGAACATTTAACCCCTCATACAGGCTGAGACCCAGTTGTCAACAGGTGATATGGATTACACTGATATAAGATGTAAGATATAAGATCGATCGATTTCTTTCCTTTCACGCTGACAAAAACATAACAGAGCGTATGTGCTGTGTACGCAATCTCGAACACCGAACATAGTAAAGTTGTCAATCTAGTTATTGGAAGAAAAGCAAATACGAGTAAACTTGTGCTGGTTGATGTAAGCGACTCTTTGAGTGGCTGAATGTTTTATAACTGTGAACTATAGCAATATTACATTCTGTCTGTTTGTTTGTAAATGGCTGCGACATATTGCTAGTGGGTCAGGATGAACATTTTCAACAATGTTCTTTTTTATGAATTACTAGAAAATGAATTGATCTAAGCTTTATATATGTAGAGAGAACTGGATTAAAAAATAAATGCATCAAATCAGTTATTTGAAATATGTTTAATATTTCAAAGTACAGTGTAAACGCACTCGCGCACGTGCGCGCACACCCACACCCTCACACGCGCACACGCACACACATACTCGCACACACGCACGGACACACACGCACACACACACATATATATATATATATATATATATATATATATATATATATATATATATATATATATATATATATATATATATATATATATATATATAAATATATTTATATATATATATATTTATATATATATTTATAAGAAGGAAGTACAGCATAATCGCAGCCCTGGTTGCAGCAAGCTAACGAATGCAGTCGGGATGTGCAGCTAAAGCACGCAATAAGGAATTTTACCTTAGAGTTATAACATTACGTTTAGACAGCTGTGCAAATTGAAGACAGCGACCGCCAAGCGACCCGCTGGGACCAGAAAAACGAAAATACCGACTCAGGAAAATCTTTGACATACCTGGACCATCGTAGGTTTCTGTAAATCCATTTGCAGAGGCCTGCAAGTTATTGGTTTTGGAAGATAGAACAGTGGAATTTACTTCGTCAACAAGTTTTCGTTCTGCCGCCACCGGTTGTAAGAACTAGCAGTAAACACCACCAGTAGTCACGTGGTTTATCCGAAGGGAGGTAACCCCCGGTTTTGGCGGTCAAATTCAAAATTTGAACAAAGGATTTATATCCTTTACACAAACCGAATAAAAGCTCTCAACTCGATGTTATTAAACAAACATAAACAATTAAACAATCAATAGAATTGTCTAATTAAATTAATCAATTAATCATTAAGTCTAGGAGATAAATTCAAGAAGGAAGTACAGCATAATCGAAGCCCTGGTTGCAGCAAGCTAACGAATGTAGACGGGATGTACAGCTAAAGCACGCAATAAGGAATTTTACCGTAGAGTTATAACATTACGTTTAGACAACTATGCAAATTGAAGACAGCGACCGCCAAGCGAGCCGCTAGGACTAGAACAACGAAAAACAACGACTCATATATATATATATATAAATATATATATATATATATATATATATATATATATATATATATATATATATATATATATATATATATATATATATATATATATAAACATATTAAACTTATGCAAAAATCCCGATTTGTGGGGATGTAAGGTGGACAAAACTGGTTGTGGTGGGGCTGATAAGATTGTTAGAACACAATGTGTCCTTGAAAGAATGGATGGGGTGAGATTCGGCAGTGTGACCATTGTTTTACGATCGTGTCGGAGGGTTGATTGATCGATGGAGATCGATTTATCGACTAACATGGAAGTGGTTAAGTTTCTACCTATTTCTCGTCTCGAAATCCCTGTTCAATCGTCTTCTTCAGACGTGCTTCAACTAAAGGTTGTAGTTATTTATTGTTATTTATAGCTAATCTCGAAATTACCTACCTTTGAAGTGTTCTTGAATAATCTTCAAAAAAGAAATTGCATTCAAACACCGGAGGCCATATATATATATATATATATATATATATATATATATATATATATATATATATACGTATGTATATTATATACAATATATGTTTATATATTTATGTGTGTATGTATGTATCGGTATCAGTCACACTCTCTTTGTTCCCTACTCCCTAGATGTAGATGTATGTATGTGATTTATGTGTGAGTGTCTCGTAATTTCTCTGTGAGAGAACGTATTTATGTGCTATGTACATAAGACTGTATATGTGAAACTAAAACCTGTTTAGATGTGTATTTACCCTTGTTTCCATGTTGATATGCAAGTACATATGGACGCAGATGCGATTGAGTGTGGATGATTTTGTGTGCATTTACATGTCACACTGTGTATTTAATACATACTATGTACTTACGTAAATATATATATTGCCTAACAAGAAGAGTCTCTCTCTCTCTCTCTCTCTCTCTCTCTCTCTCTCTCTCTCTCTCTCTCTATCTCTCTCTATCTCTCTATCTATCTATCTATCTATCTATCTATCTATGTACCTCTCTCTCTCTCTCTCTCTCTCTCTATCTATCTATCTATCTATCTATCTATGTACCTATCTCTCTCTAATTATCTATGTATCTATCTACCTATCTAGCTCTTTATCTATATATATATATATATATCTACCATCTATCTATCTATCTATCTATCTATCTATCTATCTATATAACTTTCATGCTACATATATATGAAGTATTTTCGTTAAATTTGATTTACTTCCGCCACAGATTTGTCACACGTTATTGAACGTGATCTAGCTAAAACTATCGTCTCTCAACATGCCAAGTCTTTGCGTACGTGCTAGAAACGAGTTTCTCGGCATATACCTATATAACTTTCCCTTTTATCGTTTCCCAATAAAAATGTGCTGAAAATATTCAACAAAGTGATTGTTTGGGAATGTATACTGTGAGATATAAGATGCTTCTAGGAAAATCATATATATATATATATACATGTGTATATATATATATATATATATATATATATATATATATACATGTGTATATATATATATATATATATATATATATATATATATATATATAAATTGAAACAAAATGAAAACGAAATTTCATTTCTCACTCTTAGTATGGCACTTACTTAAATGTAAGTATGCATGTATACGTACATACATATATGTATACAGACGTACAGTAGCATGCACATATATATATATATACATATATACATACATATACATACAGGTACACATACATATATGCACGTATCAGTTTAGCGGCGCTTATTATAACGTCGCTTTGTTCGTTTGTAAACAAACTGAACAGCCTGAATTTATGCCATACGGTGTTAAGGCAACCACGTCACCTTTTTGTTCAACACTGACACAGGAACGATGTACTAGTTTCAAGCTTGTTAGCTATCATCAGCACCGTTTACCCATCTGCCAGATAGTTGAACGTTCGAAAGTATATACTTTCCTTATGAAAATTAACGGCTGAGCAGCCTAATTTGCATATTGAGTGAGTTAAATCGGTCAGGCATACCGAAAACGATAAATTGAAACAAAATGAAAACGAAATTTCATTTCTCACTCTTAGTATGGCACTTACTTAAATGTAAGTATGCATGTATACGTACATACATATATGTATACAGACGTACAGTAGCATGCACATATATATATATATCGTTTTCGGTATGCCTGACCGATTTAACTTACTCAATATGCAAATTAGGCTGCTCAGCCGTTAATTTTCATAAGGAAAGTATATACTTTCGAACGTTCAACTATCTGGCAGATGGGTAAACGGTGCTGATGATAGCTAACAAGCTTGAAACTAGTACATCGTTCCTGTGTCAGTGTTGAACAAAAAGGTGACGTGGTTGCCTTAACACCGTATGGCATAAATTCAGTCTGTTCAGTTTGTTTACAAACGAACAAAACGACGTTATAATAAGCGCCGCTAAACTGAAACGTGCATATATGTATGTGTACCTGTATGCATATGTATGTATATATGTATATATATATATATATGCATGCTACTGTACGTCTGTATACATATATGTATGTACGTATACATGCATACTTACATTTAAATAAGTGCCATACTAAGAGTGAGAAATGAAATTTCGTTTTCATTTTGTTTCAATTTATCGTTTTCGGTATGCCTGACCGATTTAACTCACTCAATATGCAAATTAGGCTGCTCAGCCGTTAATTTTCATAAGGAAAGTATATACTTTCGAACGTTCAACTATCTGGCAGATGGGTAAACGGTGCTGATGATAGCTAACAAGCTTGAAACTAGTACATCGTTCCTGTGTCAGTGTTGAACAAAAAGGTGACGTGGTTGCCTTAACACCGTATGGCATAAATTCAGGCTGTTCAGTTTGTTTACAAACGAACAAAGCGACGTTATAATAAGCGCCGCTAAACTGATACGTGCATATATGTATGTGTACCTGTATGCATATGTATGTATATATGTATATATATATATATATGTGCATGCTACTGTACGTCTGTATACATATATGTATGTACGTATACATGCATACTTACATTTAAGTAAGTGCCATACTAAGAGTGAGAAATGAAATTTCGTTTTCATTTTGTTTCAATTTATCGTTTTCGGTATGCCTGACCGATTTAACTCACTCAATATGCAAATTAGGCTGCTCAGCCGTTAATTTTCATAAGGAAAGTATATACTTTCGAACGTTCAACTATCTGGTAGATGGGTAAACGGTGCTGATGATAGCTAACAAGCTTGAAACTAGTACATCGTTCCTGTGTCAGTGTTGAACAAAAAGGTGACGTGGTTGCCTTAACACCGTATGGCATAAATTCAGGCTGTTCAGTTTGTTTACAAACGAACAAAGCGACGTTATAATAAGCGCCGCTAAACTGATACGTGCATATATGTATGTGTACCTGTATGCATATGTATGTATATATGTATATATATATATATATGTGCATGCTACTGTACGTCTGTATACATATATGTATGTACGTATACATGCATACTTACATTTAAGTAAGTGCCATACTAAGAGTGAGAAATGAAATTTCGTTTTCATTTTGTTTCAATTTATCATTTTCGGTATGCCTGACCGATTTAACTCACTCAATATGCAAATTAGGCTGCTCAGCCGTTAATTTTCATAAGGAAAGTATATACTTTCGAACGTTCAACTATCTGGCAGATGGGTAAACGGTGCTGATGATAGCTAACAAGCTTGAAACTAGTACATCGTTCCTGTGTCAGTGTTGAACAAAAAGGTGACGTGGTTGCCTTAACACCGTATGGCATAAATTCAGGCTGTTCAGTTTGTTTACAAACGAACAAAGCGACGTTATAATAAGCGCCGCTAAACTGATACGTGCATATATGTATGTGTACCTGTATGCATATGTATGTATATATGTATATATATATATATATGTGCATGCTACTGTACGTCTGTATACATATATGTATGTACGTATACATGCATACTTACATTTAAGTAAGTGCCATACTAAGAGTGAGAAATGAAATTTCGTTTTCATTTTGTTTCAATTTATCGTTTTCGGTATGCCTGACCGATTTAACTCACTCAATATGCAAATTAGGCTGCTCAGCCGTTAATTTTCATAAGGAAAGTATATACTTTCGAACGTTCAACTATCTGGCAGATGGGTAAACGGTGCTGATGATAGCTAACAAGCTTGAAACTAGTACATCGTTCCTGTGTCAGTGTTGAACAAAAAGGTGACGTGGTTGCCTTAACACCGTATGGCATAAATTCAGGCTGTTCAGTTTGTTTACAAACGAACAAAGCGACGTTATAATAAGCGCCGCTAAACTGATACGTGCATATATGTATGTGTACCTGTATGCATATGTATGTATATATGTATATATATATATATATATGCATGCTACTGTACGTCTGTATACATATATGTATGTACGTATACATGCATACTTACATTTAAGTAAGTGCCATACTAAGAGTGAGAAATGAAATTTCGTTTTCATTTTGTTTCAATTTATCGTTTTCGGTATGCCTGACCGATTTAACTCACTCAATATGCAAATTAGGCTGCTCAGCCGTTAATTTTCATAAGGAAAGTATATACTTTCGAACGTTCAACTATCTGGCAGATGGGTAAACGGTGCTGATGATAGCTAACAAGCTTGAAACTAGTACATCGTTCCTGTGTCAGTGTTGAACAAAAAGGTGACGTGGTTGCCTTAACACCGTTTGGCATAAATTCAGGCTGTTCAGTTTGTTTACAAACGAACAAAGCGACGTTATAATAAGCGCCGCTAAACTGATACGTGCATATATGTATGTGTACCTGTATGCATATGTATGTATATATGTATATATATATATATATATATGCATGCTACTGTACGTCTGTATACATATATGTATGTACGTATACATGCATACTTACATTTAAGTAAGTGCCATACTAAGAGTGAGAAATGAAATTTCGTTTTCATTTTGTTTCAATTTATCGTTTTCGGTATGCCTGACCGATTTAACTCACTCAATATGCAAATTAGGCTGCTCAGCCGTTAATTTTCATAAGGAAAGTATATACTTTCGAACGTTCAACTATCTGGCAGATGGGTAAACGGTGCTGATGATAGCTAACAAGCTTGAAACTAGTACATCGTTCCTGTGTCAGTGTTGAACAAAAAGGTGACGAGGTTGCCTTAACACCGTATGGCATAAATTCAGGCTGTTCAGTTTGTTTATAAACGAACAAAGCGACGTTATAATAAGCGCCGCTAAACTGATACGTGCATATATGTATGTGTACCTGTATGCATATGTATGTATATATGTATATATATATATATATGTGCATGCTACTGTACGTCTGTATACATATATGTATGTACGTATACATGCATACTTACATTTAAGTAAGTGCCATACTAAGAGTGAGAAATGAAATTTCGTTTTCATTTTGTTTCAATTTATCGTTTTCGGTATGCCTGACCGATTTAACTCACTCAATATGCAAATTAGGCTGCTCAGCCGTTAATTTTCATAAGGAAAGTATATACTTTCGAACGTTCAACTATCTGGCAGATGGGTAAACGGTGCTGATGATAGCTAACAAGCTTGAAACTAGTACATCGTTCCTGTGTCAGTGTTGAACAAAAAGGTGACGTGGTTGCCTTAACACCGTATGGCATAAATTCAGGCTGTTCAGTTTGTTTACAAACGAACAAAGCGACGTTATAATAAGCGCCGCTAAACTGATACGTGCATATATGTATGTGTACCTGTATGCATATGTATGTATATATGTGTATATATATATATATATGTGCATGCTACTGTACGTCTGTATACATATATGTATGTACGTATACATGCATACTTACATTTAAGTAAGTGCCATACTAAGAGTGAGAAATGAAATTTCGTTTTCATTTTGTTTCAATTTATCGTTTTCGGTATGCCTGACCGATTTAACTCACTCAATATGCAAATTAGGCTGCTCAGCCGTTAATTTTCATAAGGAAAGTATATACTTTCGAACGTTCAACTATCTGGCAGATGGGTAAACGGTGCTGATGATAGCTAACAAGCTTGAAACTAGTACATCGTTCCTGTGTCAGTGTTGAACAAAAAGGTGACGTGGTTGCCTTAACACCGTATGGCATAAATTCAGGCTGTTCAGTTTGTTTACAAACGAACAAAGCGACGTTATAATAAGCGCCGCTAAACTGATACGTGCATATATGTATGTGTACCTGTATGCATATGTATGTATATATGTATATATATATATATATATGCATGCTACTGTACGTCTGTATACATATATGTATGTACGTATACATGCATACTTACATTTAAGTAAGTGCCATACTAAGAGTGAGAAATGAAATTTCGTTTTCATTTTGTTTCAATTTATCGTTTTCGGTATGCCTGACCGATTTAACTCACTCAATATGCAAATTAGGCTGCTCAGCCGTTAATTTTCATAAGGAAAGTATATACTTTCGAACGTTCAACTATCTGGCAGATGGGTAAACGGTGCTGATGATAGCTAACAAGCTTGAAACTAGTACATCGTTCCTGTGTCAGTGTTGAACAAAAAGGTGACGTGGTTGCCTTAACACCGTTTGGCATAAATTCAGGCTGTTCAGTTTGTTTACAAACGAACAAAGCGACGTTATAATAAGCGCCGCTAAACTGATACGTGCATATATGTATGTGTACCTGTATGCATATGTATGTATATATGTATATATATATATATATATGCATGCTACTGTACGTCTGTATACATATATGTATGTACGTATACATGCATACTTACATTTAAGTAAGTGCCATACTAAGAGTGAGAAATGAAATTTCGTTTTCATTTTGTTTCAATTTATCGTTTTCGGTATGCCTGACCGATTTAACTCACTCAATATGCAAATTAGGCTGCTCAGCCGTTAATTTTCATAAGGAAAGTATATACTTTCGAACGTTCAACTATCTGGCAGATGGGTAAACGGTGCTGATGATAGCTAACAAGCTTGAAACTAGTACATCGTTCCTGTGTCAGTGTTGAACAAAAAGGTGACGAGGTTGCCTTAACACCGTATGGCATAAATTCAGGCTGTTCAGTTTGTTTATAAACGAACAAAGCGACGTTATAATAAGCGCCGCTAAACTGATACGTGCATATATGTATGTGTACCTGTATGCATATGTATGTATATATGTATATATATATATATATGTGCATGCTACTGTACGTCTGTATACATATATGTATGTACGTATACATGCATACTTATATATATATATATATATATATATATATATATATATATATATATATATATATATATATATATATGTAAAGTTATATTTAAAATTGTTGGGTTACAACTAGTAAATATTTATAACTGATATAAAAGCACTCGACAAATATTTGGAGTATATTTACAATATTAAATAAATGGAAAACTATATTTATAAAACCATATTTATTTCATTATATATATTTCGGGGATATCATATTAACAATATGCTATGCCTTCATCAGACAAAATACAATATAAACAGTTTTATAGATAAATATATTCGACATACCGTAATAAACATCAACTTCATTTGAAGAGGACTGCTAGCGTAAACCTCTTCAAATGAAGTTGATGTTTATTACGGTATGTCGAATATATTTATCTATAAAACTGTTTATATTGTATTTTGTCTGATGAAGGCATAGCATATTGTTAATATGATATCCCCGAAATATATATAATGAAATAAATATGGTTTTATAAATATAGTTTTCCATTTATTTAATATTGTATATATATATATATATATATATATATATATATATATATATATATATATGTATGTATATATGTATATATATATATACATACATATATATATATATATATAACGAAGGAGTTGTGGTAAGGAACCAGATGGACCATAACGCACCAGAGTACTCAATACTTAGTGTAGTAGAGTGGGTAATAGGAAAATGTATACCACTCGTATACTTATCTTAAAATATTGTTTTATCGACATAAACACAGGCACATAGACATGAATATATACATCCATATATATATACATACACACTTCCGTCTAACAAGTAACATTGATATGGTATAGATGAAACAGTTGCTATAGTAGAAGACACTTACTAGCGGCGAAAGGAGGCGGGACTCAACCAACGGCCATGTGACTCCGGAGCGAACTATTCAACCAAGTAATTTCTACCTCGAATCTGTATATAGTAACTGTGGTCGTGGAATTGATTACAAAACAAAATTAAAATAGACCTATCAAATTGCAACTCTTCCTTTAAACCTGTAGTAATAATATCGAAAACAGCCGCTCTATCTATTTCGTTCTCTTTCTCCACTTCTGTCAGGAGTCTTTACTTTTGTAGGAAAATCCTAGAGCATCAAATAAGACAAGGAACTAAATATTATTATATTTGAGGGCGGTGGATTGGCAGTATCAGTAGAGGTTCAGACGCCATGCTTTGCAGCAAAGATTTACGGCCCTTTATGGTCTGAGTTCAAATCCCACCGAGGTTAACTTTGACTTTCATCCTTACGGGGTCTATAAAATAAAGTACCAGTAATATGCTGGGATAATTGCTGGCCTTGTGCCAAAAGTAAAAACAATTATATTTTGACAGAAATCTTGCGAAACAACTGTACCGAAATAACTCCATATGCTAGTGTAATATTTCTTTCTAAATTAAAATCTCTTTACAGATATTGAGTGCATTCCAAATTTCGGTATTCTTTACCACTCTCCTCTCCGCTATATATATATATATATATATATATATATATATATATATATATGAAAAGGTTCAGGACACCAATGGTTCAGGAAAATATTCAGGGGTCCTCAACCTTTTCCTATTACCCACTCTACTACCCAAAGTATCGAGTACTCTGGTTTGTTATGGTCCACCTGGTTCCTTACCACATTTCCTTCATTATATATATATATACTGGTGGATAAGGCGGTGGGTTGGCAGTATCGGTAGAGGGTCGGACGCCATGATAGGGCGGTGGGTTGGCAGTATCGGTAGAGGGTCGGACGCCATGATAGGGCGGTGGGTTGGCAGTATCGGTAGAGGGTCGGACGCCATGATAGGGCGGTGGATTGGCAGTATCGGTAGAGGGTCGGACGCCATGATAGGGCGGTGGGTTGGCAGTATCGGTAGAGGGTCGGACGCCATGCTTTCCAGCATAGTTACGTCTCTTTATGATCTGAGTTCAAATCCCGCCGAGGTTGACTTTGCTTTTCATCCTTACGGGGTCGATAGAATAAAGTACCAGTAATGCCCTTGTGCCTAAAGTAGAAACAATACTCTAATTAGGCTTAATCTATATATGTAAATTATTTATTGATTATATTACTCAAAAAAGAAAGCTCAATGAACATTAAACGCTGAGTATAGTTTTTTTTATAAATGTAAATGATATGCCGAAAAATCTTTATCATTTATCAATTTCTCAACTTGATATATGAATATATATATATATGTGTGTGTGTGTGTGTGTGTGTGTGTGTGTGTGTGTAATTGTGTGTGTATGTGTATGTATATGTATATAAATATCTATGTATCTATCTGTATACACACACACACACACACACACACACACACATATATATATATATAAATATCCATATACATAGGGGATAACTTGTCATTCAAATATAACATATTAAATACGAGACTATGGTTGAGTTTAATCTTATTTTCTTTTGTTATTTTTTAAAGTCTATTTCCTTAGACCTTTATGTTTTGTGCGGTACAATACTGTTGCCGAGTTGTTAAGCTATTGTTGTAAACTACAATGCAGTACTTGCAATAAAATTAGATTAAAGAAAGAACTTTAATAGACATTGCGATTCGATATTGAATTCTTGAAACACAAGCAGCTTTCTTTTCAGGCTACAGTAAGACTGATGGTCGGAAAATATGCAGTTAAGTCATGTATTTTTTGTATTTATGTATGTATGTATGTATGTATGTATGTAGTATTATGTATGCATATAAATGTATGTTTTTGTGTGCGTATGCATATAGGTAAGTATGTATATGTGTTTGTATGTATGCATATGAATGTATGTTTTTGTGTGTGTATGCATATAGGTATGTATGTATATGTGTTTGTATGTATCTTTGTGTATGTGTGTATGTATGGATTGATGTATGAATGAATGTGTGTGTGTGTGTATGTATGGATGCATGCATATATCGCTGAGTATATATATGAATGGTGTATGAATATGAATGTAAGCGTGCGTGCGTTTGTATGCATGTATGTATTTGTGTATGTATACGTGTATGTATGCATGTATGTATATATAGATGTGTGTATATGTGTATGTATGTCTGTGTGTATTATGTATGTATATATGTATATATATATATATATATATATTATATATGTATATGTGTATATATGTATATATGTATATATGTATATATGTATATATGTATATATTATATATGTATATATGTATATATGTATATATGTATCTGTCGTTTTAGATAAGCAGAAGGATTGATAAGAAGTTTAGCAACTAGTTAAAGACATATAAATGCACGTGTAAATACACAAACACATAGATAGATAGTTAGATTGATAGATATATAGTTATAGATAGAAAGATAGATAGGTAGATACATAGATTGATAGGTAGATAGATAGATAGATAGTTAGATAGATAGATAGATAGATAGATAGATAGATAGATAAATAGAGATGCAATGAAGTGGTGAATGTAGCCGCAAGTATTTGGAGAGCATCGTATTATAAAGTTTTATATGTTTATTTATTTCATCTTATGTAATTTTTGCGCCATACATCTCCAACTACATGCTAACCCTATCAACTGTTTATATAAATAGTGTTTCAAATTTAATACTTGTATATTTACTCACTTCGATATGTCTATAATGATAAACACACGTGATAACAGCAGGCAGCAGATAATGGTTTGCTGCTTTCTACTATTTTATACTGAAATATTTTTTTCATTTATTTAAACATGGCCAATTATATACTAGGAGATACCATATAAGAGCAGGCGAATTTAGGAGTGTTAACATGCAATTGGTAGAGTTTACAATAATACTACATAATTCATACAATATTGGTTGAATTTCCGAAACCAATGTTATATATTTCTTTATATGAAGCAACGAGGCAGACTTTTTAACCAATGCTCAACACTATATCTTTACATAAGAAAATACTAAGCTATATATTATATTACAATTTTTACCTGATCCTAGGATTAGTGGCGGCGTGTGTTCTAGTGATTAGGATGTTGAACTTAAGATCATAATGTCGTCGATCGATTCCTGGGCAAGGTTCTGTGTTGTGTTATTGAGCAAAACACTTCATTTCACGTTCCTCCGGTACACAATCTGAAAATAAGTAACAGCAATAGCTGATGGTTTAACACTGCGAAGTACAATGACTGTTATCAACGACGAATTCAATAAAAGTATCTTATTAGCTCATCTCTTTTATTTTAAATTCAATCTCAGTAAATTCTGTAAAAAAACACGCTCACTCTCAGTAAAAACGTTTATTATGAAACACTGAAGAATTCTCATCCTACCTGGGAAGTCGGTGTGTAGAAGATTTAGAAGTCGACCCTAAGTAGGAACAATAACCTTAAGAAAGATATGACCGACACCAAATCATTTTGTATTGAAAATGTTGAAAGTAGGTTTATAAGTATGTATTTGCATTAGCTCTACGTAGCTGTCTCAGTGGCCTAACGGTAGGTACTACAGCCGGTGGAGATCCTGGTCTTGGGTTCAATCCTAGTCAACAAGTACGAGAAAGCTTTTTCAGTTTTTATATTACAACCCATAGAAGAAAAAAACTGAAAAGGGAACCCTACTCCCGACCAGGATTGAACTTTAGGCTGTGGTTCTTCCAACTACTCCGCTGAGACAGCTACAAAAGTATTAAAAAAATTAATAATTATAAACCTAATTTCAAAATCAAAGTTAAGAAGATGTGCTGTCGTTCATGGCTTTCCTTGAGCTATTAGTCACATTTATGGTCGACTTGTCAATCTTCTGGCTCTTTGGTAATATCACAGAGAGAGAGGGTGAGAAATGAGGTACAACAGAAATGAAACATGGATTACAGGTTAAAACATAGTCTAGATAGAGGAGAAACAAAACGAGGGTGTAGATTATGGTACACTCAAATAATTTCGAAGTCGACATTAAGTAGGAACAATAACATTAAGACTTAAACAACACTTTGTTTTGAAAATTTTGAAAGTAGGTTTATAAGTATGAATTTTCATAAGATGTTCGTAGTTGGCTCTGTGGCCTAGTGTTCGGTACTAGAGACAGTGGAGATCTTGGGCTTGGGTTCAATCCTTGTCAAGAAGTACGTGTAATCTCTTTCAGCTTTTATTTTACATCCCATAGAAAAAAAACTGAAAACCTTTACCGAGAACCCTATTCAGACCAGGATCGAACTTCAGACCAGAATCACCACCGTTTTGAAATTAGGTTTATACTTATTAATTTTTATCATACTTTTGTAGCTGTCTTGGCGGCATAGTTGGGGGGGGGGGGATCACCACCGCCTATAATTCCCCACCCCACCCCAACCCCCAACTATGCCGCCGAGACAGCTACAAAAGTATGATGAAAATTAATAAGTGTAAACCTAATTTCAAAATCAAGGCAAAGGATAGGAGACCAAGCTAGATCATGTCAATAAAATCTCCTGCGTACTGTTTAAATACACAACAAGTCTACGATATCGAAATGGCTAAGTGCCTGCAGAAGGACACTCAGGGGACATGACCTGGATGTGGCACGCTCGGCCAGACCACATAGACTCTAAGACGTTAAGGACTGAAACTCTTGGATGGTGCTTCCCTGAAGACATCCTGCTATCCAGCACACCTGAGAGCCCTATTGTCAGTGGTGTGTCAGAAATGTATTCTGTTTTCATGAAAATAGCTCCGCAACCAGATTCTTCTGCATCTGATCTTACTGAATAAAATTCGACAATTGTGCTCAACGATAAACCAGATTGATCTAAATATTGAAGAGCACAGCAACTGAAGTTCCTCCCATTGCTAGACACATTTAGGAATTCCCTACCATGTCTATAATTATAGACATATTCTCATCTGTGGAAACTAAACGTTAAAATGTGGAATTTCAAAGATAATTAAACAACACGTTGAGTATTATTGTTAGGGCGATGGATTGGCAGTATTGGTAGAGGGTCGGACGCCATGTTTGACGCGTAGAGTTACGGCCCTTGCCATTCTGAGTTCAAATCCCGCCGAGGTTAAATTTGCCTTTCATCCTTACGGGGTCGATAAAATAAAGTACCAGTAATACACTGGGTGTTTTGCTGGCCTTTTGCCAAAAGTAGAAACAATTATTATTATTATTATTATTATTATTATTAGTAGTAGTAGTAGTAGTAGTAGTAGTAGTAGTAGTACATTAACAGAATTAAATAGATATATCAATACAATTATATATCAATATCGATTTCACATCCGTGAATGGTAA
>OZ024747.1:74148483-74155983 GCA_964016885.1 Eledone cirrhosa
TGAAGTACCAGTAATACACTGGGTAATTGCTGGCCTTGTGCCAAAAGTAGAAACAATTATTATGGACTCATGAATGGGTGGGAGAAATAGTTATCTTCGAGGCGGTCCAAGTCTTTGCAACGATGTATTCTTTGCTCAAACCACACAAGGGACACGTGGCTGTGTTAGTAAGGTTGATGCATAACGTACCCCACCCTTGTAGGTTACAGCAGTATTTGAACTCTGAATAGAAAGAACAAGATCAAATAGGAGACGGCTACTCGTCTATGTTAAAAATTCAATTATTCTACCGTCCTTAAATGATGTTTTATGTAGCGATCATGAAAAGATGGAAAGCAAATTTGACCTCGGCGGGAGTCGAACTCAGAACGCAGAGTGACTGAACAAATACTGTCTCGAGAATTATTATATGCTTAGTTAAGGAATATTTGTTTGGATAATATAGAGTCTGTCAAGCTGACAGAATGTTTTCTTTGATGGTTTATATATGGTTTATATAAGGTTTATATACGGTTTATATAGGGTTTATATACGGTTTAT
The DNA here is from genome assembly GCA_964016885.1 of Eledone cirrhosa. Classification (NCBI taxonomy): domain Eukaryota; kingdom Metazoa; phylum Mollusca; class Cephalopoda; order Octopoda; family Eledonidae; genus Eledone; species Eledone cirrhosa. Next base: position 74,149,024 of record OZ024747.1, read on the forward strand.
ATACTGTACATGGAGCTAAATATATGATATGACTGTTTCACCGTATAGTTTCATGTTTAGCTGACGTGTGGAATTATGCAAATCTAAATCACATAAAACTAGATTCGTTTACATTTCTACATAAGGAACTTAATGAGTTCATTATCACAGCTGATTGAGAAGATACTGCCTGTCTACTAAAGGTTTAATTCGAAAGTTTGTCTCGAGTCCTTGGGGTTAACAGGTCGGTGCTTTGCCGGGTTTCCGTAGAGTAAAGCGACTGAGAGTGCAGTACTCCCTCAGGGCCGGACTGAGAGTACAGTATTCCCTCAGGACAGGACTGAGAGTACAGTACCCCTCAGGACGGGAAACAAGTCCATTGAATGAAGTGTTTTGCTCCAAAACCAAGTCAAGGAATCGAACCTACTCTGTCTAGTAATGTTGACAAATGTTCCCATTCCATCTCTAGGCCTACTTTATGTCTACTAATTTTCCTGTCTACACCACGTTATGAATAGGTGCAACTACGAATGTACAGCTAACAGCTTAAGGTTAGCAAGAGCAGTGTTATTAACACTTATTTCCTACATAATGTTCATAGAATACGATAAGTTTATCTGATATATACAGAGCGGATTTCTGATTTTTCTTTAGCAGCTTATAATGTCGAAGTGAAGCATCGCTATGAATATCAAACCGTGACAGAAACACACATTCTCTAGTAATATTTCAACCAATGATATTATCACTACGCTCCAGTAAACTGTTTCCAAATCAATAATTTCTAGACAATAGGTAGGCTCGTCTCAGTTTTTGTTCCACTGAAATATTTCATGATTAGCCGATTGGTTGGTTGCTTCGTAGATCAGTAGGGTAGTAAGGTGATTGTTGGCTGGTTGTTTGGGTGGTTGGATAGGAGACAGCTCGGTTCAATAATAAATTGAATGGTTGGTTTAATCATATTGGTCTTAAAGATATAGTTATTTATGAGGCTAATCCGGATTGTAGGATAGACAATAATAGTATTGTTGGCAGTGTGTGTGTGTGGGGGGGGGGGTATATTTAGAATAGTGTCGACATTGATATTGGTTATGGAAATGTGGTTGATATTGTGAATGGTCCACTGAATAGTTTTGTGGATTACGAGAGTCGGCTGAAAAGTTCATATGCTGGCCAAGATAATCTGAATGACTAAAAAAGATTTATTTTTCAACATTGTCCCTTGGAAGAAAAGTTGAAATTATTGCATGAAGATTTCACAGCTGTAGCATTACTCCTTCATAGGCTGACCAAAATGTTAACGTGAAATGATCAAATGAGGTTTAGTTTTCATTAGAGTCCCTAGAAAGTACCAATGCAGTTATTAATGAGAAGAGTTGAAATTAATGCATGCAAGATTTCACGGTTGTAATAGTATGTGGTGGTATACGAGGTTGTAGTAGCATGTGGTAGACTAAAACATCATAGTACATTACAGTTGTATGTATAGAAGGTTCTAATAGTGGGTGATGATATAGAAGTCTGGAGTTTAGTGTGGTTGCATGGCATATTGTAGGAGGTAGTGTGTGGTGGTTTAAGATGTTGTAGTAGTGTATTTGATGACATAGGAATCAGCAAAATAACTAGATCCCTGGTTATTTTACACTTACTTTTTCAAAGGCCGATTCCCACAGTTATTTGAGATAGAAATCTGACAGAGTAAAGGCCCAGTTAACTCTATATAGAAATCGAAGCTACAGTTATTTTGACCTCACTAATCCATTGATCAATCGGTCTGCTCTATACACATCTTACCTATAATCACGTTTACAGTCAACATTGCATTGATTTATTGGTTCATTTCATTAACAGCTTCAATCTTCCTACAATTACTACCGTACACTATTACAACTTCTTATATTACCACACACTAATATCAACCAGGAATGTATGTGTCTATATGGTTGTTTGACCTGTTGGAAATAGCAACAACATTCAGCGCATTACTTCGCAAAGTCTACTGCAAAGTCTACTGCAAAGTCTGCAGGAATTAACAGTCAAATCTCTCCCAAATCTCACCCTGATTTTTTAGAAATGAAAGACATTAAATAATTGTTTATACTTTTGGCACAAGGCCAGCAATTACCAGTGCTTACTGGTACTTTATTTTATCGACCCCGTAAGGATGAAAGGCAAAGTTAACCTCGGCGAGATTTGAACTCAGAATGGCGAGGGCTGTAAATCTCTGCGTCAAAGCATGGCGTCTGACCCTCTACCGATACTGCCAATGGCTTCTGATTTAGGTAAAGGGCGAACGATTTGGGGAGGAGGGTTGGGGAAAGGTGATTACATCGACCCCAGTGCGTTACTGGTACTTCATTTTAACAACACCATAAGGATGAAACGTAAAGCTTCCTACCACAACATCGCAACTACCTGCCCCACCCTACACCACAACACGTTACAACTTCTCTTTATTTTCTGAACATTACTCAACATCATATCCCCCCCACACTGATACACACTACTACCAACTACGAAAGAAATATTAGTTCTTACATCTTGCTATACTAACATTAACATTAGTAACACTACCATCACTAAAATACTATACTGCCGCCTACACAACCACAACACATTCCTATAATACACACGTGACTAGATTGAGCTCTTAGCGTGCCCCGCGTATTTCAGGTCAGGTGAGCCCCTCATATAACAACACGTGATGAGGGGAGACCAGGTTATTCACTGCCACCACACTCCACTAATTTCGGCGCTGAACATACAACATAGCCTATAACCTGTCTATCGTTCTACACTAACACCGTTTACTAACATAGAGAGCCGTCACTACACGTTTGAACAAACATTTAGAAATACCAACTAAATTTAGCTCATAATTCCCAGTCCGCAGTAAAGAACTACCATTAAAGAAGACTCAACCATGACACACGACTTGCTAGAAATAGATGTTAAATCTCCATCTAGCAAACTTCTTATATAAGGGATGATACTCGATAGATGCTAATTAAAATTTCGACGTTTACTTTCCTTCATTTTACTTAGAATTTTGGACGAACGAATAAAGGATAATAATAATAAATAACTGATAAGAGAAATGTTTTCGTTGCCTTCATCTAAACTAATTCTTACCCACATGTCACATTGTCTTCTTGAACATAGGTGGACATCAAACAAGGAGCGGGGACTAACTGCTGATATAATAATAATTGATTAAACTATTGATCGCATCCATAATGAATGGAAGATGGATTGACCCGTCTTTATGAATTGGGTTGAAAATTCGGAATTATATGACAGACACTTTTACAGTACTGAAGGAGTTGAATTTTATGAATGAATTTTAGATTTTGAGATACTTTTGAAAAGTAAACACCAAATATTCCGAATCCTCAACCTGAAGAACGCCTGAGGTTTTGTATTCAATATGGAGATGAAAACGATTTCTTCTGTTGAAGAGAAGTTATTTAGTTAAAACTCACTATTACAAATTCAATTATAACATGTGACCGACATTTCCGCAAGTTGAAATTGATTTATGATATTTGAGACCTTCAATAAGTCAAGGAAGACCTCCGGCCTTAGCCATACTCGGCAGGAAACTGAAAACTCCCATATATTATTTTTGCATGAAGTAAAGTACATTTTTAAAATGAAGTTGAATATTTTCATAAAACTACCTAAATATTTGTGCAAACAACACATTTCTTTTAAAGAGAAGCACAGTATAGCATTTTAATATATATATATATATATGTGTGTATGTGTTAGGTAATTCCGAAGGAAAAGCAAAGAAAAAAAGAGTGCTCTATGTATAGAACAGAGCTATTTAATTAGAAAGTGAACAACACAAAATATAACTACTCCATTACCAAAGGTTTCTGGTTCCCTATTGCTATATATTTTTATTTATTATTTTTCTTACCCTTGTTTTCTTATGTATATTTCCCGTTATTTTTCCAGCCGCACTTCCAAATTTTAACAGATTTTAAATCTCATTTCACATTTTTTATCCATAACATCTCTGTCTGAGGACCGATCTAGACGTATATTATTATTGTCTGGGATCCAGAAACCTTTGGTAATGGAGTAGTTATATTTTCTGTTGCTCACTTTTTAATAATATATATATATATATATATATATATATATATATATATATATATATATATATATATATATTAGAAAGTGAGGTTTTTTTTATAAAATGAAAAATAACCGAGATGTCCTACACGAGTGAAAGTATAAAGAAAAAGAGATGAAATCGAAAATGCAACTGGAGTCTTATTTTTTTTTTTTTAAATATATATATTTATTTGGTTCCTTTACCGGTTTCGCAGTTCTTCTGCTTTTCAAAAGGTGAGTTGAGATGGAGGGTCTGTGGTTTTTCTCACATATATATATATATATATATATATATATGATTATATTTTGATTATATTTTTCTTCCCAAACTACCAAACCACACATTTATTTGTATATGCGCTATACGTTATGTACATGTTATATTTATCGCATATCGAAGTATTTTTATATCATGGTTGATATTTGATAATATATTATGTTAACCTTCATAGTAAAATGTTGGTCTTGTCATAACTTTTTCTCCATATATTTGCCAATGCCTAGTATGTGTATTGCCAGTTGGTAGTATGCCTATTGCCAATTGGTAGTATGTGTATTGCCAATTGCTAGTATGTGTATTGCCAATTGCTGGTATGTGTATTGCCAATTGCTTTTATGTGTATTGCCAATTGGTAGTATGTGTATTGCCAATTGGTAGTATGTGTATTGCCAATGGCTAGTATGTGTATTGCCAATTGGTAATATGTGTATTGCCAATTGTTAGTATGTTTATTGCCAATGGCTAGTATGTGTATTGCCAATTGGTAGTATGTGTATTGCCAATTGCTTGTATGCGTATTGCCAATTGGTAGTATGTGTATTGCCAATGGCTAGTATGTGTATTGCCAATTGGTAGTATGTGTATTGCCAATTGTTAGTATGTGTATTGTCAATGACTAATAGGTGTATTGCCAATAGCTAGTAGGTTTATTGCCAATTGGTAGTATGTGTATTGCCAGTTGTTAGTATGTGTATTGCCAATGGCTAGTAGGTGTATTGCCAAAGGCTAGTATGTGTATTGCCAATTGGTAGTATGTGTATTGCCAATTGCTTGTATGTGTATTGCCAATGGCTAGTAGGTGTATTGCCAATTGGTAGTATGTGTATTGCCAGTTGTTAGTATGTGTATTGCCAATGGCTAGTAGGTGTATTGCCAATTGGTAGTAGGTGTATTGCCAGTTGTTAGTATGTGTATTGCCAATGGCTAGTAGGTGTATTGCCAACGGCTAGTATGTGTATTGCCAATGGCTAGTAGGTGTATTGCCAATTGCTTGTATGTGTATTCAGGGAAATATTTCAGTGGTCATTTTGCTACAATCACTTTGTAATTATGGGAAGCAGTAAATGTAATATGACCTGCTTGGACACTAATCGCATTTTCTGGCCATTTTAGAGTGCAAAGAGATAAAATGTTTAGTGTTGATATGGAGTTGGGGATTGGAACTGATTACCGTGTAGTAGGTATAGAGAGACGGAGAGTATACTGGTAATTAATATAGAGAGGGGTAGCGAAAGAGAGTGATGTGTGGTAGATATAGAGAGGGGAAGAGTTTGTTGGTAAAGTATATAGAGAGTTGGATTAAGAGCGTGTTGTATGGAGAGTTGGAGAAAGTAGTGGTAATTAATATAGGGAGGGGGATTAGGAGTGAGAACCGTGTGGTAGATATATATAGAGAGAAATGTAGTATTGAATGATTAGAGAGTGTGTTGTATATTAGATACAGAGAGGGGGAGAGTTTGGGGTTGATTACTTCAAAGAGTGTTATTGGGAGAGTGTTTTTATGTTAGATATATAGATGGGAAGAATTTGGTGGTTGGATATATATATATATATATATATATATATATATATATACATGTATAAATATACATACATACACACACACATATATGTATATATATATATAACGAATAAAGTGTGGTGAGGAACCAGGTGGACCATAACGCATCAGAGTACTTAGGGTAGTAGAGTGGGTAATGGGAAGAGTTCGGACCCCGACGGCTGACCTCAAGCCGTTTCAACAGCTATACATAGATATATATATATATAGGAAAATGTATGACCCGACGGCAGAGCTCAAGCCGTTTCGACGGCTATTTCAGAAATAGCCGTCGAAACGGCTTGAGCTCTGCCGTCCGGGTCATACATTTTCCTATTACCTACTACCCTAAGTATTGAGTACTCTGGTGCGTTATGGTCCATCTCGTTCCTTACCACAACTCCTTCGTTATATATATATATGTATGTATACGGGGGCGGTTAATATATTTTCCCCTGCAAACTACCAAAACAGACATATATTTGGATATACGCTACAATTTATGTTTATCACATATCGAAGTTTTCTCACCGTTTTAGAGGGCAAGGAGTTTATCTAATCACTACAAATACATTGACCAAACTTGACTACACCGGACCGTGGAAAGGGATAGAATACACTACGGCGAATAGACATGGTTGATACTACTACTACTACTACCACCACTACTACTACTACCACTACTACTACTACTACTACTACTACTACTACTACTACTACTACTACTACTACTACCACCACTACTACTACTACCACCACTACTACTACTACTACTACTACTACTACTACTACTACTACTACTACTACTACTACTACTACCACCACTACTACTACTACCACTACTACTACTACTACTACTACTACTACTACTACTACTACTACTACTACTACTACTACTACTACTACTACTACTACTACTACCAACTGTATCGTTAAGATAACACCGCCCCTAGCACTATGATAGTATTACCTCCTTTAGAACACGACTATTACGACCTCCTGCTACCGTCAACCTTATCACACTCCAACTATTACT
>OZ024747.1:74165983-74180983 GCA_964016885.1 Eledone cirrhosa
TCCTGAACCTTGTCCTATTACCCAGTATACTACCCAAAGTATCGAGTACTCTGGTGCGTTATGGTCCACCTGGTTCCTTACCTCACTTCCTTCGTTATATATATATATATATATGTGTGTGTGTGTGTGTGTGTGTGTGTGTGTATACATATATAATTGTAGAAATCATTTGGTAAAGATATGGAAGGTCTAGTGCATCTCAAGCCCGTAGGGTGAGTTTTAATTATTAAGGCCAGTTGCTACATCAGTGCCATACCAGGTACCTACGTTTCGTTAACCCGGAGGATCAGGTTGATCACTGTAGCTCTGTACGTATGTATATATGTACGTATGTAGGTATGTATATAGGTATATTTATGTATCTATATATGTATGTAAATATGTATGTATATAGGTATATGTACGTATGTATATATGTATGTATATATGTATGTATATAGGTATGTATATAGGTATATGTATGTCAGGTCACCACTTGGTGCTACTGGTAACATGTATTCCAGTACAACCTGTCTCATGGTCGGGTCGTTGGCGACTAAACTGGCAACCCCACCAAGGTTTCTTGGTGAGGAGGGTGACTTTGGACATCCTGCAGGACTAAAAACAAAACCTGTCAAAGGGCAAAGGAGCTCTTAAGAGTCAATGGCCATCCAAAATCACCGGGAGAGATGACCCCTTAGCCTTTGTCAAGGCAGAATTCTAGGAGAAGGAAAACTCTGATATAACCCCTGCAACCTTGATGGTATCCAATGATGTTGACTTGTTCTTCTTTTTGGTAAATATCATCTTGGTTAAGAGAGTGGGACTGGCTTTGTGGAGTGCCTTTGCTCACTATAAAAGCTTCACGGCACAGGCATTGCTTTATATCTGGAGATCTCTCTGCACTTGTCGTCACATGGTACCAAAGGCAAAGCACTATGTGTCAATAATTGTCACAAGTGTCGTGTTTGTACCAGAGTTTTCAAGTCGCTGGCTGGACTAAAAGTCACACTCGTTCAGCGCATCGGTAGGGGTTCTCCTACATGGATATAAAGTAGTGGCCGTACTCGAAAACGAGTTGGCAGCCACCATATAGGTATATGTATGTATGTATATAGGTATGTATGTATGTATATAGGTATGTGTATGTATGTATATAGGTATGTATGTATATAGGTATGTATATATGTATATATAGGTATGTATATATGTATGTAAATGTGCGTGTATATAGGTATATGTACGTATATATATATATGTATATATGTGTGTATATAGGTTTATGTATGTATATATATCTATGTACGTACGTATGTATATATATATATGTACGTATGTATGTATGTGTATAGGTATATGTATCCATTATGTATGCATGTATGTATATATGTATGTATATGACAGTATAACCTGTCGCATGGTCGGGTCGTCGGCGACTAAACCGACAACCCCACCAAGTTTACTTGGTGAGGGGGGTGATTTTGGACACTCTGCAGGACAAAAAACAAAACCTGACAAATGGCGGAAGAACTCATAAGAGTCAACGGCCATCCAAAAGTGTGTAAATATGTATATACACATGTACCGCGAGGTTAAACCACTGGGTGTGAAGTGCCCCTAGCCTTTGTCAGGGTATTCTTTTAGGGGAAGGCAACTCCGGAAATTGGGATAACTCCGATATAAAACCTGCGGCCCAGTAATTGCCGATGATGTTGATCTCTTCTTCTTTTCGGGTTATAGCTACTGTCGCTCAGAGAGTGGGATTGGCTCAGTGCACAGTCTTTCCTCACTTTAAACAAATCTTCACTCACAGGCATTGCATGATAGAATTAGTTAATAATTATTAATAATAGTATATCGTGCAATGGCCATACTCGATAACGAGGGGGCAGCCATCATATAGGTATGTCTGTATGTATAATTAGCTAAATTATTATTTGTCACTTTAGGTTTGGGTAGAAGTGTATTAGATATATTAATGCCCATTACATAATAGATTACGTGAATTATTTCTTTCTAGATAATAATGCAAATTTAGCAGAGCTCTAGAATAATGTTGAGGTATAAGCTATAATAGGAATATATGACTTGAACATAAAATAATTTGATTAATCTTTCGTTAGATTACAGGATTCCCGTTGAGCCATAGCTATATATGACAGAAAAGGCTTGCATTAATCTAAACATATCTAACATTATAAAATATTCATTGCTTTTAGTATCTATACACTTGTTACTATTAACTCCTAAGTGGAATATATAGCTTAATGTCATAGACATCTAAAAATATTGATCTTTTGAGTCTCTCTTATAAATACACGCCTGCACTCTACACACGCATGCACTCTACACACGCATGCACACTACACACGCATGCACACTATACACGCATGCACACACACACTCTCTTACATGCCATAACATCCCCCACACATGCACTCACGCACACACCCACACTCGCTCACAAACACATAATTGTATATATATATATATCCTCACTGAACTTATAACATGAAGTTCACATGAAGATATATTTATCTGACGAAAGCGTACTTAAATATTAGTACCCTTGAAATACGTATAATAAAATAAATATGGTTTTATAAAGATATTTTCCATTCATTAATATTATTGATATTAATGATACTCCGGATAAACCCGTTAGGTGCTTCTAATCTGTTGTAAAATTAACTTTGTTGAATAATCAACAAACCAAATAACTCATTGTTTATATATATATATATCAATATAGAAAAGTCTTCTACAGGACTAAAAAGGTTTCCTTCGTATGAAAGTAGGAAATCAACGGATACGATTAATTCATACAAAACAGTTCTACTCCTGTAGAAGCCATTTCTATATCATATAATGATGTTTACACTCAACTCATATGTTGAGTACCTTATTAATTGTGGGTACCCCCAACTTAACCCGGGATCTACACACACACAAACGCGTCCACACACACACACAAACGTGCACACATCCATTAGATAAAGCGTAAAGGCAAAGGGGTAAAGAAGGGCAGATCTGGCTCTATGGGAGAGGAAAGGACTATAGATTGTTTAACAGTAATATGAATCAACTAACTAATCAAACATGAACGAAAGAAGCGGTCACCTGACCAGCTGAGCAACCGAAATTATTGAATACCATCCTGCAAAGACGAACTTCTGAGAAAATGTGCACGGTGATTGCCGAGACGATTATACATAAGAAATAAACGGGAAGGTAAATATATATGGGCGTGATGTGATGTTCAACAGCTATATATACATTATCACCTTAATTGATCGTTTTACCTAACACATCGACTGACTCAAATGTTCAGACTGTCTCAACATTTTCACCTTTCAATCATCTGCAGATAAATTAGCTGGAATTTTCTTCAAATTATTTCCGGCACTTGGCAAAAATAGAGAAAATAGATAGCGAGAGAGAAAAAAGAAAAGAAAAACGTAATGCAAACAAAAAGCATATTAACCCATGTTTGGCACGCGAACAGCAAACTCTCGACCTGAGCTACAATTAAAGTAGCTATTAATCGCTAACCTTTGCTCTTGTGTAGGATATTGCCAATAACACTTCTCTGTCTATATCACTTCATATTAGTTTTGCTTGAAGAACTTCTAACGTTTCGTCTTCTCTCAAACACCAGGCAACTCGAGAATATTTAGATTATAAGACAGACTTAACAATTCTCGTCTTGTCCATCTTTAAACGCTATGCTAAATATTTGCATGGACGTTGCTTAGAAAAACTAAGGATAGGATTATGATTATCTTAGAATTTTCTTAGGATATTGTTTCTTTTATTTTAGGTTAAATTTTAAGATTAGTTCTTATTATACATTATGAAATATAATGTAGAATACATTTAATGTAGGATTAACCTTATGAAATATTTATGAATGTAATTCAGAAGGATTAAGGGAAGTATTTGAAAGAATTATGACAAATGTATGAGAGTTGTTTGTATAGAGAATTGCTTAGACAGGGGAAAGTGACTCCACTTTTGACTTTTTCCGTGGCCTCTTATGTTTAACAGAAAATGAGGAAGTTATCCTCAAACTGATGCCATGACCCCTATGCTTACAAAAGCAAGTATACCATTTTAAAGTACATTTATGGTTATTTATATCACAGACAAAAGAGGATCGTGAGATATGATGGTACATATATCTATTCACGTGTGGAATATCAATTTCACCATACCATTTCAATTGACATTCGCATTGTATAATGTGTTGTTTATAACAGAGAGAAACATAACACAGTCGAAGATAACTAATAATCTATTAATGATTTGCTGTGTTCAATGTGCAAAATATCTGGAAACCAACACACGTGATATTGTAGTTATACACAGGAATAGGCGAGAATGTAAGATTAATGATGGTACCATCCCAGAATCCCAAAATATTGCCATGAAGGAATTAAAAAAAACTAACGAAATATACTTACATAAAGAACGACTTCGCACGAATGTGTTTGATACCACCTTACATCACCACAATAGTTCCAGTTATAGGAGCTTTGGTCTAGAAACCATGACAAAGGACCTCTAAACACAAAATACCCTTCTACCAAAAGCTTCCCTCCTGGGTACTGCTCAAATAATCAGAAAAGTACTATCTATTTAAGGTTCTTCTCGAAATGTGTAATATATGTATCTTCATTTTATTTTAACCATTCATCACATTGTGTTTTTATTTTCCCTATTATTTTGAACATCATTATTATTGTTATTATATATATATATATATATATATATATATATATATATATATATATATATATATATATATATATATATACTAGCAGTTTAGCCCGGCGTTGCTCGGGTTTGTTCATTTGCTATGAAAAGTTATATACAGGTAAACGTGGCTTGAAAGCAAATAAGCTTAGCAATTAAAAGTTATTAAAAGTTACGAACCAATTAGCATTTTGGACAATCTTCCAATAATCTTCCAATAATCTTCCAATAGCGAATTTAGCAAGCAGACCAAAGTTGGAAGATGGTGGCCCTGATCCTGCTGGGTATCAGATCTGTCCCCTATGGGTGACCCTATCAGGAAATAGTTTTCCAGACGGCATAGCTCCAACACCTCCAACACCTGCACCAACATCTATAGCACCTCTTTGTAGACGATATTGCGTGTCATCCCTTGAGGAGTGTAAGCAAAAAGTCCATTCCTGCTCCCTACGCGGGAACAGGCAACATAAAGTTAGCCATGGGAGAAGCATGGCTCCCCTAAATAGATGCCCGCCACCGACAATGTTTGCCCTTGTGACTTATTAATGGACATGGCAAAACATGGTCTCACCGGGAATTGGGATCGCCGGAAATCGAACGGGATATCTGACGCCGAGGGAAAAAGGTTCATCCTTGGCAGTGTATTCGGCAGAATTGCCAGAAGTACAACACTATGGGTGTTGTCATATTAATATTTAACCAATTAAAGTTGTAAAAAATAAATAATTTAAACATTCCGATTCATATATCTATAGCATTAATCTGTTATATGAAGTGTTATTTTGCGGGTTGTTATTTGCAATAAGCCGATTTAAAATGCCCCAGAAAAGCCGTATGTCAATACGGACTCAAATGCAGTTAAATTATAGAGAGGGGGAATAATCTATTATAGAGAGAGGGAAGAGCGGCGGAAAGAATAAAGCTAAGAAACTATAGGGAGATGTGTAAAACAGTGTTCTCATATAGAGAGTGAAGAGCGACAGAGAAAGTAAAGCAGTTAAATTATAGAGAGGGGGAATGATCTATTATAGAGAGAGGGAAGAGCGACGGAGAGAGTAAAGCTAAGAAACTATAGGGAGGTGTGTTAAACCTCAAAGCATGAAGAGAGTAAAGCAGTTAAATTATAGAGAGAGGGAAGAGCGACGGAGAGAGTAAAGCTATGTTTGTTGTTGTATAAATTGATGTGTTGCTTAGTTTTCAAAGTTTATGTCGCGTTCCTGAACGAAGTTTTGTCGCTATTGTAAACTGTAATGGTGATAGGGTAGTAGAGGGAGGCATTAACCTTTTTAAGAGAGTTGCAACATGTATGTAGTTTCATAGATTGTTGAGGGTAGTAGAGAGAGAGATTAAGCGTGTAAGAGAGAGGGTTACAGCATGTATTTAATTTTATCAATTTTTTTCATAGAAGCAGGAAAGTTTTGGCAAAGTTTATTACGCGTTGACCATCGTTGGTAAATTTGGAGAAGATTGGAAAAAAATCATCAAAATCGGTAGTGAAATGTGGAAATGCGTAAAAATCATACACACACAGACAGACATCTTCCGTTTTATATATATATATATATAGAATTATTGTAAAGGATGATGTGTCCATGCGCAGAGATGCTATAAAATATCTTATAAAATAGGGTAAAAATCCTTAAAGGCGGAAAACGAATTTGTCATAGGCTGCTATGAGACTCTAATCTCCCAGTTATCAGCTAGGGGCTTTACACCATTAAGATAGGGGACTGTGACAACCCTTAGCGTCTTAAATTAAATGGCAGCTTTCTGGGAGATATGAGACTCAATACTTTATAGTGGCTGATGGCACTTCTTTTTCTGTCTTTTAAGGGTTATCACCCTATTTTATAAGCTATTTTATACCATCTTTGTATACGAATATATCATCCTTTACATTAATTCTATATTCTTAGCGCTTCAAAGTTCAATCTCTGGGCTACGAATACCTAGCTTTGTTTATTCCTCATATCTGATTAACTTCCCATACACTTTCATATTGCCTAAGCAATTACACTCAAGTTTCTTATCAATTTTTCGTTTCATTTGTCTTATTTAAAAACTTTTTTTTTTAATATATAATCTCGTTCTGGTTTGTTCTGCTGAAAATATTCGTAATGTCTTCTGTACCTGCTGAAAGAATCCAAACAACATTAGTCATTGATTGCTAATATTTTTCTTTTAGGTACCACTTAATGTTTTTGATTTAGATATTTGATATTCTCATCAATAGATATGTTACCACTTATTTAAATATTGTTTATCTCTTTTTAAAATGGAGACTAACAATAACTGAATATTTTCATTTTCTTCTCCAGCAAGAGTACATTGTCGTAAAGTCAATTTAGTGCTAACATACTTAATGGAATGAGAAGGAAATGTATTTAATTCATGATTGTTGAGCGGTTTAGAATACAAAGCTCAATGTTAAAAAATATTTTAATCTGATGTTAGCAGGGACGAACAACAACTATGGGAATGTTTCGTTCTTATTCAATCTCCTTAAAAAAGCATAGATTTCTCGGTATTTGAATATTTAATGAGAGAAGATATCACTCGAGTGTTATAATATTTTGCTGGGTAAATTCGTGGGAATTCAGTTTGGCATTGAATCAATCTCACATGCTTACCGTACTCAGATCATTAGATTTAGGTATAACAGTTGTCAATGGAGTCAGAGATTCCAGGGCACTTTCTCTCACATCTTTTCTTCTCGACAATTGCCAGGCGTACGAATCTATCGTCTGCTTTAATTAAACCGTGTGACAAGGTGGTGTCATAAAGATCTTCCTTTCAAGATACGGGCGATAGGGAGATCTGGATGGAAAATCGATATGCTTGGACGTGAACAGTAATGAAGAAGAAACTTTCAATCAGGTGGGCAAAATTGGAGAAAATCGGTTACGGATGAACCTTAGATTTTCAGTTCCTTTACAGTATTTTCGTTCGTTTTTTTTGTGTGTTTTTTTTTTTTTTTTTTTTTTGCTCATATAAAAGTGATGTATATACAACGTGGTGTATGTGCAAACAACAAAACTGTCATTGTAACTACGGAATAGTGTTTTGTTTTGCTTTTTCTTTTCGAATTAATACACGAAATAAGCTTTACTTCGTTTATATCTAATTTACTCACATACATATGCGCTCACATAAATACATATATCTATATGTGTGCGTGCGGGTGCGTGCGGGTGCGTGTGTATTATCTGAACATGCACACGTGTGAATTAGAATACGAATTAGGATATTGACTTGTGGTGGTAATGGTGGCGATGATGGTGCTGGTGGTGATGATGGTGCTGGTCATATGGTTAACACTGATATTGATGCAAAGCTACGTGGCCTAGTGGTTAGGTTGTGTAGGCTTATTCTAGAGTCGATGTGATGATAGAGTTGAAACGGATAGCTGAGAGAATGGTGATAACGCTTCTGGTTGTGTTTATATCGATGAAGAAGTAGTCTTCATGTTATAAATCTAAAACTACTGGATCTTCATGAAACATTATCATAAATAGAAGAATGTAGGATTTTGCCAAATGCAATGGTTATAAGATTGTGGCGCTTTTAAATATAAAATGATATGAATTATTTCTAGTTACACATTATGAAAACTGACATCCTAACGCTAGGCATACATAATAGTACAGAGAGAGAGAGAGAGAGAGAGGGGGGGGAGAGAGAGTAATTGGCATAGACACAGCTCCTTCCTCCTTACTCAAGAAGAAAAGAAAGATAGCCCATGTTATTAACATATAAAAAGAGATTGTGAGGAAGGTGTAGTCTGGGAACTTAAGTCGCATGGAGGAATGAAGACTTCATTTTTGTATGGGGCCACCTTTGACCTTTTTTAGTTTGACCATAGACCATATATATATATCATAATATATTTTATACGTTCTGAGACCCACAGAGAACAACTCAATAGCGGACTTCTGGGAGGACATGGTCTACAGGGTGCCAACCCTTAATCTAGTTGAAGTCAAACATTTTTCATCTAAAGAAATCAACACATTATCTAATTTAATACAGTAAATATGATATGGTGTTATGTACTGTTGATTTAGCAAGCGTGTGGTTAACTCCTCACAACAACATGTGATTTATTTGAGTTTTTTTCTGATCTACTGTGCTTGTGGACCAATTATATTTATATTATTTTCATATTTCAAAGAATCAGCCAGGGAAAGAATAAAAGTCGAAGGACTCTGTAACACGTTGCCTAAAGAAGATATCTTCAGAGCAAACTCACTTCGCTAAACATTGCATCTTATATAGAATCTTGACAAAGAAGTTTCAAAGGATTATTTTCATATTCTGGCATGAATGCGATCATTGTATTTTTTATTGTATAGTTTCTTATTTCATTTAAGAGAAAGTCTAGAATGTTATTAAAGGAGTTTATATTCCCAGGAATCTGACACGAGTCAATATAAAACATAAAAATAATGCGTGTTTTAATAATAATGAGACATATATCTTCCCTGCCTATATTTATCATTGGATTATATTAATATATGGAAAAATCCCTGAAGGTTAGGCTATACGATTTGGCTTCCAAGAAGATCAGAACGGAAACGTGCGATTGGCACTTTGCAGCTGAAATATGCTGTCTCATCTGCCAAAGCTATTTTAGAATTTCTTCTTCTAAACTAATAGTTGTCCACCAGAGAAAAAATTGTTACTCAATTATATACAGAATATTGTCTTGCAATGATAAATGGTAATACATACTAAGAATGCCATTTGCGTAGAATATATCACATTCAGCGAAAAATCTCTACATTAAAATGAACAAATCTAAGAAATGTAAAATTCTTTAAATTCATATTTAATAGAATAGATATGGATTCGTAATACATATTAACTCAAAACATAATAGAAAAGTCCAAGAATATTTCGTTAACACATGATCAAGTGTTCGTTAATTAATCTTAATTGCAAACTATCGCTGGATTCACATGGTAGGTACGGCGTAAAAGCCCGTTAGGATAAGAAACTCAAATAAAAAAGCTGTAAAGCCGTGATTATTTCCTAGCGTGTTATCTTCCCTTGATTTCACATCAGTATATGTCCAAATTACATCCGTCAATAGTTTTAGCATACAGTTTGACCCTTGGATCAATATAGTAGAGTCTATTCTGTTACATTAGACCTTAGTTCTTTACTGTCAGTTTCAAATTCCCTGAAAAGTATCATGGGCGATCGTCTTCCTCCCTCTTTAAACAGTAAAAAGAAAACGGTCCCAATATTAAGGAATATCTATCTTATAGGTTTTGGAAATACACGATATATTTATAGTCTTAAATTGCAGTGGAGTTTCTTTGTTAAAGGTTGGGAGAATGAACAGCATTGTTCGATATATGTTTGAACAAAGGCAGACTATAACATTGATGATATCACTCCCTTAAGAAGAGTAGTTTAAGGTATCTAGAAGCAAATATTTCGGAAGCAAAAGAAATGTTCTTTGTGTTGTAGGCTTTACATTCTCTATAAAGGTGACAATTCCTATATCATTGGGCTTATAGGATGCCTTTAAAAAAATACGAGAAGGAAGATAGACGGAATAGCTTACCATATATCTTCGTAAGAAGTTAGTTTTAGAAAATACGTCTTAACTTTGTTTCACATCATTCCTGCTGCAGAAAGCATTTCTGATGGAAGTGGAATTGGATAGATAGAAACGGAATTGGTGTTTGCTTCTTTCTTTACATGCTTTTCGTTTTGGTTTCATTATCTTTTTTCAAAATTTCTTTGTGTTTCCTACAGAAAATGGTCAAATTGTTTTGCGTTGTTTAATGTTTTATTTTTTTGCATACAAGACACGTATTCAATTTATTAAAGACTCATACGAGAAGCAATTATTTTTCTCTATAATTGTTTAGAAAATACGACTCACTATACGACATATGTGAGAGCCTACTGCAATCATTTGAAATGTTTCAATTATTTTCAAACTTCGTAATTATCACAGTTTTTGATCAGAAGATTTCAGATAGATCAGGTTCTATATCTACAATGTTGTTGTTATGTTTGGTTAACTCCCAGTTCAGTCTACATAATTATACCGAATGTAGATATTTTAATATTCTTGGCGGATATTCGGGTTTTACTTTCGGTATGTGTAGATTCCTTCAGTTTGGTCATGTAGCTGGGCATTTGTGTGTGGACATATATATATATATATATATATATATATATATATATATATATATATATATATATATATATATATACATACACATTTGCATGTGAGTCTACATGTGAAAACATATTTGAGGAGCTTTCGATTCCACAGTCAGAAACGAACATAATTCGATCGTTCCTCGAGTTGATCAGCAGTGAAACATATGTAATATGTAATCATATATGTATATGATGTAATACTGATTGTTTGTTTCGTATATATATATATATATATATATATATATATATACGCATTTTTATCTGCTGTTGTCTCCATAGTTAAAGGTTAAACCCCATTTTACGACTATTTATGTTTCTGTATATATATGAGCGTTTGTTGATACATGCGTCTGTGTGTGTGCACGTATGTATGTGTGCCCTGTCTTATGTGGCGTATCGTTATGTTTTGTGTGTTAGTAAGTATGTTTTTGTTAATATGTGTATCTATGCAGATAATATGCGGTGCATATGTTTATAAAAGTGTGTGTGTGAACATGCGTATGGATGTACGCTTTACTGTGTATTGTATGTATGAGAGAGGAAACGTGTGTATGCATGTGAGGTTGTATCAAGTTGTATGTGTATGTGGTGATGTGTTTTCTCTGTACTTACCAGAAGTTTTCTGTTTATAATTATATAAACAGTGTCGCTCTTATTGGCAATTTGTCACTGGTGGTTTATGTACGTCAGAACTATTTAAGCAGTTGTAAAAAATTGAAGTCAAATAGTAATCGCTTATATTTCATTAGTTTATTTGAGTCACAATATAGGTAAGTATAGAGAGAAAAGACGGAGAATAAAGAGTTAGAGATAAGTGGAGAGCTAGACAGACATAAAATAAATATGGACGTTGTAGTTTGATATCTGATTACCGCAAGTAACGTTCAATGCTGTGGTTTAAGTTGATGTGGCTGAATAGTTTCAAATTTAATTGACGTAAGATTGAATGTTTTCAAAGCACTTGGCTATAAGGACTGTAGAACTGAGAAGTTTGGCAGAGAGGATTGCCTGCTATTGGGAATATTGTACCACGTTGAAATGAGTATATTTAGTAAATATATACGGTGTATCCACTGGAATAGATTTGGTTATAAACGTTTTAAACCTTCTCGATCGTATGTAACAAGATCAAAGAGGAACATGATGTAAGGTTAATAAGAATGTCTCTATATGTCAACCATATTAAAGCCTAGTTATGATTGATGTCGTTCAAATCATGAATATCTAGAGATATTTGAATACTTGGTGTATTTAGATCTACATTTCTTAAACTAGATGAAGCAGCTAAGGAGATTACATAAAGTGTCCCCTATAATTTAAATAATCTAATTCTTATCCTACGAAAAATATTGTTAACTTAAAATTGCCAAAGTGTCTGGCGACATTCAGAAAACTGAAATGAATGACTTGATATTACTGCCAGGAATGTAACAGAAATTCAGAGACTAGAAATTAGGTAATGTGGCAATTCTGAAAATAACAAAAGCAATAAGAGACGCAGGAAAAGTAATTGTTATACTGGGTCATTTATCTCCGTCGTTCTCAATTTTCCTAATATGATTTGTTTTAGTAATTTAGATATGTTACATCCACTAACGTCTAACAAGGCAAGATCTTTCCTCGATTTGGTGAGTATATTAGAATTGAATCCCGAATTGTGTTTGGAAGCTGGAGGCAATTTCCTGAATGCCCTCAATTGTGGAGTATTTTAAAACATTTATAGACACAGCAACATTCGGAAAGACGGCTACCTGCTTGAGGAGGATCCCTCGTCAGGTGTGGTGGCTGTTGAAGTGGGCGTCTCTGGCCATTCTTCGGGTTAACAACATGAGACACGACCTAGACTCGTGTATAGTTTCTGTCCCACTCTCTCTCTCTTGGCCTTACTGTCGTTGCTTGATTCTTTCCTTTCTTCTTTTCATGTCCTTTTTTTCTTTCTTTTCTGTTCCCTTCCATGGTGTGTATGTGTGTGTGTGTGTGTGTGTGTGTGTGTGTGTGTGTGTGTGTGTGTGTGTGTGTGTGTGTGTGCGTGTGTGCGCGTGTGTGTGTGTGTGCGTGCGTGTGTGTGCGCGCGTGCGTGCGTGTGCGTGTATGTGAGTTTTGTCAGAACAGTTTGCAAAATAAAATATTCCCTTTGAAATAAAATTACCTCCTAGTAAGGAAAATTAAATGCCTCGTTCTAATGTGATGTATTTACTAGAAGGAAATAAATGTGGTTACCATGAAATATCATTAGAAGTCGTACATTTTAATAATTTTAGAGACTGTGTGTTGTAAGGCTGTGTTCAGCACGTGAGTATTGAATATTATTGAACTGCTGTTGGTGTTATTATTTTAACTTTGACGCATAGAGTTACGGCCCTTGCCATTCTGAGTTCAAATCCCGCCGAGGTTAACTTTGCCTTTCATCCTTACGGAGTCGATAAAATAAAGTACCAGTAATGTACAGGGTAATTGCTGGCCTTGTGCCAAAAAGTAGAAAGAATTATTTTAACTATCTGCCTATATGTCTGTCTGTCTATCTATCAATTTATCTCTACCTTTCTCTCTCTCTCTCTCTCTCTCTCTCTATCTATCTATCTATCTCTCTCTCTCGCACTCTCTCTCTCTCTATATATATATATATATATATATATATCACATTAATCACCTTCACCGACCAGTCTGTCGGGCGTCCATTCAGCGCCGCTGGTCACAGCACGCCGTCCATTCCTCTCTGGATCGTGCTTTCCTCATCCCTGTATTCCCAATCGTATTCTTAAAATCGTAACTCCACCCTCGTGGAGGCCTTCCGAGTGGTCGTTTCCGCTCGCGCGGGTACCACTCGGCAACTGCGCGGGTCCACCGATTATCGGTAAACCGGGCGACGTGTCCAGCCCATCTGAACTTGCTGCGCATATATTCCGTGATGATGTCAATCACGCCGGACCTCTGTCTGATGACTTCACTCCTGATGTTCTCTCTCAACAAGATTCCTAGCATTGATCTCTCCGTGGCTCTTTCCGCCGTTACCAGCCTCTGCTCTTCTCTCTTCGTTGTAGTCCAACTTTCACTGCCATATAACATTGCAGGTAAAACTGTGCTATTGAAGAGGTTGGCGCGGGTGGTCTTGTCCAACGTCCCCTTCAGCACATCACTATATGTATATATATATATATATATAAGTGGATATAACAAATGAATTGTGGTAAGGAACAAGATGGACCATAACGCACCAGAGTACTCAATACTTAGGGTAGTAGAGTGGGAAATAGGAAAAAGTATGACCCCGACGGCAGAGCTCAAGCGGTTTCGACGGCTATTTCTGGACTGAGTCCAGAAATAGCCGTCGAAACGGCTTGAGCTCTGCCGTCGGGGTCATACTTTTTCCTATATATATATATATATATGTATGAAAAAATGGGGAGAAGAATACTGCAGGTTGCACATGGATAACATGTTATAAAATGAGTCCCTCATCAGTGATTTGCCAACGATCATAGATATTTCATTGCATTAATAATCATATACCTCACGTTGGTGCAATAATAACTAAATTAAGTTATTAGGACAATTAAAACGCGTAAAGCGAGTAAGACAAGTAAACAACAAAGAGGAAAGCTAACCGTAGATAGGAAGGGTACAAGCTACATAGTTATTCTGTCAGCTTAAGCTGGGTGAATATATGAGCGCGTAGAAAAAAGACCTTTCGAGATGAATCCAAATGTAAGAAAGAAGGAAATTGTATTCGTCGCGAACGGGGTGAAGTGAGAAGGGGGGAAACAGTGAGTGAGTGAGTGGAAGTGTGAGGAAGAGGTCAGTAGAGAGAAAGTGTTAACTGACATGACAGAGGGGGCGAAAGAAAGTAAGAGAAACAGAGAGAACGAGGGAGCAGTAAGAGAGAGAGAGAGAGAAAAAACAGAATCGCAGTTTAGGTAAATATATGTGAAAAAATGGGGAGAAGAATACTGCAGGTTGCACATGGATAATATGTTATAAAATGAGTCCCTCATCAGTGATTTGCCAACGATCATAGATATTTCATTGCATTAAAAATCATATATCTCACGTTGGTGCAATAATAACTAAATTAAGTTATTAGGA
>OZ024747.1:74183483-74190983 GCA_964016885.1 Eledone cirrhosa
ACACACACACACACATATATATATATATATATATATATATATATATATATATATATATATATATATATATATATATATGCGTTTGCTTGTGCGAGTGTATGCGTGTTTATTATGTTTTTTTTTGTTTTGTTTTTCGTGCAATGGCCATACTCGATAACGAGGGGGCAGCCATCGTGTATGCATATATATATATATATAACCATTTTTCACTTTTTTATTGTGTTTTTGTTTTGATATGCGCTCTAATTTCCTGCTATTAATTTTATCTCTCACTCTTTTATGTTGTGAAATAGACTGGTTTTTACGCACGCGGCTGCCACATTTCAGCTCGCTACTATGTCGCTTTATAATGGATAATAGCATTTAAAGTCCGTTAAAGATTGTTGGCACTGCCATTGTTACTATCGCTTTCCTCTAGCCATGGGACTTGGAGATATGAGCTGAATGCTACCATTCTATTATACATCGATGTAGGACTGCTTTTTCTAGTAACCATCCTTTCACCTCTTAGTAATTTGTGTGAGAAACGTTGACTGAGAGCTTTTGCCGCGAACTAAAAGATTGGTTTTCTATTCTCCCGTCACCACGTAAAATGTGTAAATCGGTGGCTAGTTGAGGGACAGAGTTGTATCGGGTTCCAGTTGCTAATTGCTTTACCGTGTCGGTTGTCACAAACAGTCATGACCGGCATGGGCTGGGGTTTGGATTATGTCGATCGATTGGTTATTGATTAGGCGATACCCGCTGATGAAGCCGCATAAGCCGAGTGTGCATTGTTGCATAATATATGCAGACGGATGGTGCAGTGCAGCTTACTGCTGCATTAAGTGCGGCCGAAACTCAAGTCCGGGAACTATTATAGGCACCCATTTTACATGTGTTATATGGAAGCGAATAACTATGTGTATACTCTGGGGTGTATCTTACATTGCCATTGGGTACGCTGAGATACAACCGGTCCTGGCATTGATAAATATGCTGGATCCGTCAACTCCTTATTATATATACATATATATACGTTTGTTTGTGCGTGTGTATGCATGTATATATATATATATATATATATATATATATATATATATATATATATATATATATATATGAGAGGAAGTTGTAGTTTACTTGAAGCATTCCGTAGTGAGGTATAAACGTTTGGATTTAGAAGGCCAGAACAATGCAGGTATGGATATAGAATATAAATACAAATACAAAAGATATTGCTCTTTGAGCCGTTACCAGCCTCTGCTCTTCTCTCTTCGTTGTAGCCCAACTTTCACTGCCATATAACATTGTAGGTAAAATACCATAAATTTATTTAAATATCCTTAATTTTCGAGATAATATCTCTTCTTTGGAGGGACGTAAAGGGGTTAATCCAGTGTTTGGATTAACCCCTTTACTTCACTCCGAAGAAGAGATATTATCTCAAAAATTAAGGATATTCAAATAAATTTAAGGTAAAGGACTAATTGTCAGCAATATCTTTTGCATTTGTATTTATATTCTATATCCATACCTGGCCTTCTAACTCCAAACGTTTATACCATATATATATATATATATATATATATATATATATATATATATATATATATATATATATATATATATATATATATATATATATATATATATATATATATAGTGAAAAGATAACAAGGACGATTGGTTACTCCTTCATTACATTTAAATGTAATGAAGGAGTAACCAACCGTCCTTGTTATCTTTTCACTATAATACACTCTGTCTAGCTCTACACCTCGACACTGAAGTGAACCTAAACATCGAATGCTCACCCGGGTGAACCTACAGTAACTCCATGTTACACTCCCTGGATATATATATATATATATATATATATATATATATATATATATATATATATATATATATATATATATGTGTGTGTGTGTGTATATGTATAGATATATATAAATGTCTATATAAATAGTTCAACGACGCTAATCTGGTATAATCTGTATAGATTGAACAATGAAAACCAAAAAATACGACGTTTAGTGGTTAATTAGTTTATTGTTTTACGATCGTTTCAAATGGGTGAATGAGCCATCATAATATTGCGCCTTATTGCTGAGTTAGTATGGGCAAGTTGTTGATTAGTGGTTAGCCCTTTCGGATCTAACATGTTTCGTCATACTCTGGTGTTCCTCTTTGGGCAATTCTGAACCATCGTCGGAGTGATCTTGACACTGGGAAACTCATGTACACATATTCCGACCCTACGAGGGATGTCTTGGCAGAAGAAGAAGAAGAAGAAGAAGAAGAAGAAGAAGAAGAAGAAGAAGAAGAAGAAGAAGAAGAAGCTATAATCTCGATTATTAGATTTTCAATGCTCCTAAAGGTTTAGAATGATATAAAAGTCTCTTGCTAATACCGTGTGTCCATAACACACACACACACACACACACACACACACACACACACACACACACACACACACACACACACACACACACACACACACACACACACACACGCACACACACACACACACACACACACACACACACACACACACACACGCGCGCGCGCGCGCACGCACACGCACACATATATATATATTCATATCATTATGGGTTTGACTGAAAGTATGAAAGTATGTACTTGGAATTAAATTCATTCGATTTGCGAATATAATTTAAGTAATATGATAACAAATAATGTTGGTGTGATACTTAGAATTTCTCTACGTACTCGAGATAACAGTTGTAGGTTTTAACTAAGATGTGGTGGGTGAGAGAGATGCTTATTTAGTGGAGAGTAAAGTATAAATTGCTGGAATATTGGTTATAAGGAGCAATTAGCAAGTCGTTTCTAGTTCTTGGTCAAGAGACTTCTCTACTTGTTATCAATGATTCCTACTGGCCGGTGATTGTTGCCTGTATGAAGGTGGGGACAGAGAAGGAAGGAGAGGTAGGGACAAACAGTGAGGAAAGATGAAATTACCAAAGTCACCAGATCGGAAGCGATCAATTTCTGTGGAATCTCATTCACTTGTGAAAGAAGGACAAAATTGATTGTAAAACCACTTTATAGGCTGGTGTTTTCGTTGTTGTTGGTTTTATTGCTGTTTTTCTATAATAACACAATATGGACAGGGTTAGGATGAATTAATATCAGGAGTGTAGCCGATATAAACTATCGGAGCCCAGCAACAGAAATGAATATTTCGACTAGAAATACAAGAGTAGGTTTGTATATTAACCTCTTCAGAAATGTATTATTGATAACAGAATATTGATATGATAGAATATTTGATGGTTCAAACAGAAAGTTTGTTTATGAATATACACTATTTCAAGTGCACCTTTCGGTACCAGTTGCTGTTGAAGATGCGTTTGGGTTTATATGTACTTATATATATAGTCAGTTGTGTGTTTGCCTAGATGTGTGTTTACCTATAACTGTAGCTGAGTAGTGAGTAGATATCAAATAAAAGACATGTTCAATGAATGATTGAAACTATAGAAAGTGACGTGGGTAACCCATTAAAATATGTGATGTTAAGTAAAAGTGTTTGCTAATATGTTAAACCTTCCAGCACTCAATGTCACTCCCTTTCACTCTCTCCTTCCTATCCTCTCCCTCTCCCTCGTTCTCTCCTACTTCTCTCTCTTTGATACACACATTCTCTGACTTCCTCTCTCTTAATTTTCTGCTTCCATTCAGCATTCACACGCTTTTCCTATTCCACAGATCCTATTGGAAATGTTAGTTTCTTTAAGGAGTTAAATAGATGAAAGCCTATTTAATGATGAAAATATTAAAAAGACAGTATATTCAAATATATCAAAACAGAAAATTATATATATTATAGTTTTTCTCATCGTGTAATCCACACAATATTGAATGTCTATTCCTTTATTAATGGTCTTCAAATGAATGCCATGATTTCAAAACATTTTAGTTTTTCAGTATTATCTTATTCTTTGTCAGGTGATCTGAACTCTCTCTTGCGTTTTAAGTTTAAACACACACACATACACACACACACACACATATATATATATATATATATATATATATATATATATATATATATATATATATATATATATATATATACACTCAATGACAAAATCGCGAAAACTGTTACTTCTTCTTTACTCACCTATTCCTAGGAAGGACGTGAGGGCAGAGTACTCAAACCCTCCTTCCAGGTTGTGCTGTCAGAAGCAACAATCTCCAACTGATTCGGAATAACGGCAAACAGAGAGAAGAGAGAAAATTCTTGAGTCAGAGTCAGAGATGTTCCGCAAAATCCGCGTTAATATTGCGGTAGACCATCTCCGCTACAATAACACCAATCGAATATGTTCCTTGTTCGTGTTTGCCATAATTCCTTTTATTGATTAACTTATTATACAATTCACACCTGATGATGTCGCCAGGGTCCTACGTAACCAATCCATTGAAATATTTGCAACAAATATTTGCAACAATGAATCTTTAAATAGATATCACCACTCCACCTTCCTGTTGATTTAATCAAATTATATATATATGTGTGTGTGTGTGTGTGTGTGTGTGTGTGTGTGTGTGTGTGTGTGTGTGTGTGTGTGTGTGTGTGTGTGTGTGTGTGTGTGTGTGTGTGTGTGTGTGTGTGTGTGTGTGTGTGTGTATGAGTGTGTGTGTGCATGAGTGTAAGTATGTGTATTCATATTCGTCCTTGTGATCTGTGTGTGTATGTGTGTGCGGATGTCTGAATGTATTCTGTCCACTTAACACGCCATCAAACTTATCTTTTCGCTCTTCTGGATATCGGCTTCTAACGATATTTTATCTTCTATTCAATGAAAGAGAAACTTTCAAGAAGCCACCATCAGTTCAATTGAGCTGATTGCTAATTTGTTTTCAATACTTTAGGACTGTAGACGCGTTTAAATAACAACAGAACAAGCTTAGAAATATACTTTTTGGCAAATCACACAGAATTTCTAAAAAGAAATTCTTTGTCATCGTTTAACACATCAGTGAAATAAAATAATCTATTTCTAATATTTCTGGGTCGCATGGCTAGACCCTGTGAAAGCAAATTAATCATATATTACACACATGCTTACATACATACACATATATATATAATTGTAATTGTATCTATATATAAATAAATATATATATATACGGGGTAACAGATTATTGTTATAAGTAGTCCATTTAAGTGTAGTCCAGTTATGGTACTCTGGGTAGTGGATGATATCAACGCTTGGCTAAGTTTGACTCAACAAGGCGTTTCCATAGTGATGTTGCGAGTACGCTGTAATTCCTACGTTGGAGTAATGATAAATCAGGAAAGAAGAGTGACACGGTTTGCTATACAAAAAAGGTTTTTAATCTCATTGCTGACAATTGTTTCTCTGAACTGGTAGGTCTAGAGATCGCTACCCGCTTGTTTTCACGTTATTCGATCACCAATACAAAGTTGTAACCAGTCAATTCATCGGAGCTTGTGAGAATGAAAGGAATATACAGGTATGGCTACTATATATAGTAGTAATGGCATTCAATCAGAACAATAACAACAATACTAACAATGCTAGCAATAAATTATTTGAAATAATCACAACATCAATCTAGGTGGGAAATATAGTATATCTACGATTTTAGCGTGTAAAACTAGCTGACATGAGGCAGATGTATAAAATTGACATGTAAAAGCTGTCATGGGGTGTATTATATATAGTGTAAAGATAAGCCGGTGGCTTTAAACAATGTAGGTCTGGTGGCCGTAAGAATCATTTATTATCTGACAGATGAAAAATTTATCACTGTAGTGAGGATAGTAATATTTGTGGTATTAGGTTCAATATTTGTGTGGTCTATATTAGATGAAAGGGTTGTCTAGCTTTCTCATCATCAATAACATACATGTATAAGACAACATTAACAGAGTAGCAATATAATAGGCAAGTTAATACAGAGGTTAAGGAGGCAATATATATTTACATATATATATATATATATATATATATATATATATATATATATATATATATAAAGAGAAAACATGCTGACTACAATTATAACAGGAGGAAGGTAAAGTTCTGCTGTAGTAGTATTTTGAAATTTTCTTGGATTTAGGATCATTTGTTGAGAGTCAAGGGTTGAGGAAGATGTGTTGACAGCAGCTGAGAAGAGATATATTTATAGGTTGATAAGGTACTTACAGACATTAGTGTGGTATAGAACTAAGAAGGCTAGAATGTACTTAATGATTATATTTCTGTGGTGGTTCGTGCAGTATAGTGGGTATCCTAAGTTGAAAGCTAAGTTACGTCGGTTTGATTCACGGAGGCTTAAATCTTGTGAATTTAGTGGCGATCCTGTGTCTGCAGAAGATTGATCTTTCTAACTTGTTGTTGAGTAGCCTTTTTACATTTCTAAGGATATATATATATTCTAGATCACAGAGCCTACAGTGGGACATACCGGTACTGTAGGTCTTTGCGGCCGACAACCTCGACCAGTTGATACTGTAGTTGGTGTTATTGTCCTTAAGTTCTCAGATGTTTTTGGTGAGGGTTGTAGAACCCATAAGTGCACGGTTTTTCATCGAGTGTCTGTGCACATACCATCTTTTTTTTAAAGTACCCGCGGTGGATCCAACGTAATGCCAAGTGGATTTGTCTGAGTTGACCGTACACATGTTCACTAGGCTCGAATCAAGGCATCTATTCGCCAATGGGCATATATATATATATATATAAATAAAATAAAATAACAGGAGGCTGGACTGGTATAAATCCTTGAAAGTTTTATTATACTATGATCATTTCAATGACCGGGTTCCATATGAATCCGGTGATATCATCAGGTATTGGAATATAACAAAGGAATATGTAAAAAACCATGGGTCCGAAAAATCAGAGACAGAGACAAAGAGGACGACTGACCAACTAGCTGCCATTATCTCGGCCAGTCGCCCTCAAAGTGGTGGCAACTGAATCTACTAATGAACATCTGGTGAGGGGCCGAAGGCTTATAATGCACTACCACCTCTCCGTCAAAGAAAAAGGGGAAGAAAGAAAGAAAGGGAGAAAGAAGTTAGCGTAAGGGTCACACTACATTCATGCTAGAAAATTCCGCGAAAAAATGCTACTCCAAAGAATCTATAATGGGTGTCTGTATGGTCTAATGTGTGAACCGAAGATTGGAACGTTAAACTTATGTTGCGAATTATAGGAGGAAATTAAATTAAATTAAAAATATTAAATTGCAAAATGATAAATTGAAAAATAAGTTATTAGAAAATTAAAGGTTAAGGAAGCGAGATTAATTTAATGAACGGAGAGAGTCTTATATGAAAAAATGTATCTCGATAAGATATTAGGATGGGATATAGAGTAAAGATTTCGATTGTGAGTCCCAGCCAGCCAGCCCCCCCCCCCCCCCCCACCACCACCACCACTACCACCATGAGTCAGCCAGTCTCGAGTGGTATCGTCCAGCGAAAGAAATGGAAATTAATTTTTCCGAGTA
>OZ024747.1:74195983-74218483 GCA_964016885.1 Eledone cirrhosa
ACACACTCTGTCTATCGCTCTCTCACACACACACTTCCTCTATCAAGTATAGACTGGTGTCTTCCCAACAGTACACCTACTTAATGACGGTCTCTGCAGCTATCGCTTTAGCATATGTGAGAAGTCGCATATATTGTAACAATCAGTTGTATATATTTATTAAATGTGTGAAATATCTCTCTGCGGGACACTATTGTTTAATTTCAAGCCATTAAACTACTAACAATTCTATAAGTATAACATTACTTCCACCTTTCATGAAATCCGCAATCCTAGTGTAATTAACTGCAGTAATTGTAGGTCTTAGCTACAATACTACTCAATACAACTTCTATTATAACATTATGTTCATATAATCCCAGAGGTTTTTCACGAAACCGGAGGCTCATCATGCCGGTGTATCCCGGTTTCCCTGACGTTCATCGACTGAGAGTGTAAAACTCCCCCTACTCATAGAAAGGAGGTCAGTTCCTCACAGATGTAGACCCCCAACAATTGGCTTAGCGTTACGGGAGTTGGATTTACGATCATAATGTCGTGGGTTCGATTCCTGGAGTTTTTTGTTTTGTCTTCTACAGCAAAACACTACTCTTCGCATTGCTCCAGTATACTCACTTCACATCTATTTACATATACTGAAACGTAATAGTAGCATTAGAGTTCATAATTATTCCTTTTGTTCATCAACTTGAAGATCAAGTTTAATCACAGTCAGCAGCTATCAATTTACCCAGGAGCAATGTATATTTTTCTATTAAACAACCGCCTGTAACGATCTTGTTCAGCGCCAGTTAAATCTTCTAGTAGTGGCCGCCAGGCAATAGTCCCAACACGAGATTTGTATAAGCCAGTGAGTGAGAGCTCAATGACATCAACTTTATGAAGAAGATGCCAAATCCTCAGGTCTATGAATCCTGTGAATCTTGAAGTAATGTAATTCGGAGTAAATCTTTTCATACTAACAAATATAAGTAATATCTGCAAAACGAGTTGAGTTCCCTATTATTTCCTTCCGCCTACAACTATATATATATATATATATATATATATATATATATATATGTGTGTGTGTGTGTGTGTGTGTGTGTGTCTGTGTGTATGTGTGATTGTTCGCATGTATGTATATATTCTTGTTTGTTACTACGTATGTATGCATGTATGCAATTATGTACGTTAGCGAAAGAAGTAAGGGATAAAAAATTTGAAAGAGCAATGTTATAGAATTTCATTTGCTTCGACTAAAAGATACTTTTTAGGGGGGAATACAGTTACTTTCCCTGTGTGCTGGTTCTTTGCTTCTGGTTTTTTGTTGTTTTTTTTTTTCTTCTTTTATAGTATTTCTGTTTTGCTCTTCATTGTAAAGCTCTACAATTTCGTTTGTTATCATGGCGGCTACTAATTCATTTGAGAACCATAAAAAATGTGAAAATTTCTTATTCTAAACCCGGCAAGTCATAAAAGGAATAATCATTAAAAAAAATTCTAAATGTAATACAGCAAAAAATATGTCATGAATGAATGATAAAAATAGTGTGTAAACGAAATAAAATCAAGGAAACTAATTTTGTGCATATTGAGTAAGAAACTGATGCAATACTCTTTATGATGTAAAGGGGTGGGTGGGTATGGGATTGAAATAACACAACTAACTAGAAAATTAGAAAAGGCGATATGTTTTAATTTTCAATAATGTTTGCTTCTGAAACCCATATGGTTACAGCAATCTCTCTTTAAAAATAGCCTCTTTGATGTAAATGCGATAGATTTCTTTGTAACAAAGTTGTAAAAATATTATTGTGAAATTTCAGCCTTTTTTTTTCATTTACTTTTATACTTCATAATCGTTTTTTGCGGTTTCTTTATGCTCTCATGTTCGTTTTATTTTCTCCGGAGATCGTTAAATGTAAAATGTTATATGCTGCTAGATTTGACTGATACCAGTATTCAACCTGTCAGTGAGAAACTCCCACCCACCTCTTCGACACTCTGGGTTAATGGCCTACATTTTGTGACATTTTGTGACAGCCAAACTCACAACACAAAATATTGAATAGAAAGCCTTTACATATTTAATAATTTCTTGCAATAATATATTTAATTCGCTATGTTCTTTATCTCCATTTAAACAATATACTGGTTTGATTTGGTGAAACAAGCCGTGAACAATTGTCGCCAGAAGCCTTCCCGGACTGGTGATGCTGACATATTTAATGTTTCTCAAACAACATTAAGGATAATGTACAAAATAATTGCTTGATCTTTTTGATTGATTGCTAGAACAGAATTGACATGTTAAGGTCAGTAGACATTGGAATAATAATGTCAATTTATATTTTTTAATTTTTAAACAACACACGGCCCCATTCAGGAAAACGCCGTATGTTGATAAGGCGCCCCTACGACTCTCTGAAGAGTTACAGAACTATGCCATGCATGCAATAACAGTACAATGAAACCCGTAATATTCATTAAATATTACAATATAATGTTGTCTTCTCCATCACAAACACAACAACGAATCCATTGAACATTAGCAAGTATATTCACATATAGACATACAAGTTGTTTACAATTTGATATTGATAATATCATATTCCATATATGTGTTGTGACTACGAATATTCAACAGGTTATCTCAAATAGTGAAGAAGGGATATCAGTGTTGTTTTTTTTTCTCCTTTTTTTGTTTGTTTTGTATTTGTTTTGTTTTATTCTCTTTCCTATGGTGAGAACAGCAAATATTTTCTATAAGGAAAACGTCTATTGTCTCAGCACAGAATATGTCGGTCAGTACATTTCACCTACTTCGAACACACAAATATTTTAGCATACAGAATAACATACGACTGTAGATGTATGTAAAACTGTGTACGTGTATTAAATATGATATAATTAACAGGAAAATAAATAAACTGAAACAGATTTGCAAGCATACATACGTGGATAGATTTATTATATTTATCGTGTTTTATATACTTCTTCAAATATATCCCTCTCCAGGACTGAATGCAGAAGATTTCTTCCATGGAAGTATAGAGAGAATGAGGGAATGAAAGTGAGAAAGAGATATAGAGGAAGAGTCGACTCTAGTACTTGACCGTTACTTTGTTATCGACTTCGAATGGATGAAAGGCAAAAGTTAACTTCGCCAGGATTTGAACTCAGGGAGCAGAGAAAGGAAATAAATAACGCAAAGCATTCTAACTAATGTTCTAACGACTCTTCTATTTCGCCAGCTATAAGACAAAACTATTTAAACAACTCCAAATAGCAAATAGAAATATTTTTGAATTAAAAAAAATAAGCTGTATTGGAATGGACCATTTAATATTCTGACAGTTTATATTGTTTTACCTCGTGAAAAGTCTCAACCAAGTCCTTAACGAAAATATAGCTTCTACATAGCCAGCAGCATGGCAGAGAAAAAATATATCCACCCTTGGGATTTAATAAAAGAAACACACACACACAGATAATTCAGATGTGTGTGCACATATGCTTACGGATGATAATTTCACACCTGTAACTTTCATTTAGTTTCATAAACAAAAAAATATATATAATCTAAAATATTGTAAAATACGAAAAGTGAGATATTTGCAGAAAATAACTGGCGTATCTTTCCACATTCATGCTTATTTTATTCTTTTTTGTTCTTTTATTTTTATCAAGATTAAAGAACTGAATACATGCTATTATGGTTGGTGTTTCTCTCGTGTTTATGTTCACACGAATACTGAAGCCTTTTCTCCTACTGCCATTCTATTTCAATAACATATATATTTCTCCACAAACCGTACACAACATTTACACACTGATTCACTTTCATCTTTATTGTAAAGATATACTTCCCTATGAATTTATGAAATCATTCTTTACTCTCTAACATTCAGACACTTACACAAAAACACATATAAAGTCCCCTTCCTTCGCAATCTCTATTTCTATGTCTCTCACCGTTTCGCACTTTCAGTTTCAGCTCAGATAAATTGAGATATTGTTGTATTATTGTTTAGAGAATTCGTTAGAGGCATCCAAGGAAACTCGACTGAATAGATACGTAGACGCACACACATACCTAAGCACACACACACACACACGCACACACAAGCATACATAGACAGACACTCATACACACACATCTCTCTCTCTCTCTATATATATATATATATATATATATATATGTGTGTGTGTGTGTGTGTATACCGTATACATAAATACATGTATACATAAAATACATACATCGATACATTCACACACACACGCACACACATATATATATATACAAATGCATAGTTAGACACATGCATACATATATTCATACATACATACACACATATACATACATACATACATGCATACATACATACATACATACATACATACATACATACATACATACATACATACATACATACATACATACATACATACATACACTATAAATGCAATGAAACACACAGCTTCATCCAAATGGGATGAAATCAAAAATAGTTAGTTTTAGAAAGCGGTTCTAGCAATGACAAAAGCATTGGTGATATTTCCAATATATGGCAGAGTTTTCAGTAGAATCTCCTTTATATTGTAGGATAATGATCATATTGCAAGCATTCATATTATAAAGAGAGACTGTGGTAAAAGATGAGAAGAGATATGGGTGATATTATTTTAATAGGTAAATGAAATAATGATGACATATACTATAGCAATACATATGTAACCTCTCTCTATCTTTTTACACGTCTCTTATATTCTCTCTCATCTACTCACTTTCTATCTCTTTTCTGTTCTGTTCTCTTCCTTTTCAATTCGATAAAAGAAAATATGTATGATGAAGGAGGAAGTAGGAGAGAGAATGAGCTGAGAGAAGGAGAGAGTGGGGTGTGTGAGAGAGGGAGGGTGTGAGGTGTGAGCAAGAGAGAGGGAGTGAGACGAGAGACTGAAAGAGAGAAAGAGAGATAAGACCTAGAGAGAAGTAAAAATTGGCTTTCGAATAAGATAAGGAGACAATACGAAACGAACAAAGATCCAAAATATTGACAAAGACTTAGGATAAATAACCTGCGATACTCTCACAAACCTATACAGTCTGATCATGAAATTAACGTGCAAGTGGCTGAGCATTCGACAAAAGTCATCCTTAACGTAATTGTCAGGCCGATACACCGTAACATAGAAAATGATATAGTTGACAACTTATATTTACCAATTGATATATGTGTGGTAACATTTGTCAACCGATGAATGTTGGGCAAATATATTTGGGCAGTTCATTTCACGTATGTATATGTATATATTTATGTATATATTTATGTATATATTTATAAATGGGGATGTTGTGTGTATGAATTTACAAATACATTTAAAGCAAATCTAAAGATATAGAATACAACACAGCAGAGTTCTATAACCCCAGACTATCGCTAGAAACTAAGACAACTATAAACCAATGATGTATATTATTTGGATATATATAGGGGACATGGGATCAGGTTACAATAATTTAGAACTGACAATATATTTTTTGACTTGTAGTGCAGCGAAAGTAACTAAATATGAAGGGAAATATCCCAAAACAACAACACCGACACATAAAAACAAAATAATCCGCGTGGGTTTAACGTTCCCCTGGCTAGGTAGCTAATCTTATTTAAAGTTGCGTCTCCCCGGCTTCGATCCAACATTCATACCAAGCCAAATTCAATGAATAGAATAATATACACATCAAATATGAATACGACACTAATCTCATATATATGTTTGTGAGTGTGTGTGTGTGT
Organism: Eledone cirrhosa; assembly: GCA_964016885.1. Taxonomy (NCBI): domain Eukaryota; kingdom Metazoa; phylum Mollusca; class Cephalopoda; order Octopoda; family Eledonidae; genus Eledone; species Eledone cirrhosa. The sequence continues at coordinate 74,201,764 of OZ024747.1, forward strand.
GTGCGTGTGTATGTGTGTGTATATATATATATATATATATATATATATATATATATATATATATACGTATAGACAGACATAAATACATATGTATGTTTATATTTGCACATATGTAAATGCACATATACAGATAACACATTTAATTTAATTCAGGTTAAAATTTAGATAGAGTATCAAGTTTCTCGGAGACGTCTCTTGATAGTTCAACAATGGAATTCTACATTGAAATACTTAGCTACATATCTTACTACTTTAATACTGTCGCGCTAATCGATTGAATTGAGAGAATACTTGGCAATAATGTTTCTTAAATTCCTGCAGGCATTCTTTAACTGCATTTATCTTGCACGATGTCGAAGTCATCCGGGGGAAGAGGTTTCAAATGGTACAATTAATCAATAGACAATATGGATGCACACATATACATGCATATATGCAGGTGCCTTTGTTTATATGAATATACATACCTGCATGCATATCTATATATATATGTATATGTGTATATGTGCATGTGCGTAAATATATGCGGGTATATATATATATATATATATATATATATATATATATATATATATATATATATATATTTATAGATATTTATAGATAGATATAGTTATATATAATTGAGTGTAATTAATATATATATATATATGTGTATGTATATAAATATGCGTATATATATATATATATATATAAATATATGTTTATATACACATATGCAAATATATATATATACACATACAAATATATATATATATATGTATATATATATATATGTGTGTGTGTATACACACACACATGCAATATATATATATATATATATATATATATATATATATATATATATATATATATATATATATATATATATATATATGCAAACGCACGCATATGCTTATATCTGTGCGTGTGTATTTTGATTATAATTATATATGAATGGGCGTATATGTGTGTATGAATGAATGCGCATATTTTTTGTGGGTTAATTTAATGAATGAATGTCCCAGTTTCGGCGACACAAAAATTCAATAAAATGCCAAAGGGAAAGTTATCTTATGCTATTATAGATGTAAATGCATCACTATTTCTTCACTATTTCTTCACGGAAAAACACATTTCTTCCTACCAAATAATCTCGCCCTCGTCAGTTATACAGAAATGACTCTGTGTAGCATTGCGACATATTATACTCTACTATGCTACTAATCTATATCGGCCAGTACTGCTTGTTCTAAATTAATAGGAATCATCGTCAGATCGGGAATGTGAAATTGTATACACACAGAAATACACAATATATAATATATATATATATATATATATATATAATATATATATATATATATATATATATATATATATATATATATATATATATATATATATATATATATATATATATATATATATATATATATATATATATATATATATATAAATATATATACATGTGTATGTGTGTATATATACACATATATATATATATATATATATATATATATATATATATATATATATACATTATGTGTGTGTGTGTGTACATCATCAATGAATTCGGAAGTAGCCACAGTTGAAAAGGTACTCAATACTTTATTTGAGTGTTAACATATTAACTAATATTGAAATGGCTTCTACAGGACTAGAAATGTTTCATTCGTATGAACTCATCAAGAATGGGTATCCTGAAGGAGGAAAGTCGATTAAATCGACCGCAGTACTTTCCCTGATACTTTATTCTATCGAACCCTTGGAAGGGTGAATGACAAAGTGATCCATAGTAAGATTTGAAATATGAACGTCAAAGCTGTTAATTTACAGCTCCAAACATTTTGTCCAACGTTCTAACGATGTTACCAATCCACTAAACTTGTATTATATTGTTAAACACATCTCCAAACTTGAATAAAAATCCTGTACAGTATAGCGGCAATAATTATAACACGATATATGGATCTCTTATTATATATATGGGCTACAAATACAAGATCGTTTGATCCCATAATCCTGTCAAGGAAAAATAACAGAAAAGCATGTGATCCAATCAGTTATTCTCGTTAAATGTCAAATCGAACAATGTAAGTTTCATCAATAGATAATTCCAGGTCAATAAACTTTACACGTAAATATCTGTAGAAAACAATTTAAAACTAATTCATATATCCAACAACAACAACATATCGTTACAAGAAAGTCTGCCGAAACATCGCTGTTTAATTGTTCGTGGAGAAAGAATCTTGTCTTTACAGACAAGAAACGTCATCTCCTCTACGTGGGCGACGTCATCTCCTCTACGTGGGCGACGTCATCTCCTCTACGTGGGCGACGTCATTCCAGCTAAACTCAGCCAAAATATGGCAGAATGGTAAAAGAGGAAAATAAAAAGAAATAATGTGTGGAACCATAAAGGGAGGAAAATACATCATTACACATCTCTCTCTCTCTCTCTCTTTCTATCTCTCTTTCTTTCTATCTCTCTCTCTCTTTCGCTCTTTCTCGCTCTCTCTCTCTCTTTCTCTCCACTCTCTCTCGCTCGCCCCCTCTCTCTCTCTCTCTCTCTATCTATCTATCTACCTCTCTCTTCTATATGTATTTCAATCACCGCAAAACATATCTGGTAATACATATGGAAAAAGATTTAAAATGTATGTTACCCACACACACACGCAGGCACACACGCAGGCACACACGCAGGCACACACACACACACACACACACACACACACACACACACACACACACACACACACACACACACACACACACATATATATACACACACACATACACACACACACACGCACACATATATATATATATACATACATATATATATATTTATATATATATATATTGTATTATATTCCATTATCTTTTTTTATATTATATTATATAGTTATGTTTATACACGGAACAAAAGCGCTACCTAAAGTTTCAAGGCCCAATATTGACCAATCTCCAGAATATATATATATATATATTAAAAATTGCACCAACTACATATACAAGTGTAGACATCGTGCTGTAATCGAAGGAAATGTTTTGTATCGCTGTTGATTATATCTGTGTGTGTGAGGATGTGTGTATTAGTGGAAACTGCGACTGCAGAACTCAATTTAAGAGGTCTCGACAAATGACAGAAAACTATTTGCAGAGAAATAATCCTCCCACTGCATCAGACACTTTGTTACAAAAAAATATACGTGTGAACATTAAACCATATATGTGCGGAAGTATGGAAATCTCATTAAGTACACCATACAAATATACAAATATATATATATTAGTACTTACATATATGTGTGTGTGGATATATGTTAACATTTCTGCATTACGATGTTGTATTGTCTGACGTCATTCACAGATATATCGTTGAACTGTTGTTGTACTTTTGACCCTCTCGGGCTAAACGATCGTTATATCCTATACCATACTTGTTTTTATGTTTCGTTGTCTTCTTATTTAATTTCTCTTAACGATTAATTGTATTCTACTTTATTTCTCTTCTTAATTCTGCTGCACTCTTCTTCTAGTCTCATGTATCACCACTCTCTCTATCTCACACACTCGTACAACCCACATATAGGTCTAAACTACACATACACACAAACATATATTTGTTATGTATATATGTATCTCTACCTATGTCTCTCTGTCTCCTCATTTTTCCATATACCTTCGGGTCGCCTATATTGGGGGGGGGGGGATAACCGGGGATTGGAAAATCGGAAATTTTGGCACTACAACGGAATTGGCTGTCAGAAGTGAAAGTAGAAGAATTTGACGTCAATCTGACGTCATTCGTCAACCTTCTCAATCGTCAACCCTTCGTTTATTTCCGTATCACCACCACCACCACGTGTAAATAAATAAACTTTGAAATCACCACGTTGGTTTTTCACTTTGGGATAATACACGTATTTGCAACTTGAAATATATGAATTCTACATTATACCCCAGCGTAAATGGAATTAATCATCGCGATATTTCCATCGCTACCGCTACTACAGCAGATACCATTAATTGGTTGAAAAAACATAGACTTAATCCTGTATGTTATTAAAAGGTTCCCGAGTAGTACAGTAAATTAAAGCCTTTACGAATGGAACTATGCAATGAAAGTATTTTAATAAGTGTATCTCATCGTAAACGTATCTCTTAGAAATTCATAAATGGCTGTGTAAACCCTTACACTTTAAAATAAAATTACAAACCAATTATGTGGTCATGAAGTTGCTAGAAATAGCAGGCAAATCTTATACCCTCTACCACATTAAAAAAAAAGAAAGAACGAAAACGGGAGTAACTCGTTAATATTTATTGAAATATTCTAAGCGTTACTGCTTCGGATGTGATAAAAAGAAAATTATATAGAGAATTTTAAATATTTCGAAAGCACAAGCAATCGTCAAGGACTTTATATACTAATTCCTTTCTTTCTGTGTTCGTGGCAGCTGAGTATCAACCACCCATAAATAATTTTTACCCGCTAAGAATCTCAATGGGGAAAATTGTCTTCAATTTCTGCCAGTATTACAAAACAAGGTTATCTTGTAGTTACCCGCGTTAAATTGTTTTTTTTTTTTAAGAAAGTCGGTAGTGTCGGCCCCATGAACTTAATTTGTTTTCTAATTTGATAACTATGACTATACATCAACGTGGTGATTTCAAAGTTTATTTATTTACACATGGTGGTTATGGTGATACGGAAATAAACGAAGGTTTGGCGATTGAGAAGGTTGACGAATGACGTCACATTCTTCTACTTTCACTTCTGACAGCCAATTCCGTTGTAGAGCCGAAATTTTTCTAGGTTGTCTCTCTTGATATTTTTTTAATAACCTGAATTTGTCGTTTAGTTTACATATTGAGACTCCAAACCATCCTATTTATTTATAACGTATGTTCATATCTTGTCATGTTTAATGGTTTTAATGTCTAAAGAAGATTGTCACAGAAATGCTCCCACTTAAAACAAACTTTCGCCGGAGATAGATTAGAAAACCTTAATAATTGGATGGCGGAAAGACTCAACAATCCACACATTTTCTCATACGAGGCAGCATGGTTCTCTCAGAAGCCCTGATAACGTTTTTTTTTTTTTTTTTTTGTAGAAGACTAGCTGTCGCCCGTGCATAGGAGTTTGCTTTCTCCACGCCACTCATGTTATACAAGAGAAAGATAATGACCGATACCCTTGGCAAAACTGCTGTCGCAACTCATTTCTACAGCTGAGCGGCCTGCAGCAAAGTGAAATAAAGTACCTTGCCCAAGGACATAGCACCTCAACTAGTCCGTGTGTCGAACTCACAATCTTCCGATTGTGAATCCAATGTCATAACTACTAAACCACGCACCTTCACTATATAATATATATATGAGTGTGTATCTGTGTATATATATATATATATATATATATATATATATATATATATATATATATATATATATACACAAAATAGCCGTCGAAACGGATTGAGCTCTGCCGTCGGGGTCATACTTTTTCCTATATATATATATATATATGAGTAAGTATGTTTTGAAACAGTGAGCAGGTTTGAAATTAGAAAATAGAATAGCATTCACCGTATTTTTGACTAAATAAATTTTAGCCTGATAATGGGGTTTAGAACCCTCAGATAAATGGAAAAAGATGAGTATTGATGTACATCAATACTCATCTTTTTCCATTTATCTGAGTGGGGTTCGAAACCCCATTATCAGGCTAAAATTTATTTAGTCAAAAATACGGTGAAATATATATATATATATATTACATATGTATATTTGTGTGTACGGGTGGGTGGTTGTGTGAATGTATGTTTATATGTCGGCATGTATTTAGGTATTTAGACATATATCTACAAATGTGTGTACATGTTAGGGTGAGTGTACTTGAGGGTATACATGTGTATATGTGTGTTTAAAGACAAATTAGAGAAAGAAGCAAAATGTCTTTACTCAATGGGAATCTCGACAATATATAGATTTACACCAGCAGCAAAAATAGCAGCCAACAAAACCAATACATATATAAGCAACTTCATTGATAACCTGCCAAACAATTCATAGTTTCACAATGAATATATATACACAGTCATATATACCCAGATATATCTACGCATACAAACACACACATTTTGTATGCATATATATATATACCGACACATACCCACACATGCACACGCATATATATATATATGTGTGTGTATATATGTGTGTGTGTGTGTATGTAGATATATATATATATATATATATATATATATATATATTTCGTTTCTGAATTTGTTTAGCAAGATTCTTTATCTGAAATCGTGTGTTGAAACCGATATTGTTATACTTTGGCAACATGACCCTCCCAAAGTATAACAATATATATATATATATATATATATAACGAAGGAAATGTGGTAAGGAACCAGGTGGACCATAACGCACCAAAGTACCCAATACTTAGGGTAGTAGAGTGGGTAATAGGAACCAGTAAGACCCCGACGGCTGAGCTCAAGCCGTTTCGACGGCTATATATATTCATAGACACACACACATATATATATATATATATATATATATATATATATATACACACACACGCGTACATACCATGGTCCATACTTATTTATTTATAAATACATACATATATATATGTGTGTGTGTGCTTATATGTCTGTGTATATATATATATATGTGTGTGTCTGTGCATGTGTGTGTGGGTGGGGGTGCATATTCATGACCTTGGAAGTGGTGTATAATAAGTAATATCCAAATAAGGTGTATCTAAGAGGGTGTATATTTATATTTTATATATTTACGTATCTGTGTATATTTATCCATATACATTTATACACGAAAGCACACAAATATATATATATGATAAATATATACGTATGTATGTATGCATGTATGCATACATACATACGTATATATGGTCAGGTCACCAGTTGTATGTATGCATACATACATACGTATTATGGTCAGGTCACCAGTTGGTGCTACTGATAACATGTATCCCAGTACAACCAGTCTCATGGTCGAGTGGTTGGCGACTAAACTGGCAACCCCACCAAGGTTTCTTGGTGACGAGGGTGACTTTGGACATCCTGCAGGACTAAAAACAAAACCTGTCAAAGGGCAAAGGAGCTCTTAAGAGTCAATGGCCATCCAAAATCACCGGGAGAGATGACCCCTTAGCCTTTGTCAACACACTTCTACAGGCATCGCAGCCCACCAATATTGCCAAAGTTGCCGATAACAAGAATTGTAATTGTCACCTACCTGAAACCTGTCCATTACATAATGAATGTATGCAGTCTAACCTGGTTTACCAATGTACAGTAGAATCAGACAACCAGAAATGGTATTACATCAGACCGACTGGGAATACATTTAAAGCTCGTTGGTATACACACCGTTACGCAATGAAACATTCCAGCATCGTTATGTAACTACCCTTGCGAACAAGACCTGGCAACTGAGGGAAAGTAACCATCAATACACCCTGAAGGTGAAAAAATTATCGAACGCGCCCTCATATCGGAGTGGTATGAGAAGCTGTCGGTTATGTGACCTTGAGCTGTTCCATATTTTGAGTTCAAAGAATAAGTTACTCAACAATAAAATCGAAAGATCAATTTATTGTAACCATAGACTCAAAGAAAAGTTATCGCACTACAAGTGCAAATCGAACCCTTAACCTCTTACTACCACCTGACAAACTGCATATACTTAGATTGTCTACCCTCTTATTGTATCTAACCCCTTTAATTACCCACAATAACCAATACCTATATCCCTCCCTCCTCCTTCGTTCCTTTTCTATTTCTTTTCTATTTCTTTTCGTTTTCTTCCTTTCTTCTCTCCCTTTTTTGCTATCTTTTCTTTTCTTTTTTCTCTCTCTATCCCCCCCCCCCCCCCCTCTCTCTCTCTCTCCATCCCTCCCACTATAAACAATTTAATTCTCTTTAACTCCCTACACTGTAAATCGACGACTTGATGTCTACGAATCAAAACTGATCGAGGAATCCTTCCACCTCTACCCCTCCCTCCATCTCAGTTTGACACTCTACTTCCTAATTCTTCTACCCCTTCCTCTCTCTCTATACTATTCCGTTTGTCAATCTACTTTCTAATTCCTCTCCCCCTTCCTCTCTCTCTATACTAGTAAATACAATTCCAAAAAAATGTTTTTCTATATATTAAGAACCTTTTAAGAGTAACTTATTCACTATTTTGAAAATTTGGAGGTGAACAACAACTATTATTGAGTGGCTGCTATTTGCAATATAGTAATATAAGGTTGCACTTACCAATGAAACGGTCGTAAATACCTGGATAAAATCCTTTTTATCCTTTATACACCAAAATTGAACGTAATTCTTACAAACTTGTGGAGTTACCCCTAACCGTACGTTGAAACCGTCCATGAAAGTGGGTGGCTTTCTTAACCACGAACTGGATTAAAATAAGCAATTTTCTGCTTCCCTATATATATATATATATATATATATATATATATATATATATATATATATATATATATATATATATATATATAGCATCTTTTAATCGTGTGTTAAAGTGTTCCATTCTGAGATTTCATCTATTTTCAGCCGTATTATTATGTTCCACCTCGTGTGGTGAAATATCTCTAGCTTGTGATTGCAGCTACCATGATATTATTGTTTGTAACATCATTGTTATTTTTGTAACCTGATTACATATATACTCTTCTTACCATTCTATTTCTGCATTCCATGTTCGTTATTGTCTTTGTGTGTATGCGTTACTGTATGTGCTTTCATATGAGTTTTCCCTTTATTTTCTTTTTAAAATACTTAAATCCTTTCCTTTGCTGAATTGTTGATTCTATGGTGTTCATATTATGTTTTCTTAAGCACTTTAGTTGTTTTTTATTTATTCATTTTTGCAGCTTATATCTTCTCTTTAGGTAAAGTTTACTTTTAGTTTTGTTTTCAGTTCTTCAACATATCATCGGTTTCCTGGGATAGTTTATTATTCTTTTCATCGTGTGATTCCCGGCTGACTTCAGCTTCCTTCCATGAGGGCGTTTCATAGGTTGTTGGAGGATTTATTAAAGCAAGCTTGAGATAGGTGTATTGGTATTATATGATGATTTCTAAAGAATGAAACAGTTCTAGTCCTGTAGAATCTCATCTATATTAAAATTATATATATATATATATATATATCGATTAGATTTATCCCAGACCTCGTTTGCTTACCAAGTTGGGTGGAACTTGTCAAATCAGACCAAGGAAACAATGTTCCATTGGTCTTTTCATTTCTGATACTATCTACCGGTTGAAATTCCTGCCAGAATTATATTAACTTGAATAAACGATTATGAACTACGAGTACGTTACTACAAATAACATTGTTTAATTTAATGATAACAGCTGCATTATGACAAGTCGGAAATAAATGCATATATATGTCTTATATACTATAGTTGATTATGTACGAAAAAAGATTGCAGGAAATGGGATGTCTTAATTCTAATTTACCTTTTTCTTTGGGAATAAGAAATAAGAAAGCTGGATGTCTAGAGGAAAATCCACTTACGGAAGGAGAAATCTGAGCGTTGCAGATTCTCAGAATTATCATACGAACTGCTTGATCCAAATTCTGCAAAATGAGCCACAGTAGGGGTTATTGGAGATAGAGGAGACTAAGAAGGGTCACAGGATATCAAGAAAAAACATCATATCTTGTATTTGCTTCCGCACAGCATTAAATTCTTTATATCTTATATAGAACAATGTTAGATATAAACAGAATCATTTTTTTCATTCTTGTAAAATATACATTCTCCGCGTAAAACAAAAGAAACCAATAAAACAAATGGGTTTGTAGTTGTTGTATTTATTATAATTGTTGGTGTTATTTGAGCTCAGATCAGTCTTAAATATGGAGACGTATGATCAAATATTTTTGAGCCTCAACTTATTATATTTTTTTCAAACTACATAGGATGGATGTAATTTGAGGGATATTTGACTACTATTACTATAAAGTTGTGTGAAAACATGGAGTCTACCAGATTGAATATACAAAAAACGTAAAAAAGAATTAAAACCAATAATATCCAATAATATATCTGGAAGTATTGAAGGCCTTAGATTTCTAATTATTTTTATAAAATCGAAAAGAATGATTGATGGCAGAAATATCTGAGATAATTTACAATATTTTCTTTTGGGTGAAAATATCAAAATATTTGTTCAATTGTAAGCATAACGATACTAACAAGCAAACACAAAAAAATGGTACGAGTGAATGTAATTTCTTAAACTGGCAGGAAGCCAAGGCTATATTGCAGAGAGAATTTGGGTAAATTGAATTGAAATAATTCTCTTACTGATTTCATCAAACCAAACATACAAGAATGATTTGAACTCGGAATTAAAATATTTGCTCATACACTTCTCCTGATAATTAAGATTTCCCGTCTGGACAAAAAGTAACAAATTATTGATGAAGAATCCGTAGATGAAATCGACACCACTACTTCTCTCTCTAGAAAATTACTTCATTCGACGATTCTCTAGACTACTCAGTTGGAAAAGGATGGGGATTTAACCCTGCCTGGACTGGTGTCATGTCCAGAGAGGAGTCTTGTACTCTGAGTCGCTTGATGCAACGGACACACACACACACGCGCGCATATATATATATATTAATGTATGTATGTGAGCATATGCGAGTGTATTCGTATGAGTTTATGTGCATGCGCATGACCATGTTTATATATAAATATGTATATCTATTGCATTCTGCATGCATAACAATATCAAACCATTTGATAGAAGAGGCATATTAATTAGAACGCATGAAATGTGCTAGTTGGTCACGTGCTCAACATTGATTAGTTCCCAGAATATACAATTATGTTATGGCGCTGTAGTCGTCTTCCTTTCACCAGATATCTGTCATTATTCATCAGCTAAGTGAAAGTCAACTGAGGATATTTCTTATCTCTGCTATGATTTTAACTAATAATCGTTTCTATTTTTGTCACAAGTCCAGCAAATACCCAGTGTATTACTGGTACTTTATTTTATCGACCCTATAAGGATGAAAGGCAAAGTTAACCTCGGCGGGATTTGAACTCAGAATGGCAAGGGCCGTAACTCTATGCGTCAAAGCATGGCGTCCGACCCTCAATAATATTTACTGTTTAGAATATAGCATCTTCAAAAGCTTTAAGTATAGTATAAGACATTGCACAGCAGCAATTGTAAGAGAAGAGAACAGAAGCAAGTGTATCACAGACAAGAGGAACGAGGACGACCATGGAAACAACAACAACAACATCATCATCAACAGCAACAACAACAACAATAACAACAACAACGGTGACGTCAACAATGGCAACGGCAACGACAATAACAACGACAACCACATTAACAGCGACAACGACGACTGCTACAAAGACAACGACAGCGACAATAGCAACTACAGTAGCAACGTCAACCACATTAACAACAACAACGGCAATAGCAACGTCAACCACATTAACAACAACAACGATGATGACAACGACGGCGGCAAAAGCTAGCAACGACATCGCCAACAGCAGCGAGAACCACATTAACAACAACAACATCGACCACGGCAACAATAATAGCAACGATAACGACAACAGCAGCAATGACAACATAAAACCAACAGCAGCAATAACAACACCAACAACCTAAAAAAATAGCAACATCAGCAGCAACAACAACAGCAGTAACACCATAAAAACAACAGCAAGAACAACCACAACAGCAGCAGTAACACCATAAAAAACTACAACAACAACAACAGCAATAACACCATAAAAACTACAACAACAACAACAATAACACCATAAAAACTACAACAACAGCAATAATAACATTAAAACTACAACAATAACAACAATAGCAGCAGTAATAACATAAAAAACAACAACAATATCGGTAACGCCAGTACCGATGATGATATTTACGAGCTAATAATTGTCTTTTTTCCCGAGTTTGCTTACCTACATGCAACTCTATAAAGTGGTCCCTTATATTATAGTCTGTTCTCATATGGGAGACAGCCTATCAACTGAATAACATCACGTTTCTTTACTTTATGTAAAACAGCAAAGCGCCATATCAATGAGGTTTAGCTAATATCTCTAGCAGATCACATTCAGATTTGAATCTCTATTTTTGTTGTTGCTTATATCATCTGGCTCACAGCTGCTATGTACGTTTTACTGCTCATTCTCTATATAACACTGTTTGATCACAACTGGAAGACTTCTAACAGCTGAATGACATCTCCTATAAGATGACAGTTGGCGGTGAGTTGTTACAACGTTGGATAAATTACTTTGCCGTATACATTCCAGCTTTCTGCTCACTCAGTTCAAATCCCACCGAGGTCAACTTTGCCATCATCCATTCGAGATCGATAAAAATAGTACAAATCAATTACTGGCATCGATTCGTTATCTATATCTATTTATCTATTTATCTCAGTTCCTCTCTCTCTCTCTCTCTCTCTCTCTCTCTCTCTCTCTCTCTCTCTCTCTCTCTCTCTCTCTCTCTCTGGAAGAAATCTGCTGCATTTAGACCGGGAGAGGATTGGGCTCCGCCATGTTTTTAAAAAGGTGCTCTTGGAACGCCGTATGTCAATACAGTGCCCCTGTGGCTCCCTCGCGGGAGTTACGGGACCATAAGACTATCATCAACAAGGTAAATTTGTCTCAAAGATATAGACACAAATGCCATTATATTTGACTGTATATTTTATCATTGTGTGACCTATGAAATAAGTATCAGTCATGTATTCGGGTCAATTAAGTCGACTACAACCATATTTAAACATGTTCCGTTTCTGTGACTAGGTTTCAAATACATATTACGCGATAACGTAATAATTCCATCGATACCCTGATACTGAAGTTTTTATTTAACATAAGGTGGATACCAAGTATCTTGTCTCCTACATATTTTCTAACACATTACTGGGTAATTGCTGGCCTTGGGCCAAAAGTAGAAACAATTATTTCCTATATGTTTATCGCTACTTTTTCTCAGCCGTTTGAAGCGCTGATTAATCATTTATTTCGGATAAATAACTATATGTTGACATGATATAATTAATATCGCTATAATATATTGAAAGTTGTTTCTATATAGTCTAGAAGCAGTGGGGGACATTCACCTTTCTATTATATGCTTTATGTTTTGCCATATGTTATTTACCATTTATGCTGCTGTTGTTATTGTTGTTACTCATGGTTAAGGTGGCGGTGATGGTGGCGTTGATGGTTGTTGTTGTTGTTGTTGTAGTGATAATGACCTTTCGTCTGGTTAGTGAATCACGAGAGGCTCTATTTAATCAACTTAAAATTATTGATTTTAGACAAAGATGCGAGTATTCTTAGTGTAAATGAGATGCTATGAGACGTTATCTCTTCCGAGTTGATTAGGGACTTGAGCTGGGCTGAACACAGCCCAGGATCGAAAATGAGTCGCATATTTAAAGTCATTAGATTTTATTCTCTCAATCTGTCTGTCTGTTTGTCTTTTCCTCTCACCCCTCTCTCTGTTCCCTCGTAAATTTCAGGTTGGGTTTGTTCAAAATAACATTTTAATAGCTGCTGTTGCCGATTATTGTTTCGTAACTGTTCTTGTTACTACGAACCTGACGAATTTGCAGGGTCGTTAGAACGTCGAAGAGAATGCGTCTTCCATCATTACCAGATCGGTAGAAAAGTACCAAGCCAGTGCTAGGTCGATTGTCACTCTCTCTCTCTCTCTCTCTCTCTCTCTCTCTCTCTCTCTCTCTCTCTCTCTCTCTCTCTCTCTCTCTCTCTCACTCACTCTCTGATTCTCACACTCTCTCTCTCTCTCTATCTCTCTATCTCTCTCATTCTCACACTTTCCCTCTCTCCCTCTCTGTTGTTCAGAGAGACATGTCTTCACCAAAATCTAAATGCCACCGACCGTACGTATGACTCTATCAGGTGATATGTAATGTGTCCATATGTCTCATTAGAAAAGATATCTGCACCACAAGTAATGTTTGTGAGTTTATACCCTCCATTACTGCGGTTCTTCAGGAATCTTTATATGGCATTGATGTCTTTCACCAGAATGTAAAAGACAAGGTAAAAATAAATGATAATTCAGTGTATTTCCGTACACTAATAGAAGCTTCTTACAAAATGTTAATTCTTGAACACCGTAAAATATCTTATATCACTTATCGACCGTCTTCATAATGTGACTATTTCTCCTCCAATATCTGACTTGATTGATGGTGCTTTTTACTCAGTAATTCTGGGTACTCCTTTGAAGTCTGTCCATACATGAAATCAATACACAGCATTATAGAGTACAGGTGTTACTGTTAGATAAACACTGCTAATAATCTTCTTTCTTCTTCAACTTTTTCTCTGCATTCACATACGTTCATGTGTATGAGACTGTGTATATGTTCGTGTGTATGTGACTGTGTGTATGTGACTGTGGGTGTGCGTGTGTGTGTGTATGTTCGTGTGTGTATGTTTGTGTGTATGTTCGTGTGTATGTGATTGTGTGTATGTTTTTGTGTATGTTCGTATGTATGTGATTGTGTGTATGTTCGTGTGTATGTGATTGTGTGTATGTTTGTGTGTATGCGTGTGTTTGTTTGTTTGTGTGTGTGTACATGTGTGTGTGTGTGTGTGTTTATGTGTTATTCTGAGAAGCAACGAAATGGCATTTTTTTAATTGGTTGAAAGCTGGTTTAGCTAAATAAAACACATTAGAGCGGATCATCTCCCAAATTGAGATATCAAATTCTAGATTGAAAAAAAAAAAAAAAACCCAATTCCTACCTGAATAAACGGCAATTAAATGAATATAGACTGTAATAATAACGGCCGTGACTTATAATCTTTAAATGACTTTTGTGTTCTCTCTTCTTATATTTATTCCAATTTCCTTCTTACTCCTGTGATATTAATTTAAAAAGTAAAGTAAACCAAATAATGATGTCTTATTATCCTAATCGTTTTATTTCACCGACGTCCCTTGATGCAGATTGTATGTTAGTAATTAATTCTGACATCTTCACATCAGAGAAACTGGTTGTATTGTGCTTGATCATTGGACAAGCTAGAAATTATAGACAGACGGTGTGAAATCCAATTACCAGATTCTTTAACCTATCGGTTCATTCTTGCTAATGAAATTATCATATGTACAAAAGGTTGCTGTACGTGCGAATCTCGAAGACGCAAAGCAAAATCTCATATATTAAAACCAGGAAACTCTCCTACTACGTCTTATGTTTGCAGACTGGTCAGAGCAGCAATGAAAACATGTTCTTTTCAGATACTAACATTTACATCCCTGCCAAGATAAAGTTCATTTTTGATACCACGATTTACAACTCTGCAATCTCTAAATCTTCAGATGCACATTGTAATCAAAATCTAATTGAAGGAATAGTATACCTAGAGGTTATCTGGATATCACATCAGACACCTAATGTGTTAGTGACCTTCACTTCACTTTTTATGAACAAAAAAGCGTGACCCTACATAACTCGCTCTCTAGCAGCGTGTGATACCTGCTTGGCATTTACACGTAAACTCTTCCTTACATGTATTGTTTAAGGCTCAACAGAATATTAACAATAACATTCTAATAAAAATATAGATGTAAATATTTATTATTTTATATCTGTTTAAATATTTACATACATACAAACATATATATACACATACATATATATATATATATGGGGGGGGGGTTGTATGTATGTATATATATATATATATATTATTACTATTATTTAATAGAGAAATAGCTTCTATGTATGTATGTATGTATGTATGTATGTATACAGAGAGAGAGAGAAAGAGATAGAGGAGGGGTGAAGAGGAGATAGAAAGGAGAGGCGGAGAGGGAGAGAGATAGAGAGAGGGGGGAGATAGAGAGATGTAGGTACAATGTGTAACGATTATTTTTATCAAAATACCACACATATCCATGAGTCTTTAAAGAAATAATGTATGTAAGAATCTGAATAGACTTTTGTTCGTTTCGATGTGATTGTTGTTATTGCTTTTCTCTTTCCTTTTTTTTCTCTTTTTTTTTGCTTGATTTTCAATAGGAAATTTTCAGTGATTGGAGTTGTCACGTTTAAAATATTATTTCGAATTAAAAAAAACAAACAATGTTAATGATCCATTGACTTTTCAGTAGATAAAGTTTAAGTGTGAAGAAAATGTTTAGCTTTCAAATTATCAATATGTCAAACATACATTAAATCATCGCCATTTTAATAACACATAGAGATTTGCTTCAACCTTAATTGAAATATAGAATAATAATTGTTTCTACTTTTGGCACAAGGCCAGCAATTATTCCAGTGTATTACTGGTACTTTATTTTATCGATCCCGTAAGGATGAAATGCAAAGTTAAGCTCGGCGGGATTTGAACTCAGAATGGCAACGGCCATAACTCTATGCTGCAAAGCATATCGATAATAATAATAATAATAAAAATAATTGTTTCTACGTTATGCACAAGGCCAACAATTACCCAGTGCATTACTGGTACTTTATTTTATCGACCACGTAAGGATGAAAGCCAAAGTAAACCTCGGCGGGATAATGAATCTTATATAGTGCTACGATTGTAGGGCGAATATTATACAGGAGAGTGAGATGACACACATAAATACAT